>JAIUCV010000744.1:0-368534 GCA_026724425.1 Erythrophleum ivorense | reverse complement strand
ATTTTCCTTGGTCTTGGCACCTTTTGGGTAAGTCTCAAAGTATATTTAAGACTTGTGTGAGCTGTCCAAATGGTCCCAAACCTCATGCATCTCATTTTGGCCATTCAACCCACATTTATGCACCCTTCCATCATACTTTCATATTGCATAATTTGGCATCTCATACTCAAAATGTAAGCTAGAAGTCATACATCATATTCATACATTTAAACAACATATAATATTATATTTACATGTGTCTCAAGAGTCATGGTACATTTACAACAACATATACATCAAGAAACACAATTATGGTTCTAAAATGGCTAAAGCTAGACATAGACTTATCATTCTTCCTTCTTCATTGATGTTGGCTCCCTTCACCATAGTTACTTGGTCCACCTAGCATGTTAGATCATTGGAAAGGAGGAAATGAGATTCAAAGAATCCCAATAGCTCATCTTCCATTCAATCACACATAATATGTACAAAGCAAGTTTTTCAAATGCATGTAAGGAAAAATGGAAGTCATGGACATTTTCAAAGCAACCTTGGCATGTGAATCAATCATACAAGACATTCAAGAGTTCCCCAAGTGTTTGGATTGGCCTCACACTTCCCCTTATGGATTTTGGACTTGCGTCACCCATTCTTTAAGAGCTTTGGACTCAACCATACTCTTGGGAGCCCACTTTGCTTTTGGGAGACTCTTTGCTATGTCTCAACCAAGCTCAAGGGTTCTTGGCTCATCCTCACCAAAGGGAAGAGTTCTTGGCCTTTTCTCACTCAAGTAAACTCATACAAATATTATAGATTCATTTAAAACATAACATGGCTTCAAGGATCATGGAATATAAAAGCATGCTAGCATACTTTTCTTAGCTTGAAAATACACATACTCATATTCTAAAACAAGCTAAACACACATTCATGCATGAGAGAAGGTGGAGAGAGCTACCTTGCATAATTTCACACACTTTTTCCTTAGCTTTCAAGCCTCCTCTTTTAGCCACACACCCACAAGTTGGTGGAAATAGTGTCTCTTGGCTTAGATACAAATTATGGGAGCCAATTAAGTTCATGAAACAATGTCTAGGGCCATGCAACTTGCTTAAACCCTAGATTACTCTATAACCTCCATTATGGTCCATATTGGCACCTAATGAAACAACATCCCTCAAATGATTTCTTGGCCTCATTCTTTATTCTCAAATATGATTCTTGACTCCTTTTAAACCTCTTGAAGTCATCATATCATTAAAACAAAGGGCCTAACATCATGTTACTTCCTTAGGCCACAAAATGGAACCTAAAGCACTAACTCATTCTTTAAGCTTCCTAAATTTTTCCCAAGGTTTCCCCTCACATTCATTCATCATATATGACTCAAAAATGGGCTTGAAACAATTTAAAACTCTCCCTAACTATGCCATCCCTACTTGGCCGAAACTTAGAGCATAAATGGGATTTCATGGCTTCTTGATTTTTCCTTGATGGAGAACCATTTAGGGAGGTTGTTAAGAGTTGTAGGAGATCAAGGAAACACTTAAATAGCTAAGAGAACTCATAGATTAAATCAATTTTTACAATCCCCTTATATGCTCTACACTTTTCTAACTTTTAGGTTCATGATTTTCCATGGGGTTTTGTTCATTTTCATGGAAGAAGAGGCATATGGGGGACCTCTTAGGGATCTTAGAAACTCAAGCAAACACTCATCTAAGCTAGGGAATTCATGGATCAAAACAGATTTCACAATGTCTCCATGAATCCCTCACTTTTCTATCTTATGTTTTCATGCTTCTTTCTTTGATTTCTTTGCAACTACTTGCTTCTCACACTCCAAAATCTATGAATCTCCCTTGCTAGGACCAGAATTCATCTCCCTTTGATTGGGCTCTATATGGGACGAAATTATCATAAGGAGGAGAAGCGAAGAAGAAGCATGGAAGACAACAAGCTACCTTGATTTCCTAGCTTTTCTCAAGAGCTCTCTTCCTTGCTTCAACTCTCTCCTTGAATTTTGAAACTTACCCCTTTATTCTGGGCTCAAAACAGAACCAAACACCTCACTAAATCCATAGGAAGAGAGGAGGAAAGGAGGGGAGAAGTTTTCTAAAGGGAAGAGCAAAAGTTTCCATGAATTCATACCTTTCTCTTGGCTTTTCTTCTTCCCTTGAGCTTGCTCTTATGCGCCACTCTCTCTCTCTCTATTTTTTGGGCAGAAATAAAGCATTTTACTCAAAGGAGCTGCTGGAACGTGGATAAGAAGAAGCCAAAAGTCACTTTATGTAACTTTTTACTTTTGTATTTTAGTCCCTTTTCTTGGCTTTTTCATTTTAGGCTCATATCAACTCCTTTTTAAAATCTGTCTCTTCCATCATATTTCTTAGGCTCTTAATCATAAGAATTGCCTTTGGAATCATTTAAAAAGGATCTAAAACTATTCCGAACCATTCGGTCAAAGTTTTGGTCAACCTTTGCCGATATCGCTCACCGGAGGGGTTTTAACTATCCCGGGGCTTCCCATGGTTTTTAGGGCCTCTGAGAATTCTGGAAAGCTCAAATTTTTCATTCAAAAAGCTCTCTTGTGAGTTTTCAAATTTTTCCAAAAATTACAAAAATACCCCTACTTTCTTCGGTAAATTTTCTGAGCTCTTCTGGCTCTGGTTTTTGGGCATCTCAAACCTTAAATTCTCATTTTCTAATATTTGAAATTTTATCATAATTTTAGTTATCCCCAATTCCTTCTATTTCAAGGACTTCCTTTTATATTTGGCCCATTTCTGACGTTTACGGAGAAATCGAATATTGCGTTTCTCACGTTTACGGAGAGACCGGATGTTACATCATTAGCCTTATATTTTTATTTCTACATGTTTAGATAATTATTCTAATAATCTTGTTTAGCCTTTGATCATTTTATTTTGAGGTCCTCTTTTGTAATCTCATCGGTTTCAATCCAGTTTTAGAGAGACCAAATATTACAAATTTCTTCTATGGCTTCTTAAAATTCAAAGTTACACAATTCATAGAAAAACTCTCCAAAATTATAAATTTTCTTGAAGTATATGAATCCACAAACTACATATATGTATTCCCCATCCTTTCTTGGTGTGGATTCATAAAAAACAAGAATTCCTGTTTCCTTTTTGCCATGGTTGAAACTCAAAAGAGGAGGAAAGAGAAAATTCATGGAGAAAAATATCAGAAAAACCAAAAAGAAGAAAAATGCTCTATGTTACCTTGAATCCATGGTGTTTTCTTTCCTCAGTAGCCTTTTCTTTCTCTTTTCTCCTTCCTTAATCATGGTTCTCCATATATGTGTTCATGTGTGTGTGTGGTGTGAGAGTGTGTGTGTTTTTATATATGTGATATTTGATTTTATTAGCCATTTGTTCACTTTAGGAATTAATTTGCAAAATTTTAGATTTTAATGCATAAATTTTTTTAAAATAAATTTTTGTGAATTCCTTCCTACTTAATATTTTGTTTGATTCCTTATGCAGATCTTCCTCAATTCATTTTTAGGCAATGAAAATTGAAAAATTGGAGGATGAGATATGGATATCTCACATGGGCCACTCTTGGAATCATTCTCACGCTACCATTAATTCACACACATATTGGGATGTCCAGAATCACAAAAAGCCACAGATGAATCACGTGGAAAGGAGATGCATGGGCTTACATGAAAAAGAAGTATGAGGCTAGATCATATACACACAAAGGAAAAGCATCCACGAGGCTTTACTCACTTGAAAAAAAAACACCCATGTAAATGCGCTAACACGCTACACACGTTGATCAACTCACACCATCACATATAGGTCACAAACGCATGCACCATTTTTGCACATATAAATAAAAGCATGAGATTAAAAAAAAGGCATGGGTTGCACATCCAACAATTACATGAGCCACATATATTCATTTATTCTCACTGGATCCATCCACAGTACACACATTCACCCACTAACTCACACATTCCACTGCTCTCTTACATCCATGTTGACACATGCAAACATGTAGCTTCACTTGCCTGAATCACATATGACCTCACATGGGTTACATAGAATCACTCAAACACAACCTCACTAAACATGAACACTCTACGTATACACTCATACAAACACACAGAGGTCACAAGGGGGCAGCATATGGTCCAGTAATGAAGTATGGGTCTCTCTCTCTCTCACTGATAGATATAATCTCATTATACACTCCATGTCATTCACTTGCCTCAACACTCTCCAGGATACATGTACACACACAATCATGTTTTAGAGGGAGGATGAGAGATTCATGTGGATTAGGAGGTAGCTCAGGTTTGGATGTCTAAGAGAGAGGCATGCAACACATGATAGGGAAATAGAGACTCTCAGATATAGAGGTAAGTAGAGCCTTGGGTTTTGAGGGGAAAGGGTTCTTTCAAAAAGGGAGGCCAAACATGATAAGGATGAAGGAATTGAAACATGAGGGGAGATTCAGGTTTGTCAGTTCTAGGAGTCACACATAACAGGGATTATTAATTCTTCATCAATTATCTCATTCTAGGAAGCTCATGGCTATGGTTCTTTCCACTCAATTTCTTATTCAATCTTCTCCAATAGAAGCTTGATTTTGCCATGTAGCTAGTTTGAAATGAGGCCTTTAGAGTGAAGATTTGAGTCCAAGACATATACTCTAAGAATTGGCTAATTTTTTCCCCTTTCTTCTCCATTTAATGTTGCAATTTTCTAGATTTATAAGCTAGGCTTAGCTTGTAATTTCTTGAGAATTGTAGCTAAAATTTTGGATTGAATGATTGGAATTATTGATTGACATTTTGGAGAATGAATTAGAGATTAATTGTTCTATTTAGTGGCAGCACATTTTGTTCCATTTTCCTTTAATTTTTTAGCTGGGTTAATACAATAATGATTGTGTAATCTTGTTAGAATTTGGTGCTTTATTATTGAATTGAGGAATTTTAATGTTTGATTGGTTAATTAGACATTTAAGATGAACGTGTAGAACCTATTAAAAGCAATTGATCTCTGTTTTGGTGTGTTCAAGGATGCTTAATTCAAGGATTAACGAGTTGATGTAAGCTTGAGGTTTCAAGAGACATTAAATTGCTAATTTCTTACATCTTAAGCAGTCAATTGAGGAAATTAATTAGGAAAACACCAAAGAATATTGGGTCTAATTATTAATGAAATCTAGTTTGGATAATGATAGTAAAACTTCAAAGGATTCGCTCAAGCTATTTACATCTTGAATTGCATTTCATTTTAGTCATTAAACCCATAATTAATTTATAGAATTTTTAGTTTTTAAGTTGCAATTGACATTTGGGAAACTCATTCTAGTAATTGGAATCCATTTCCATGGGAGACGATCTTGGTTGCACAACTATTCACAAAATTATTTTACAACCAAATTATTTGTAACTATTCGACAATAGTTATCAAATTTGGTGTCATTGCCAGGGAAATTGGATTCTTAATTATTTGAAAATTTTTTTCTAGGTGTCTTAGCTCTAGTTTATCTCTAGTTTGGTATAATTTTTGTTCTATTTTGAACTTGATTTTTAGTCTTTTCAGTGTTACGATTCAATTGTTCTGCTTGCTAGAATTTTTGTTTGAGTTGCCTAAAAAATTCTCAAACTTCATAGTTCAAGGTTTTTGAGTGTGTTGAGCAAGAAAAATAGCATAGCTATTAGATGCAGTATTTTTAGGTCAAATTTCAACGTTTAAGGCACTTTTTCTAATTTTTTAGTATTTTCTCAAAATTTTTAAGATTTTTCTATTTTTTCTTGATTTAATTTATTTATTTTTGCTTGTTTTTCTTTTGTTTTATAGTGTCTTTATATGTTAGGTAGTTGTTAGTTTAATTTGGATTTAGTTTTCTTGTTTGTTATTGTGAGGAATTGTGTTAATTCGATTACCAATTTAATTATTCAATGTGCTTTGATTTTTCTCAGATCATCTACCTAGAAAAATTTTGAAACTTGATATGTTTATATTTAGGGTGGTACTAAGTAAAATTCATAGCTTTAACTACGAGGTAGCCTCTGGATTGGCGAAATTCCATCATTTTTGTTGAGTTTTCTATTTTTCAAGTATTTTTCCTATTTTTAGGACACTTTTCCATTTTTCTAGATTTATTTCTTTGATTTTTCTTGGCTAGTTCTTGTGTTATTTCTTAATTCTTGCTTGCCTAATTAGTTTATGACACAATCCTTTGGTGAAAAATTAATTGACTTAGACCCTGAGATTGAAAGAACCTTCAAAAGGCAAGTAAGGATTAAGAAAAATAATGTTAGTGTAAGGACTAGTGTGGTACTTTTGTAGCCTTTGATTGTGTGCAAGGACTTAGTTGTGTATTGTAATATCTGACTTTTGTTAAACGATGAAAATAGGTATGTTTTCAAAGCAAGTCCCCCGAAATGATTTATTTAAAATCCTAAAAAATTTAAGTAGTATTCTAAACTCCTAAAAATGATAATCCCAGGATCAGATGGAAAGAAAAATAGGGCTGGAATAAAGAAACAAAATTGAACGAAAAACTAACGAAACATAATGGTATTTTTGTAATTTTGAGTAAATTTTGTAATTCATATAGGAGGACTTTTTAAATGAAAGTTTTGTGTTCTCTGAGAATCTCAGAGGCCCTGTAAACGATGGGAAGTCCCGAGACAGTTAAAACCCCTCCGGTGGACTTTTTCCAATGTCAGTGTATCTGAATTTTGATAGATTCATTAAGAAAGGTTTTAGCTTTGATTTGAGTGATTCCAAAAGCATTTTATTAAATCAGGAACCTAATATTTATAATGGAAAAGATAGTTCTAAAAAAGGAGCTAAAACGAATTAGAAACAAAAACACCAAGAACAAAGAGTAAAATGAAAATTTTTGAAACGTCTTTCTTCCTCCCATTTATATATATAGGGCGCCCCACCTTTCCACTCACTTAGCCACATATATTTCTGCCCTAAACAAGAGAAACACCCTAAGGAGAGAGGTGCATAAGAGGGAGAGGAAGAGAAGGAGAAAATGTCATACCTTATTTTATAACTTTTTTCCTACTACAATTACCTCATATATTACTGAGAGAAATCAACGGAAACCTGAACTGATAAAAATTTTTTATTTTAAAACTTCCTCATACAATTTTACTATTCAGTTGGTCATTCCCAAATTCTTATCTAACTTTGAAAATACATACTTAATTATAGAAAAATCGTATGAGGTTAATTTAAGGCTCTATTTCAAACTCTCTAAGCCTTTTATACGGGGAAAATACTTACTTAGCAGAGTGCATATAAATTCATATAAAGTTGCCCCTACAACAAACTGGGCAGTTTTACCCCTCATTGGTCATATTATTATTATTATTATTATTTTGCCTTCATATAAATACAGGCATTCTTGCATCTTATGCACGTTAGTCATAGGCATTCTTGCATCTTATGCACGTTAGTCATACTCTTTTTACTTCAGGGTTAGTTATATACATGGCTTTCCATTTCATACCTGAGTACCTTACAGTATCATAACGTAACTCATGCACGCAGTAATCTAAAATATTTAATTACATAACAAAATGTGGTGCATAAGAGTAAGATCCTCGATTTATGTCTCCATATTCTTTGCTCTTTCTTTGCTTGAACTTGGACCTAGCATAGGTTATATTTGGGGTGAGATTATGAAATCTCAGTAGTAGTAAACCAATCTCATTCACAAGCAAGCATGTAAGTACATAACATAATGCCAATCAACTACCATATACCACATATTAATACAAGGGATTTCACCCAAGCCTAAGCACAATTTTAGCATATATATCATCTTATAACATAAATGACAACTTGATATAGCATACCACTTATCATTATACAAACATACAAGCTTAAAGAAAGAGAGAGGAAAACTACTACCTTAGCAAACTTTGCTCCTCGATCCTTGGGACTCAGTTTACTTGCTTTTGGAGTTCCCAAAATAACATCAAACCCTATAATCATAATGATAATTCATTACAATCAACACATAAACCTTAACTTCTAAAGTAGGATGACCCCTTTTAAACTTAATGGGATCATTGGAATTGGAAAAATCCAACTCCTTCCATTCCCATTCACTATGGCTGAATAGTATGCATTTCTTGGCCAAAATTTAGGAATTTTATCCCATGTGTTTTGGGGGCTTTCCCATGGGCATTCCTAGCTAAAAACACCATTTTGAATCCATTGGAATGGATAAAATCATCAAATTCCAGCCTCAACATCATCACATAATCTAGCTCCGTTTTAGGCTCAAAGTGTGTTTCTTTGGTTCTAAAAATTCCATAACCTTTTCCTTTATGTTTTAGGACTTGAAATTTGGTATACATGACTTTACGACATTAAGGAAACACCATAAAAATTTTGGTAAAATTCGGACAGCATCTCCCCATGCTTTCTATTTTTCCAAAAATTACAATCTTTATGTTTTCCAAAGTCTCAGCATATAACAACAATAACTAAGCTCAAATGGTCTTCATGTTCAACATATAAACTTCATTTCAAGGCCTTCATATTCAACATACAAACTCCATTTCTAATGATTCATATGCTGTCCAAAAATAACTCATAGCTAGGGTTTAACAAAACTAGCTTAAAGCATATAATTTACAAGTATAAGATGGAGAAAACTTACTCTTTAAGCTTAAGCCTTGCTTCTTTTGGTTTTCTCACACCAAAATCCTTTCTTTTCCCACTTAGAGCAACATTTCACCTTGAAGAAAAGATGAATATGCAGCTGCCCTTTGGAAGAAATGGTTGGAGGATGGAGAAGATGGAGAAATTTGGTGAAGAATGGTGGTAGTTTTGCTTGGTTTCACTTCATCTTCCACTTTTTCTCCCTCTCTTTCTCTCTTCACGATTTTATTTCTTTCTTCCTTGTGTGTGGCATGAAAATGGTGGAATGGAGGTAATGAAGATGAATCTAATGAAGTTAAATGGTCATACTAAATTTTGACCCTTGGATCAACCTTTTTAAGATCAAATCTTAACATTCCATTCCTTTTTTTCTTTTGATTTTCTAATTTCATAACTAAATATCTTCTTCCAAAAATTCTTGGCCACACACTTGGAAGCCTTGCCTTAGCCCTTGAGTTATGGAAAGTAACCATGGTTAATTTCTTAACTCAACCATGGTCAACTTTTAACTCAACCATGTTAGTTTTTAACTTAACCATGGTTAATTCTTTAAAATAACTAAAATCTTTTTCTTCTTTTCTTTTCATTCTATATTTATATTTGGGTTTCATCTTCTCTAAAACCCTAATCATATCTTCTCTTCTCTTATCGGGCCTTTAGCATTGCTATTGGGCCTTATCACAGTCTCACATCGGTGTCTGAGCCCAATTAAGGTTTTACGGTACAATACATACCATTAGACTTTCTAAAATTTTATAAGTATTATTTCCTCTACTTTCTGGCCATACTGAGCTTCAAACATGGTTCAAGGGCCCATAACCTCAATCCTCACAAATTTCAGTGTCAATCAGACACCCGGGTCTATAGATGTAATTTTCACCATTATGTATTATGATTGTGCTATAAACTTTTCCTTTACTGCAATTCTGTCCCTGAAACTCCTTCATGGTTTCTTAGCCCTTTAGCTATTTTTATTTCTATAGTTCTTACAACTTCTTTTTTCCATTTTACTCATGACTATTGATCGGGATAACCAGATCCTGGATCGGATCTTGCCCGGCCATCCGGACAACTTGGTATCATTGGACCCGTCTCATCAAACTAAGGTTTAATGGTGGGCCACAAATTCTAAGATTCTACCCAATTTTTTGATATTCGTGCTTAAAGTTACGAATAGAGGGTGAAACTAGGGTTCCCTGAACTTAGGGTAATTTATACATTTTGCCCGACATATAACTTTTCTTTGCATTTTAGTCCCTGGCTCATTCATACTTGACTTTGGAGGCTCTTCGGGACCTTTTTCTTATTCTTTTTTTTCATCTATTTTAGCCCCAATTTTAGGGCACCTCTAGTTTTGACTCATCATTATTTGCGGTCTAGAATATTATCCTAATTTTATTAGACCTTAATTTACTCTATTTGGGGGACTTCCTTTCATATCTGATGAATTTTGTACGTTGACGAAAAAACCATATGCTACGTTTCTTGCGTTTCCTTACATTTTCTTGGATTTTTAGAAAATCGGATGTTACAGAAAACAAAGGCAAAATGTATGGATTTTTTGTTGTTTTTCATGCTCTTTCTCTAGCAAACCTCTTATCTTCTATTTCCCTTTCTTTTCTATGGTAATATTGAAGTATATGGGTCTGTTTTAAGGGAAGAACAAAGGGAAAAATTTCGGATTTGAAGAGAAGAGGCCAAAGAAAGGAAGATTCAAGCAAGAAAACAAGGAAAAACAACGTAATTCTTCCTTCCATGATAGCTACTCCTTGCTCCTCTTCTCTCCTTGGTTTACCCCACTCAAGAAGCTACAAGGAGGCTTGGATTTTAGGTAGAACCAAAGGTGAATCTTGGGAAAAGGAGTGTGGAAAATAAGAATATGCAAAGTGTGACGATGTTAACTTCTAATCATTGTAGTTAAGGTTAAATACGTGATTAACAACCATAATCCATGGTTGTTGACAATAAGACTAATTACATTGTGGAAATATGGGAAAATTTGAACCATAATTTTTTTAGAGTCATCAACCATATATTTACCAACACTTACGTACTTCAAGGGAAACGAACATTCATTTATGAGCCTTGATTCCTTTACCTATCATTTTCAACTCATATTTATCTTCTATTAAAGTTTACAAGTCATCCCTTGAGGTTACAATATGGAAAAACTAAGATTTTCTAGTCAAAATAGGGATTTCAGGAGATTCACCGTGGCCAATTTCCCTTTAGCCGTGGCCAATTCCCCTCGGCTTCACCCCTTGCATCACTACAAATTTCGTCGTGGCCAACCTACATGGCGCCGAGGCGAAGAAGCCTCCTGGAACTCCCCTCGCTCGCCTCTCGCTATTGGCCACAGCCAATACCTCCTTTCGCCACGGCCAATCTCCTTCTAGAATGCTTGGCTCATTTTCACAAAAGTTTGCCATAGCCAATTCCCCACTTTGCCGCGGCGAATTTCCCTCTGGACGACTCCCAGTTTTACCTCCCAAATTCCCTCGCGGCCAATTCCATATTCACCGTGGCGAATTGCTCTTTAGTACTCTCCCTGGGCAACTTCGCCACTATTGGCCGCGGCCAAATGCCGTCTGATCCTACTACACTTAAAACCTTGTCTCATACTCTCCACTCTCCCTTCAATAACCCCCTAGGGTCACTCTACCTTACATTATGCAACTTAAATGGTGTTTATGCACCTTATTTGCTTAAATGGTGTTTATACAACTTAAATATATCAGTTTTGTGATGTAAGCTCATGTATGAATGTAAAACGATGTATGACTCTGATATAGACTATATGTGGTATAAAATCAATAAAAATAGAAAATTTGGCTTCTTGATGGCTTGGTGTATTAATGTATTAATGGAAGTGGAATGACCAAGTTAAGATGTATAAGGTTTATAACCATTTGGGCAGTTCATGTAAGTTATATTCATACTTTTAAACTTGCCCAAGAGGTGCCAAACATTAAAGGAGGCCATTTGGACACATTTGGTATCTTATATGGAGCAAAATTGACCATATTGGTGAGCTATACCTCTTTTATCCAAATGAGCTCTTCTTGATCTAGAATTTGGCATGCATCTAGACCTTGTTGAGAGCTTTTTGGGAAGCTAAAGTATAGAATTGTTAGAGGTCTATGGAATCAAAGTTGAATTTTTTTTTGTTTTGGTTTATTGTACTGTTCATTCTGGTCGGAAATGAAACTCTGGCACTCATAGGGCAAATGATGTCTAAATGCCACAAAATTTTATAGAGATAAACTAGACCTTCCAAGTGACTTGTGTCAAATAAAACACCTCATTTGGATGTCTAGAGAGAGAGATGTAAATTATTGAAATTTTTGTCCTATATCAAGCATTCAGTCAGACCTATGTTATAGTTTAATTGATTTCCAAGACTTGGATGTGCCTGAACTGGTCTGAAATTATTTGTTCCCTCTAGAAAACATCTGTAGCTTTCTAGATTGTTATCATTGGCATGGATTGGATTTGTGTGGAATTAATTGGACATTTTTGAATTTATTAGTAGAAATATGTATTAGTACCAATAGCTAGTCAGACCTTTCTACTTTTTTTGATGTCAAACATGGTCCAGTTGCAATGTTCATGACTTGAAATTATTTTTACTGTAAAATTAACACTTAGAGTTTTCCAAGAAGCTATAGCATGGCAGATTTTGATTTTTCTATAATTAGTTATAATTTTTTAAAGTTTGTGACCAAAATTATGGAATTCTGGCCAAAGTTACACTATGATATTTTGTGTTTCTTGCACTTGCATGGGTTCTAGGCCATTTTTGGTGATGGAATTGAGTTGTATCTATGTAATTAAATATGAGAATGTGATATATTAGCTCACATGGTTCATGGACATCAGATGAAAATTTTGTACGCAACGCAACGTAAAAATATTCATTATTTTTAATGCTTTTTCCTTGAGAATTTGTATGATTCTTGGAAATGAGCCTAGACGAGGGATGAGATGTGCTATATAATTATGGTGTTACATTTATTGGTATCAGAGTAAAGGTTCAAGCTCTTAATGTGGGTTGTGGCTTGCGTTGATGAGTTACCTAGATGCATATGAGCTTCTTGTGGATGAATTCAGTGTGTGATGGTTGTGAAAGTGTTCCCTTTTCATGCTAAAGTTTGTTATGATATTTTAGGGTCATGGTGAACACTAGGAGAGGTCAGCCCTCTCGAGAGGCTTGTGTAGATGATAAAGTTGAGCCCAATGATTCAATAGTTGGAGCCTTACAGTCTATTATGGTTCGCCTGGATTAGCAGCAGGTCGTAATTATGCAGTTACAGGAATGACTTGCTGAGAGAGGTAGCCAGGGCCCTACACCTTCTCCTCCATAGCCTCTTTACCACTTAGATCATCCTAAGCACCAAGGACGACTCACCTAGACTCGCAGCCACATGTACTAATGATTGCCCTTATTCCACCAGCTCAAATGCCTCCAACTTAGGAGCAGCCTTCTATTAGCCAGGTTATTACTCAGTTTAAGAAATTTGGGCCTCCCACCTTTGATGGTGAGATGAACACAGAAAAAATTGAGGCTTGGATTATGCAATTAGAGAAAATCTTCTAGGTGATGGAATGCATATCTGAGCAGAAAACCACTATGGCTATTTTCCAACTAGAGAAAGAAGCAGATTACTGTTGAAGGGGTACTAAGCCTATCTTGAGGGCGAGGAACCTTCTAATTACATGGGAGGCATTCCTCTAGGCATTTTAAGAAAGGTACTTTCCAGTTCAATCAAAGATGAAAAGGAATCAGAATTTATACTCTTGAAATAGATAGAAGGGATGTTTGTGGACCAGTACATGGCCAAATTTGTAGAGCTCTCCAAATACTCCTCTTATTTACAGAGGCATGATGATGAACAGTGGAAAATAGACAGGCTAGAGAAAGGTTTGCTTCCAAATATCAGAGACAGGGTAGTTCCACAGAGAATTAGGCCCCTTAACACCTTGGTTGAGATATGTGGAGTGATAGAGGTGAACCTCAGAATGATGTAGCCTACCTCCAGTGCCAGACCACCCTTCCTTAAACCCAAAAGACCTAGAGAGGGATTACAGGCTGCAGTTACTAGCAGGAGAGGTGGTAGAAGCCAATGGAACTAAAGGGGTAAGAGATGGAGAACTCAGTCTAGTAATGGTAGCTCTGTGCTTATGATATGTCCTCAGTGTGGCAAGAACCATGGAACCAAACCATGCTACACGGGATAGAATGTATGTTTTCATTATGGTAGGCCAAGACATAAGGTCAGGGACTGCACACAGGCTCCTTTACAGTTCACACAGCAAAGGGAGATGGCTCCTGCCCTTAGACCTTAGACCCAGGATAGAGTCTTTGCCTTGTAACATTAGGAGGCTAGCCGGTCCCTAAGTTTGATTCAAGGTACTATTAAAACAAGTAATTTTTTTGTAACTGCATTATTTGATTTGGGTGCTAGCCATTCTTTCATATCGTGTGACTATGCTAGGAGGTTGGGTCTAAGTATGCATACACTACCATATGACTTGCATAAATCTACCTTTACAGGAAATCGAGTTGTTACCTCCTATGCTTGTTTGAATTATGTAGTCTAGTTTAATCATTATCTTACCACCCTTGATTTGATATGTATGCCCCTTGTTGATATTGATTTGATTATTGGCATAAACTGGATGTCTACAAATAATGTCATACTAGACTATAGCTACAGATGTATTACTTTACTTAAGTGTGGGACTGTCCCTAGTATGAGGATTGAGTTGTCTATTATGACAACCTCCCAGCTGAAAGGTCTTTAAGGCATGGTTGCCAGGGATATCTAGTTTTCTTTTCAGTTTAAGCTGAAGTAGAAGAAGGTATAGAAGAGATTCTCTAGTGAGAGAGTTCTTAGAGGTATTCCCTAGAAAGATTAGTAATTACCCCTGAAGAGAGAGGTCGAGTTTCCTATAAACATTGTACCTGGGGTAAGTCTAGTGTCTAAGGCCTCATATAGGACAGCTCCTACTGAGCTAGCTGACCTTAAAAAGCAAATAAAAGAGCTATTAGAAAAGGGTTTTATCAGACTCAATGTCTCACTATAGGGAGCTCCAGTCTTATTCGTAAAGAAGAAACATGGGAGCCTTAGGCTATATATAGACTACAGGGAACTCAATAAGATACTATTAAGAATAAGTACCCTCTCATTCGCATAAATGACCTTCTAGACTAGTTAGTAGGAGTGTCTGTATTCTCTAAGGTAGACCTCAGATCGAGATATCATCAACTCAGAATAAAGGCTGAGGATATTCCCAAAATAGCATTTAGAATTAGATACAGGCATTATGAGTTTTTAGTTATGCCCTTTAGGTTAACGAATGCACTCGCAGTGTTCATGGACTATATGAACAAAGTCATCAGGTCATATTTAGACAAATTTATAGTTGTCTTCATAGATAACATTCTCATATACTTAAAGAGTAAAGAAAAACATGGTAGCATCTGAGATTAGCTTTGGCAACCTTGAGAGAAAGAAAATTATACACTAAACTTAGTAAATGTGAGTTTGTCTTGCTCACTGAAGTTCAATTCCTAGGCCATGTGATCTCCTAGGTAAGAGTCACAGTAGATCCACATAAAGTAGAGGTAGTGTTACAATGGGAGAGACCTAAAATAGTGATAGAGATCAGGAGCTTCCTAGGTTTAGTAGGCTATTACAGGAGGTTTATTCAGGGCTTTTCTCATATAGCGATGCCACTGACCCAACTCATTGGAAAGAATGTGCCATTTATGTGGAATTAAAAATGTAAGGGCAGTTTTCAAGAGTTGAAGCACAAGTTAACCACGGCACCAATTTTAGTACTCTTTGACCCTAGAGAGACTTTTGTAGTCTATAGTGATGCTTCTAAGAAAGGGTTAGGATGTGTGCTTATGTAGAAAGGCCTAATGGTAGCTTATGCTTCTAGATAGCTAAAAGCCCATGAGGAAAATTACCCCATACATGACTTAGAGTTAGTTGCAGTAGTGTTTGCTTTGAAAATATAAAGACACTACTTATATGGGGTAGCTATAGAAATTTACAGTGACCACAGGAGCCTTAAATATTTATTTGAACAAAAAGAGCTGAATATGAGACAGCGAAGATGGTTAGAATTTTTAAAAGATTATGATTTCACATTGAAATACCATCCTGGTAAGGCTAATGTGGTAACTGATGCCTTAAGTAGGAAATCCATACACATGGCCTGTATGATGATCCGAGAGTAGCAATTGATTGAGAGATTCAAAGATATGAGTCTCTCGTATGAGGTGCATTCGGGGAAATTATTAATGAGTGAAACCCAAATAAAGAATGACCTGAGGGATCAGATAAGAGAGGCTCAATAGACAGATGACCATGTAAATAAGATTAGAGCCTAGATAACCTAGGGTAGCATTCAGAAGTTCAATCTGTCTGAGGATCATATCGTGAGATACAGGGATAGGTTGTATGTGCCTAGAAATATAAAAATTAGAGAGAAAATATTATATGAGGTACATAAGAGCAAATACACCATTCATCCAGGCAGTAATAAAATGTATCAGGATTTAAAGAAAATGTTCTGGTGGCCTGGAATGAAAATAGATATAGAAAAGTATGTCTCCTGATGTCTAGTATGTCAACGAGTTAAAATAGAGCATCAGAAACAAGATGGGTTATTATAACCCCTAGATATCCTAGAGTGGAAATGGGATAGCATAGTTATGGATTTTGTCATGGGTTTACCCAGGACATCATCAGGGCATGATGTAATATGGATAATAGTAGATAGATTAACAAAGTCAGCATATTTTTAGCCATGAAAGCCACTTATACCCTAGACAAACTAGCCTAGCTGTACATACTGGAGATACTTAGATTACATGGTGTGCCTCAGAGTATAGTTTTAGATAGAGATTCCAGATTCACTTCGAATTTCTAGAAATCATTACAGGATGTTTTAGGTACTAGGCTTAGATTTAGCACAGCCTATCACTCTCAGATAGATAGATAGACAGAGAAAACCATCCAAACCCTAGAAGACATGTTGAGGGTGTGTGTCTTAGAAATGAAAGGAAACTAGGATACATACTTGCCTCTAGCGAAGTTTGCCTATAATAATAGTTATCATGGAAGTATACAAATGGCACCGTATGAGTATTATATGGGAAGAAGTGTAGGTCCCCGATGTGTTAGGTTGAGCTAGGAGAATAGAGCCTAATAGGCCTAAAGTTAGTGGACCAAATTCTAGACAAATTGAGACTATTAGAAAGAAACTCTTGACGACCCAGAGTAGACAGAAAAGTTACGCAAATAAATGTAGATGGTTGTTAGTAAATGTAAATGGTTGTTAGAGTTTGAGATTGGAGACCATATCTTCATTAGAGTGTCTTCAGTCATAAGGATAGGCCAGTTCATTAAAAGTAAAAAACTTAGTCCAAAGTATATAGGCTTGTTCCAGATTCTTGATAAAATAGGACCTGTGGCTTATAGACTAACCCTTCTTCCAAATTTGAGCCAAGTACACAATGTATTTCATGTTTCACAGCTCAAAAAGTACCAACCTGACCCCTCATATGTCATAGAATATAAGAATGTGTAGTTACAGGATGATCTATCATACATAGTATCACTAGATCATATCATGGACATTAGACTCTAGTAGTTATAGAATAAGATGATACCGTTGGTGAAAGTGGTTTGGAAGGGGTTATCTCCAGAAGAAGCTACCTAGGAGCTAGAGGATGATATGAGAACAAAACATCCAGAGCTCTTCCCATGAGGTATGTTATATAAATTTCGAGGACGAAATTTTGAAAGTGGGGAGAATTGTAATATCCAATTTTTGTTAAATAATGAAAACAGGTATGTTTTCAAAGCAAGTCCTCATAAATGAATTGGTTAAGGTCCTAAAAAATTTAAGTAGCATTATAGACTCCTAAAAATGAGAATCCTAGGCTCAGACGAAAAGAAAAATGGAGCTAGAATGAAGAAACAAAATTGAACGAAAAACTTACAAAACATAATGACATTTTTGTAATTTTAAGAAAATTTTGGAATTCATATAAGAGGGTTTGTTCAATGAAATTTTTGAGTTTTATGGGGTTCTTAGAGACCCTAAAAACCATGGGAAGCCCTGGGACAATTAAAACCCCTCCGGTGGATATTTTTTCAATGTCAGTATACCCAAACTTTGATGGATTCATTAGAGAAGGTTTTATCTCCAATTTGAGTGATTCCAAAAGTATTTTACTAAATTCAGAATCTAAATTTTATAATGGAAAATATAGTTCTAAAAAAGGAGCTAAAATGAATTAGAAATGAAAATGCCAAGAATGAAGGGCAAAATGAAAAATTTTAAAAAGTTTTTCTTCCTCCCATCTATATATATAGGGCACCCCAATTCTCCACTCACTTAGCCACATATGTTTCTGCCTTAAATGAGAGAAAACCCCTAAAGAGAGAGGTGCACAATAGGGAAAGGAAAAGAAGGAGAAATCAAAGGTAAAAGGTATGAATTTTTGGTTATTTTTCATGTTCTTTCATTAGCAAACCTCTTCTCTTCCATTTCTTTTTCTTTTCTATGGTTATATTGAAGTATATGGATCTATTTTAAGGCAAGAACAAAGGGGGAAATTCGGATTTGAAGAGAGGAGGCCAAAGAAGTGTGGAGAAGGGTGAATCTTGGGAAAAGGAGTGTGGAGAATAAGAATATGCAAAGGGAATTAACAAATAACCATGGAATTTCAAGATAGCAAATCTAGGGTTTCATATGTTCCTTGTAAAATCTGACTTGATACCTTAATTCCTATGCCTAAATGAAAGTTTAAATGAGCTCCTAAGATCCCTAGAAGTCTCCCCATGTGCTTCCTCCATCAGGAAAACAAAGCAAAGTCCATAGGTGCCAAAACTAAGCATAGTCTTAGCCTACATGAGTTAGGGTACCTAGAGAGATTTTTAACTCTTTCCAAGCCTATTTTTGAGTCATATATGATGAGTGAAGATGAAGATAAGTCTTAGCAAAAATTTAGAAACCATAGAAAGTGAATTGGCCTTATATGTTCCATAATATGACCTAAGGAAGCAACATGTAGTTAAGCTTTTTGTTTTAATTATGTGATGACTCCAAGAGGTTTAAAAGGAGTCAAGAATCATATATGAGAGAAAAGAATGGAGCCTAAAACTCATTTGATGGGTGTTGTTTCATTAGGTGCATTCTTGGAACCATAAAGGAGTTAATAGACCAAGTTAGTGTTTAAGGAGGATGTGTGGCCTTAGAATTAATTCCATGAACCTAATCAGCTTCCATAAATTGTGTTTAGGCCAAGAGAAACTAATCCTACACCTTTATATGTGTGAGGCCATGAAAGAAAGAGCAAATTGAAAGTGAAAAGTGTTTGATTGTAACCAAAGTAGCTCACTTCTCCTTCCCTCATGCATGAATGTATGCTTGACTTGTCTTTTAATGTGTATATATGTGTTTTAAGCTATGAAAAGTACTTTAGCATGAGCTTTTACTCTATGGTGCCATGATGTTATACTATGCTTTCATATGATGTTTATTATATGTGCTTGGGTTTGCTTGAGTGTGGAAAATCCAAGAACCCTTAGCCATGGTGAGGATAAGCCAAGAACCTTTAAAGTTGGTTGAGACAAAGCCAAGAGTCTCCCAAGAGTAAGGTTGACTCCCAACAGTATGTTTGAGTCAAAAACCTCTTAAAGAAATAGGTGTGGCAAGTCCAAAATTTATAAGTGAATGGGTGAGGCTAATCTACTTACTTAGCAAGCCTATGTATGCTATGTATAGATTATTCAAATGCTAAGAATGTTTCTTGAATGCTCACAAATTTTAATATGTCTATACATACATTTTCAAGACTTGTTTTGCATATTTTATGTGTGATTGAAAGGGAGATAAGCTATTGGGATTCTTTGAATCTCATTCCCTCCTCTCCAATGTTCTAACAATGCTAAGTGGACCAAGTAGACAAGATAATGGGAGCCAAGAACTTGGAAGATGAGAATATGACAACAAAGTGCATGAATTTTGCTTGTTTATGGCCATATAAAAGGAAAAATGGCTTTGTGTATATCATTTTTGAGATGTAAGCTCATGTATGAATTTAAAATGATGTATGACTCTTGCATAGGCTATATGTGGTATGAAATCAATAGAAATAGAAAATTTGGCTTCTCGATGGCATGGTGTATTAGTGTATTAATACAAGTGGAATGACCAAATTAAGATGCATGAGGTTTGAAACCACTTGGGCAATTCTTACAAGTCATATTCATGCTTTTAAACTTACCCAAGAGGTACCAAACATTAAAGGAAGCCATTTGGACACATTTGGTATCTCATATGGAGCAAAATTGACTATATTGGCGAGCGATACCTCTTTTTATCCAAATGAGCTCTTCTTGATTTAGAATTTGGCATACATCTAGACCTTGTTGAGAGCTTTTTGAGAAGCTAAAGTGCAAAATTGTTGGAAATCTATGGAATATTTGATGAATTTTCAAAGTTGAGAATTTTTCTAGTTTTGTTTCAGTGTAGTGTTCATTCTGGTCTAAAATGAAACTCTATCACTCATAGGGCAAATGATGTCCATTTGCCTCGAAATTTTACAAGAAAAAGCTAGACCTTCCCAGTGATGTGTGTCAATTGGAAGCACCTCATTTGGATGCATAGAGAGGGAGATGTAAATTTTTGAAGTTTCTATCCAGTATCAGGTATTAAGTCATACCTATGTTACTGTTTGATTAATTTCGAAGATCTGGACGTGTCTGGACTTGTTTAAAGTCATTTTTTCCCTCTAGTTAACATCTGTAGCTTTCTAGATTGATTTAATTTACATGGATTGGAATTTTATGGAATTAAGCAGACATTTTTTAAGTTATTAGCAGAAATCTATATCAATACCAATAGCCAGTCACACCTTTGTCCTTTCTTGATGTCAAATGTGATCCAGATGCTATGTTCATAACTTGAAATTATTTTTAGTGTATATTTAACACTTAGAGATTTCCAAGAAGCTATAGCATGGTAGATTTTGATTTTTTTGGAATTAGTTATGCTTTTTCAAATTTTGTGACAGAAATCATAAAATTCTGGCCGAAGTTACACTATGATATTTTATGTGTTTCTTGGACTTGCATGAGTTCTAGGCCACTTTGGTGATGGAATTGAGTTGTATCTATATAATTAAATATGAAAATGTGATACATGAGCTCACATAGTCCATGGAACATCAGATGAAAATTTATACGCTACGAAACGCAAAAATATTCATTATTTTTAATGCTTTTTCTTTGAGAATTTGTATGATTCTTGGAAATGAGCCTAGACGAGGGATGATATGTGCTATATAATTATGATGTTACATGTACCTCATTTTTCTGATTGTAACATGGTTGAACAAGAGCAAGAGAATGCTAACATAAACATGCATGCACAAGCTAATTTGGATGTTAATAGGAATTTGAATGGTAACATGCTAGAACTACTAAAGAATTTGTAACTCCTAATGTGCATTATCAAAATCTTTGTATTCGGTATCCTAAGTTAGATGCAAATTTTTAGCTTAAGTCAAGATTGATTCATTTACTTCCTAAATTTCATAGACTTGCAGGAGATGATCCTCATAAACACCTAAAGGAATTTCATGTTGTTTGCTTCACCATGAGACCACAAGGAGTTTCGGAAGAATAAATTAACCTCAAGGCATTCCTTTTTTCTTTAGATAGCATAGCTATTAATTCCTTTAGGAGCGATTAATCTTGGGAACAGTTGAAATGCCTCTTCTTGAAAAGATTCTTTCCTGCATCTTGTACAACTTTTATCAGAAAAGAAATCTGTGGGATCCATTAGATGTCTGAGGAAACTTTCTATGAATACTAGGAGAGATTCAAGAAACTTTGTGCTAGTTGTCCCTACCACTAGATTATTGATTAGTTATTGATACAATACTTCTATGAAGGGCTTCTATTGATGCATAGAAATATGATTGATGTCACATCAGGTAGTGCTTTAGTTAATTTGACTCTAGAGGTATCCCTGATCTTATTTCTAAAATGGCCTAAAATGGTCAGCAATTTGGTGCTAGGATGGTACAGCAAGTGAGGGGTATTAATGAGATCTATGCTCCTTAGTATGATCAGATTCAGGAGAAAATACAAAACACTTTGGATGAGCTTTCTTCCATGATTAGGTAGCTGGCTTTGGTTTAAAGGCAAAGTCTTCCCTATCCCCCATAGCAAGTGTAACATCCGGTCCCTCCGTAAACGTGAGAAACATAATGTTTAGTTTCTCCATAAACATCAGAAATAGGCCAGATACAAAAGGAAGTCTCTAAAATAGAAGGAATTGGGGGCAAATAAAATTATGATAAAATTATAAATAATGAAAAATGAGGATTTGAGCCTTGAGTTGCCCAGAAATCAAGGCCAGAGTGATTCGATAAAATTGCCGAAAGGCCAGTGGCATTTTCGTAAATAAGTGTAATTTTGGAGAAGCACCTAGGAGGGCTTTTTAAATGAAAATTTTGAGTTCTCCAGGGTTCTCAGAGGCCCCAAAAATCATGGGAAGCCCCGGGACCGGTAAAGCCCCTCCGGTGTACTCTTTCCAATGTCGGTTGACTCAAACTTTGACCGATTCGTTCGGAAAGGTTTTAGCTCCGATTTGAGTGATTCCAAAGGCATTTTATTAAATTGGGAACCTATTTATTATGATGGAAAAGACGGTTCTAAAAAAGGAGCTAAAACGAAGGAGAAACGAAAATGCAAAGTATGAAAGGGCAAAAATGGAATTTAAGTGTTAAAGGAAGCTTCCAAACTCCTTTTATAAGTCACGTTCTTCCTCTCCTTCATTAAATCGACTTGCTTCTGCCCATCTTCAGAGAAGAACTCCAGCTTCTTAGGCGCACAAGAGAAGGAGGATTTTGGAGGAAGAAAGTCAAGAAAAAGGTAAGAAACTTTAAGAAATTCCATATCCTTCCTTCTTGAAACTTGCTCCCCTCCTCTCAAGCTTTCTTTCTATGGTTTTAATGGAGAGTTTGGTGCTGTTTTGGGGGCATAACAGAGAGGGAAATTTCGAAAATTGAGGGAGCAAGCCAACCAAGTGGAAGAGCAAGCAAAGGAAAGCAAGAAAGCAAGGTAAAACTTCCATTCTTTGGTATTTCCTTCCTCCCCCTTCCTCTTGCACAAAATTGGGCACCATGAGCCCAATTTTTAGGGGCTGTTTTCTGCCCAATTTATGGAAGGATTAGAGGTTTTAGATGGCAAGGATTAAGAAGGAACCAATAGAATCAAGAAAGGAGCATTAAGAGACAAGATAGAATCATTAGGGATCCAAATGCTCCCTTGCAAATCTGATTTTATATGAATGTTCTTAGACTTAGTTGAATGTTTAAACATGCTCCTAAGACCCCTAGAGAGCTTCCCACATGCACCTCCCTTCCAAGAAAGTAAAGGAAGTGCAAGAAAAATTAATGAACTCTAAGCTAGAAAAGTGTAGAGCTCTTGAACACTTTGCAAAAACTGATTTGATATATGAGTTTCCTTGCATGTGTGAGTATTTGGTTAAGCTCCTAAGACCTCTAGGAAGTCTCCCAAGTGTGTCTCCCATCAAGGAAAAATCAAGAAGCCATGAAATCCCATTTATGCTCTAAGTTTCGGCCAAGTAGGGATGGCATAGTTAGGGAGAGTTTTAAATTGTTTCAAGCCCATTTTTGAGGCATATATGATGAATGAATGTGAGGGGAAACCTTGGGAAAAATTTAGGAAGCTTAGTGAATGAGTTGGTGCTTTAGGTTCCATATTGTGACCTAAGGAAGTAACATGATGTTAGGCCCTTTGTTTTAATGATATGATGACTCCAAGAGGTTTAAAAGGAGTCAAGAATCATATTTGAGAATAAAGAATGAGGCCTAGAAATGATTTGAGGGGTGTTGCTTCATTAAGTGCCAATATGGACCATAATGGAGGTTACAGAGTAATCTAGGGTTTAAGCAAGTTGCATGGCCCTAGACATTATTTCATGAACTTAATTGGCTCCCATAATTTGTGTCTAGGCCAAGAGACACTATTTCCACCAACTTGTGGGTGTGTGGCTAAAAGAGGAGGCTTGAAAGCTAAGGAAAAAGTGTGTGAAATTATGCAAGGTAGCTCTCTTCACCTTCTCTCATGCATGGATGTGTGTTTAGCTTGTTTTAGAATGTGTGTATGTGTATTTTCAAGCTAAGAAAAGTATGCTAGCATGCCTTTATATTCCATGATCCTTGATGCCATGTTATGTTTTAAATGAATCTATGATGTTTGTATGAGTTTTCTTGAGTGAGGAGAGGCTAAGAACTCTTCCCTTTGGTGAGGATGAGCCAAGAACCCTTGAGCTTGGTTGAGACAAAGTAAAGAGTCTCCCAAAAGCAAAGTGGGCTCCCAAGAGTATGGTTGAGTCCAAAGTGCTTAAAGAATGGGCGAGGCAAGTCCAAAATCCATGAGGAGAAGTGTGAGGCCAATCCAAACACTTAGTGAGCTCTTGAATATCTTTCATGATTGATTCACATGCCAAAGTTGCTTTAAAATGCCTATGATTTCTACTTTCTCCATGCATGCATATATGAAACTTGCTTGCACATATTATGTGTGATTGAATGGGTGATGAGCTATTGGGATTCTTTGAATCTCATCCCCTCCTCTCCAATGATCTAACATGCTAGGTGAACCAAGTGGATATGCTAATGGGAGCCAACAACATTGAAGAAGAGAGATTAACATTCATATGTCTAGCTTTTACGCTTTTTGAGCCATAATGATGTATATGATTATTGTAAATAGCACATGACCCTTAAGACACATGTAAATATGATATTATGTGATGTATACATGTATGGATATGATGTATGAACTTTAGAAATGAATTTGGGTATGTAATGCCAAGTTATGCAAATTGGAAGTTTGATGCAAATGTGTATAAATGTGGGTTGAATGGCCAAAATGAGATGCATGAGGTTTGGGACCCTTTGGGCAGCTCACACAAGTCTAAAATATGCTTTTAAACTTGCCCAAAAGGTGCCAAGACCAAGGGGAATCCATTTGGCAATTTTGGTACCCAATATGGAGCCAAAATTGATCATAATGGAACTCTATGCCATTTTTGAGCCAAATGAGTTAGTCTTGCCCTGAAACTTGGCATGAAATTATGTCTCATTAAGAGCTTTTTGGAAAGCTAAAGATCATAATTTTTGGAGACCTAGAGAATATTTGAGGAATTTTCAAAGTTGGGATTTTTCATGGATTCTGGTATGGGTACTGTTCATACTAGCAGTTTTGAATTCTGTGTCACCCGATAGTCAAATGGTATCCAATGCTTATGAAATTTTATATGTATAAACTAGAGGTCATAAGATTTCTGTGTCCACCGAGATCACCTCATTTGGAGGTCTAGAGAGGAAGATATGCATTTTCGAAGGTTCTGCCCAGTATCAGACATCTTGCCAGACCCGAGGTACTGTTCCATCGATTTCCGGGATTTTGGCTTGATGAACTGATCTGGAGATATTTTTCCTCTCTAGTTAACATCCACATCTTTCCATAGTGATATCATTTGAAGCATTGGATTTTTTTGGAATTAGTTAGACATTTTTGAAGTCCATATCAGTAAACTGTGATAGTATCAGGAACCCCTCCGACTAGTAGATGATTTCGTGTGTCAAACGCATTATATATGAGATTTTAAGACTTCTACATATTTTTACCATGAATTAGACGTCTTAAGCGTTCCAGAATGACTGAGATTACATGTTTTCTATTTTTTTGGATTTAGTTGTGAATTTCCAAACTTTGCCCAGAAATGAGCCCAAGTCTGCCGAAAATGAATCTACATGTCTCATATCCCTTTTTGGTTTCCATGGGTTTAAAGCTAGTTTTTGTGATTGAAATGAGTTCTAATCATGCAAATAAATATGAGGATGCATAGAATGAGCTCACACAGTCCACGTGACACCGAATGGGATTTTGGATATGATGACTTGCAAATAAAAATCTAAATCTTCATGCCTCCTTTATGAGAATTATGTGTATGTTTCATGATAATTATGCTATTCAAAGGCATGAGATGAGCTAGAATTATGGTGTTACAGCAAGTCCCTACATCTACATCTTTTATTGATCTTGTGTGAGGTATATGCTCTTTAGCCATATATTGCACTGATCAATGCTTACAACTTGATAATAGGATAGAGATGTGTGCTAGGATCTTTCTAAGAAACCTAATGCAGCAAGGACAAATTAGATATGATCCATACTCCCATACTTATAATCTAGGATGGAGGAATCACCTAAACTTGAGATATGAGAGAGGACAACAACAAAAGTATAATGCTATAGAGGCATCTACATAGCCTCCATAACCTATGAGACAGTCTGTTCCTATACAAGAAGAATCTAGTAAGGGAAACAACTTAGAGGATATTATGAAGCAACTCATGGAAAGGCTTTAACAGAATGAAATTAAGCATAGATAGGAATTGCAGAGTATTCAAACACAGATTAGTCAGTTGCCAAGTTTAATGAATGATGTGAAGAGTCAAGGATCAGGGAAATTACCTTCATAGATAGTGATTAACCCTAGAGCAGCAATGTCAATGCCATCACCCTTAGGAGTAGGAAGGAAGTTCATGGGTCCTCAGATATTAGTATTACGGATAAGTCAACAGCAAAAACACACGTCATAATGAATGAGCTTGAAAAGGAAGAGGAGCCAAAGAAATTTTTGCCTTTCCCATATAGACCTACCTAGGAAAAGAGACAAGTTGAAGTAGAACTTGAGAAAGAGATTCTTGAGACTTTCAAGAAAGTTAAAGTCAATATACCTTTGTTAGAAGCTATTAAGACCATTCCCAAGTATGCCAAATTTTTTAAAGAGATATGTACAAATAAGAGGCAACTAAGAGGGAATGAGAAAATCAATTTTGGAAAAAATGTTTCAGCACTTATACAGCCTGTAATGCTTACCAAGTGTCAAGATCTGGGAACTTTCACAATATCTTGCACTATTGGAAATCTTGATTTTTTTAATGCTTTAACTAATCTTGGTGTTGTTATTAATATAATGCTTAAGTCAGTTATTCATCTTTGCAGGTAGAAGTCGAAACCAACTTTTTTTTATGCTTTAACTAATCTTGGTGTTGCTATTAATATAATGCTTAAGTCAGTTATTCATCTTTGTAGGTAGAAGTTGAAACCAATTGGAGTGGTTGTGCAGCTTGTAAACTAGAGTATGGCTTATGCTTTAAGAGTGATGGAAGATGTCTTGGTTAAGGTAAAAATTTAATATTTCTAGCTGATTTTTATGTTCTTAATATGGAAGACAATAGATATAGGTCTCATAGTCACACACCACTCATTGTAGGTAGACCTTTCTTAAAACTAGCCAAGATAATCATAAATGTGCATGAAGGAACTCTTTCTATGGAATTTGCTGGTAATGTAATACATTTTAATATTTTTGATACCATGAAGCACCCATGTGATGATCATTCTATTCTTGGTGTGAGTTTGATTGATATGCTAGTTGATGATGCTAGTACTGAGTTTAAGGATAGCATGTTGCTTGTGATATTGCTGAGTTTGATGATTCTTTGAGATGTACATGTGATGGTTCTCGTGTATTTGTTGGATGTAGAGAGATTGATGATTTTTTGAGCTATGATGATAGCATTTATTCTAGAGAAGCTGGTGCATGTACTAGTCATGTTGATTCTATTGCATTTAGAGTCTCTTTTGATTGTACTGGCTTTGTTGATTTTTCTAGTTTTGATGAGATTATGCATGCTGATAATGCTTGCTTTGATAGTCATGGTGCTAGCTCTTCTATTTTTCATTGTATAACTAGTGCTGATATTCATTTAAGTGCTGATTCTTTTGATTCTTCCCATGCTACTGATGTTTCCCATGTTAGGAAAGATTCTTCTATTTCTTGTGAGTTGTCGGAGTAGGTGTATGGTATGGAGGAGATAGTGCTTAACAAGCTCATACCCTTTGTTGCACAAGCACCTATCCTAGAGCTTAAGCCACTCCTAGATACATTGGAATATGCTTACCTTGAAGCAAAAGAAAAGCTCCTTGTCATTATGGCTAGTGATATTACTCAGCATGAGGAGGAGAAGCTTTTAGAGGTTTTGAAGAAACGGAGACAAGCTATAGGACAGACCTTAATAGATATACCAAACATTAGTCCTGAGATTTGTATGCATCAAATCTTGTTAGAAGATAAAGCTAAACTAGTGAGTCAAAGGTGACTAAACCCACTCATTCTTGATGTGGTTAAAAAAGAAGTATCTAAACTCTTATTTGCTAGTTTTATATATTTGATTTTTGATAGTCAGTGGGTTAGTCCTATGCAGGTTATTCCTAAAAAGATTGGGATTGCAGTGATTCAGAATGAACATAATGAGTTGGTGCCAACTTGTGTGCAAAATAGCTGAAGGGTTTACATTGATTATAGATGTCTTAATTTTATCACTAGAAAAGACCATTACCCCCTTCCCTTTATTGATCAAATGCTTGAGCGCTTAGTTGGGAAGTCCTATTATTGTTTTCTTGATGGATTTTCAAGTTATTTCCATATATGTATAGCCCTGAAGGACCAAGAGAAGACAATATTCACTTGCCTATTTGGAACATTTGCATATAGAAAGATGCTTGTTGGTCTTTGTAATGCCCCTAGAACTTTCTATTTTTAATGAATTTCTTGAAAATTTTTATGGATGATCTCACTATATATGGGAACTTTTTTTATGATTGTTTGTCTAGTTTAGATAGAGTTTTAGAGAGATGTATAGAGAAGAACCTTTTACTTAATTTTGAAAAATGTCATTTTATGGTTCGAAAAGGCATTTGTTTTTGGTCATGTTGTATCTAAACAAGGCATAGAGGTTGATAAGGCTAAGATAGATGTTGTCACTTCTTTACCATACTTGATGTGTGTTTGGGAGGTCTAATCTTTCCTAGGTCATATAGGTTTTTATAGAAGATTCATATAAGATTTTAGTAAGATTGCTTTGCCATTGTCTAAGCTATTACATAAAGATGTTGATTTTTATTTTGATAATGCATGTAAAGCTACTTTTAATGAGCTTAAAAAGAGATTCACTTCCCCACCCATTATTCAACCCTCTAATTAGAGTCTCCCATTTGATCTTTTATGTGATGCTTGTAATTATGCTTTAGGTGCAGTCTTAAGCTAGAGAGTGGATAAAAAGTCCCATGTGATAACTTATGCATCCAAGACTTTAGATAGGGCTCAAGAAAATTATACAACCACAGAAAAGAATTTCTTGCCATTATTTTTGCTTTGGATAAATTTATATCTTATTTGCTTGATACTAAAGTAATTGTTTTCACTAATCATGCAGCATTAAAGTACTTGTTAAAGAAGCCTAAGGCAAAGTTGAGGTTCATTAGATGGATGATTTTGCTTCAAGAGTTTGACATTGACATCCAGGATAAAAGTGGAGTAGAGAATTTGGTGGCTAACCATTTGAGTCGGATTGAGGCTCCGAAGGTAGATTCTTTACTTATTGATGATGATTTCCTGGATGAACATTTACATGTTATGCATAGCTTTTATCTATGGTATGCGAACTTAGTGAATTATCTAGTTGCATTTAAATTGCTTGTTGATTTGAATAAACATCAGTTGGATAAGTTTAAGAGTCAAGCTAGATACTATATATGGGATGATCCATACTTGTGAAAACTATGTAGTGACTAAGTGATTAGATATTGTATGCCTAATATAGAGTTTGATTCTGTCTTGACATTTTGTCACACACTTGCATGTGGAGGTCACTTTAGTCCAAAATGCACAGCTAGGAAGGCTCTAGATAATGGATTGTATTGGCCTACCTTGTTTCGTGATGCTTGTGAATTTTGCAAAAACTATGTTCAGTGTCAACAAACATGCAATATTTGGTCCTCTAAAAACAAAAGAAAATGTGAGAAACATAATGTATGGTTTCTCTGTCAACATATGAAATTCACCATACAAAAAGAAGTCTGCCAAAATGAGTTAGTTAAGGTCCTGAAAAAATTGGGAAGCATTCTAAATTCCTAAAAATGAGAATCCTAAGCTCAAATGGAAAGAAAAATAGAGCTAGAATAAAGAAATGAATTCGAATAAAAGATTGACAAAACATAAGGGCATTATTGTCATTTTAAGCAAATTTGGAATTTTCATAGGAGGGCTTTTTAAATGAAAATTTTTAGTTCTCCAGGGTTCTTAGAGGCCCTAAAAACCATAAGAAGCCCCGAGACAATTAAAACCCCTACGATGGACATTTTCCTACGTCGGTTGACCCAAACTTTGACCACTTCATTCGGGAGGGTTTTAAATCCAATTTAGATGAAACCAAAGACATTTTATAAATTAGAGGACCTAAATTTTATGATGAAAAAGACTGATAAGCATGAATTCTATACATTTTAATCCTCCTAACTTAAGCATTTTAGTGACCAAATATGATTCTAGGGGTGTATTTAGATGAAATTTTATTTTAATAGCCATTCTTTGCACTTTATGAATTAATTGGAAAAATAATTGATTTTAAATACATAAATCATTTTAAATGAATTATGTGAACTTTTTTATTTCATATCTTCCACTCTTTTGTGCAGAATTTTTATGGACAATTGGTAATTGAATAGGAGATTATTTTGGAGAAGAAATGGAGGTCTGCCAAGTCCAAGGAAGCCATGCATTCCATCCTCTCATCCTCACATCTCTCACCCACTTGGTTTATACATATATATCAAGTATGAGTCTCTCTCTATGGAAGCATTAGTTGTTTGTGTGAAACAAGAAGCTGCATGGGTACTTTAAAAAAGAAGAGCTTCGAGCTTGGCTGAAGAAAAGCCACAAGCAACAACACGTGAGAAGCTCAAGGAAGAGGCTGTGAAGGAGAAGAACACCTATACATACATGCAGAAACACTTGAGCATATCACGTGGAAAAGCTGCAGAATGAGTTAAAGAGGAAGCTACGAGCTGAAGGTCAAGTCACGTTCTGAATTCGAGCAACTGAAGAAGCTGCTGAGATGAAGAAGCTTAAGCTCGAGCTACTGGTTAAAAAGCGCTGAAAATAAGCTTAAAGCTCTTCAAGAAGCTTAGCAATACGGGGCTGGAGTTCAAGCGAAAAACACTAACTGAATGGTGCAGAAAAGCCACGTCTTCATGATGCTCTGTTTTGGTTTCACGTGGGGATGATTCAAAGAAGCAACGTGAAAGGGCTGAGCTGAACAAGCAGTTAACGTGAAGAACACGAGGAAGCATCAGTTGAGCAGAACGCATGTAGAAGCTTACGTGGATAAAGTGAAAAAAAGCTGCGTCTGGATTTGAAAAAGTAGCAACGGTTTAGTGTGGAGAAGAGACAGAATATGGAATACGTAAAAGAGCAGAACTGCATGAGAAAAAGACGTGGAAAAACGTGAGCTGGAATGAGAAGCATGAGGAGGCTCAACGCTGAGCTGGGAAGGAAGAACTGAAGTTGAAGCCATGCTGGACAATTTAATTACAAGCTAAATGAACGAGAAGCTTGGGAGCTGAACTCGAGCAGGAAAAACGCATGAAGAAGCTGGAGATTAAAGAGAAGAAGTGATGCTGGATCGAAGACTGAACGAGGAAGCAGAGAATGATGAAGCTGCATGATACGAAGAGCTACGTAGAAAATGTGAAGAAGAGCTGCATGGATGATGTGAGTAATTCAGCAAGTGGATTATTATATTCAATGGGGCCCACCTTATATACAAACATGAAGAAGCTACGGGAAATTAAGCTCGGCAAGAAGCTTTTCATGTAAAACTGAATTAAGAGGTAGCACGTGATTTTTTTTAATGAGGAAGAGAGTCATTAATCTGCACGCCTCTTTCATCCAAGTCCACCACGCCTCCATATATTTAGATTTCCTAGTTCATTCATGGAACTCCATTCCCTCATGCCTATATATATCAAGCCATCCATCCCATTCACCCAATCATCCATCATTCCAATCATCAACCATTCATTCACTCCACGCCTCATCCATCCCATTCACTCCATCCATTCGGCCATCAATCCATTCCATTCATCCATCTTCCATCACCATCCCATGAAGTTCTAATCCACCTTGAGGCTAGCTAGGAGGAAGTCTTTGGAAGAAGCTTGAATCCATGGGGAGAAACTCAGAATTTTTGGCTAAGAATTTCCTTATTTTTCCTACACTTTTTCTCTTTCATTTATTTTCTTGGTTAAGATGTATTTGATAAGGAATTTGCGTAAATATAATTAGTGGCTGGTTAGACACTAATTAGGAAGTAATTTTTGTTGATTAATTGATTGCATTAAACATCAATATTATCTGAATTCCATGTATGTTTCGGAGGTATTCGATAAAATACATGAGTGAGCGTAATTGTTTAATTTGAGGATTCCTTAATGTTTAGTTAGTTAATTAAATATTTAGGATGATTCAGATGTTAATCAATTAGTTAATCAATTAAATTAAGTGTTCATTGATCTTTGAAACAAGAATTAACAATTTAATTTGGATGTGAGGTTTCAATTCAACATTAGATAGTTAATTTCTTGAATCTTGCATGGTTACTCAAGATAAATTGTTATGAACACGATTAGGAACTCTTAGGCCAGAATCAATTACAATTAGAATAGGATAAGGATAGTGGATACCAAGGGACGAATCCGAAGCTAGTCACAAGACCATCTTTCATTCATAATCCATACAATTAGATAGCAATTAGGAAGTTTAATTCAATTTAGTTTTTGCATAGTTTAATTAAATCAAAACCCCTTAGTTTAGGAATTTTTAGAGTCTTTTAATATTTGGAAAACTCAATTAAACATTGAACGCCAATTCCGAGGGAGATGACCTAGGTTGTGCCATTAACTATATATTCTATCAGCCTAGTATTATTTTGAGGGTTATGCGACGATCCACTCAAAGATGATTTTCAAAAAGGAGTTAAAATGTGCCTAAACAGACAAACAGGCACGTAGGGGCAAAATGGTCATTTTGAAAAATTATAAAAGAGACTTCTTAAGTAAGATTACACCTCTTCACCTTGTCCAAGCTTCCATTTACAGAAAGATGGGCAGCCATGGCTTGACATTAAGAGGGGAGAGAGAGAAGAAGTTTAGGCTTCTGTTTAGGTAAGTAAACGGCCTCGTTTCCTCCCGTGCCAGTTAGGAAAGTTGTTCCTATCTCTAAGAGCTCTCCAATGGTGGTTTTCTTTTCTTGAAAACTTGAGATTTAGGTCTAACCCAAGCCAAAAAGGAACTCTTTTCAAGAAATCAATTGATGGAAAATAATCTATGAGAAGATAGCTTTATTTTAAGGTAAGATTTACTTGAAATACTTGTAAAATCTTATGTTTCCAAGCTATTTAAGCTTCAATCTAGAGAGAGAAAATGAGGACGAGAGTTTTTCTTTATGTATTCTTGATGGAAAGAAAGGTTATAGAGTGTGAGGATTAAGAATATACAACTAGAATTGAAAAGGGAGCTTTAAAATATAAGTTAGGGAATTTAGGGATTTGGTTGCACCTAGACTAAGATGAAGCTTTCTACTAGTAATTTAACTTGTCTAAGAGTATATATGAGTTCCTAAGACACCAAGAGAGCCTCCCACCTACTTTTCCCATTAAAGAAATTAAAACAACTCCATTGGTGCCATATGGAAGCATAGCTTCGGCCAAGGAGAGTTCGTGCACCTAGGGAGTGTTTTAATTCCTTCCAAGCTTAGTTTTGCATCATGTATGATGGGAGAGTATGAGAGGAAGCCTTAGAAAAATTTTAGAAGCCATGGATAGTGAGATAGTATCATAGGTTCCATAATATGGCTTAAAGAAGCAACACTTAGCAAGGCTCCTTGATTTGATTGTGTGATGACTCTAAGAGGTTTAAATGGAGTCAAGAATCATAAATAGATGGAGAGAATGGAGCCAAGATGATGTTTTTTAAAGGTTACTTCATTGAGTGCATTATGGAACCATAAAAGAGATATATGAACCACCTAGCTTTTTTAGTGAATGTATGGCCTTAAAATTTGATTCAAGAGTATAATTAGCTTCCTTGTGATGTGTCTAGGGCAAGATAAATGATTTCCACCTCCTTGAGTGTGTGAGGTCAAGGGAGAGGACTCAAGGCTCAAGGAAAAAGTGTATAAATGCAAGCAAGGTAGCTCTCTCCACTTTTCTCTCATGCATGATTATGTTCTTACATTGTTTTTGAATATGTGTATATATGTTTTAAGCTAAGAAAAGTATTTTAGTATAAGCTTTTATTCTATGGTACCATGATAATGTTTTATGCATGCAAATGATGTTTTATATGCTTGCATTGGTTTGCTTAAGTGTACAAAAGCCAAGAACCATCTAGCCATGGTGAGGATGAGCCAAGAACCTTTGAAATTAGTTAAGACAAAGTAAAGAGTCTCCTAAAAGTGAGGTTGACTCCCAAGAGTAAGGTTGAGTCAAAAACCTCTTAAAGAAAATGGGTGAGGCAAGTCCAAAATCCACAAGTGAATGGGTGAGGCCAATCCACTCACTTGGCAAGCCTATGTATGCTATGTATGACTTGATCAAATGCCAAGAATGTTTCATGAATGCTCACATATGTTAATATGCCTATGCATGCATTTTTAAGGCTTGTATTGCGTACTTTATGTGTGATTGAATGGGAGATGAGCTATGGCAATTCTTTGAATCTCATCTCCTCCTCTCCAATGTCTTAACATGCTAGGTGAAGCAATTGAGTAAGGTAATGGAAGATGCCAAGTCTAGAAGAAGGAGATTGACATCAAAATGAATGAAATGGCCTAGTTTTATCCCTCTTGTAGCTATACACATGGCATATGATGTAATCTCATGATGAAATAGTTATGTAATTATATGATTATGTGTAAATACCTAAATGTATAATGTATGAATAAAATTGGATGCTAAATGTATGAGATAGCATGATTTGGGTATTGGATGGCCAAAGCTAGTATGTGTAATCTTGTGTATATCATGGGGTGGATGAGTGAGTTTGAGAAATATGGGTTTATACACCTTTGAAACAAGTTTAGAATATCATTTTGGTGTATTCCCACTTGCTCAAGTAGTCATGGTTGCTTTAGAGCTCAATTTGGACCATTTGGACCCTTTGTAAAGCTTGAAGATGACCATTTTACAACCCAATATCAAGATCTAACCAAATGAACGAATTTGCTTGAAGCCAAATACTAGATCATTTTGAGCTATGTGAAATTAATTATGATTTTACAAAGTCACCATTTTTCTGCTAAACTAATATAGGTACTGTTTATATGGTCAAAAAATTAGGCTATCTTATTCGTAGGCTAAATAATGTCCAATGTTCATGAAATTTTACAGTATAAACTAAACATAATAATATTTCCATAGCCACTAAAATCACCTTAATTGGACCTATGAGCAGGGAGATATAAATTTTTAAAGTTAGAGATCAGTATCAAGGAAGATAGCTGACCTCTAGTACTATTCCATCCATTTCTGTGCCTAGCAGCCTCTGTTGTGGTCCAAATTTATTTTTAGAATAAATTAGACATATTTATCTTTCTAGAATGGTAGAGTATGCCTAATTTTGATTGTTCTAGAATTAGATATGATTTGTCAAATTTTAGGCACATAATTTGGAAAACTGATATGAGGCTGCACTAGTGTATTTTGTGTATTTACTCCCTTTTCTCGAAGTATGGACCATTTCTTAAGCTTGTTATGAGTTACAATTGTCCATTTAATTATGAGAATGAGATGGATGAGTATATATGACCCACAGGACACCAAAAGAGAAAATTTATTCGTGGCAAAATGTAACTTATCCATGAGAATTAATGCCATTACGTTGCCTTCTATAGAACAAGCATATGATAAGGCATGGGAATTTTATGAATTGAGTCTTAGAAGTATGGTGTTACAAAATAAGGAGCATATCTAGGAGAAATGAAATGCCACAGCATCCTATCTTGTTTTGTGAGATCTTTGATGTTTAGGGCATTGACTTTATGGGACATTTTCCTATTTCTTTGAGCTTTGCATATATTTTATTGGCTGTTGATTATATTTCAAAGTGGGTGGAAGCAAAGCCCACTAGGATTGATGATTCTTTCATAGTTGTAGAGTTAGTTCACTTTTATATTTTTTATAGGTTTGGATTCTTAGGGCTATTATTAGTGACTAGGGCACTCACTTTTGTAACCGAAGCAAGCAAGGCTTGTTTAGCAAGTATGGTATTATGCATAAAGTGGCTACTTTGTATCATCCTCAAACCAATGGCCAAGCAGAAATTTCCAACCCAAAGGTGAAGCAAATTTTGGAGAAGACAGTATAGCCAAATAGGAAGGATTGGAAAAGAGGCTAGATGATGCACTTTGGACTTATTCATGTCACCCTATGTAACACCATATCTATCTAACTTATCTCATCTTATTTCAAGTTTTTTTTTTGCCAAGCAAAATTTCATAAAAATATTCCATTAAAATCATGCTTTATTTTGCATTATGTAGGGGAAAAAAATTTCATTTCATGTCCCGTAGACTATACAAACTCATCCATTTCATTCTCCCATTTAATTACATACATACAACTTAAAACCATCTTAAAATGTTGCCAAAAACTCGAGCTTATAGCATACACACATAAAACAACATAATTAGCCTCGAGTTCAGTTGCCAGATTTCTAGTACCAAATTTGAAAAATCATAACTAAATCTAAAAAAATCAAAATCAAGAACACTATACTATTTTGGAAAGTTACAGATGTTAAATTTATGTTAAAAGTAAGTCTAGATCAAAACAAGAACGTTTAGCTACTGGAAATCAATAGAACAGTACCAAAAGTATTGTTATATTACTAGTACTAACTCTAAACTTCAAAAATTTATATCTCTTACTCAGACATCCAATTAAGATAATCTTAGTAGCCATAGAAATCTTATTATGTCTAGTTTATGACTATAAAATTTCATAAGCATTGAATACCATTTGTCCCTCGAATGACATAGGAAAAGAAATTGACCATATGAACAGTAGCCATATTTGTTTAGTAACTTTTTGGCAACTTTGAAAATTTATAATTAATTTTATAGAGCTCCAAATAATTTGATATTTAGCTTCCCAAAAAGCTCTAGATGAGATCTATATGCATGCTAAATTTTATGGGAAATTCATCTATTTGGTTAGTTTGTACTATAGGGTTGCAATTTGGTCATTTTGTGATTCTTAGAGGGTCACAAAGGATCCAATTTAGCTTCCAAGACTTCCAAAGCCACTTGAGCACGTGGAAAAGTGTAAGAATAGCCTACTAAACATGTTCCCAAGGTCCAAATACCTAGACCTTACAAATTCACTCCCCCACTCTAAGGCATACATAAAAGCATACATGAGCGATTCTTGCCATTCATTGTCAAAAACTTGTTGTACCATTCAAATGGTGCCAATTCTCATATATACAATAAGTATCCATATAATTATACATGTTCAAAAGGTTTTACATCACATTCATCATAAGATTACATCATATGCCATTAAAATGGTTACAAAGTGAACATATAACACATTTCCATGTCAATCCTCTTCCTTTTAAACTTGGTGGCTTCCATTCCTTTGTTCACTTGGTCCACCTAGACATGTTAGGCAATGGAGAGGGAAGAGTGAGATTCTAGGAATCCTAATAGTCCTTCTCCCTTTCAAACATAGATAAAGGATGCCATTTCAAATCTAAAAATGCATGTATGGCTGTCTTGAAATTTATAAACATACATAGAACATTTCCTTTATTCAAGAAGTTGCATATGACATATATAGGCTTGCTAAGATAATGGTTTAGCCTCACCCATTCTCTTTGGGCTTTTGGACTTGCCTCACCAATTTTTTTAAGGGACTTTTGACTAAGCCTCACTCTTCTAGAAACTTTTAGCTCATCCTCACCTTAGCTAAGGGACTTTTGGCTTCACCACACTCAAACAAGTCATTCATGTTCATAAAAACATCATTTAAGTACATAGGCAAAGCATTATGGTACCATGACATATAAATACATGCTAGAAACATCTTTCATAGCTTAAACATACACACACACATTCAAAGACAAGAAAACATCCAAAGATGCATGAGAGAAAAGAGAGAGAGCTACCTTGTATGCAAGAACACACTTTCTTTCTTGAAAATTATTCCTCTCCCTTGGCCAAAAACTCACAAGAATGTGGGACTTGATTCCTTTAGCATAAACACATTAAATGGGATCTAGTTATGCTCTTGGAACCAATTCTAATGTCACATATACACTTAAAAATCAAGATGGCTCATATGGTTCAATTATGGTTCCATAAGGCACTTAATGAAGCAACCTTAGGGAAACATGATCTTAGCTCCATTTTCTCCCTTAATCTATGACTCTTGACTCCATTTAAACTACTTGGAGCCATCACACATTCATTTCAAGGAACTTAACTAGGTGCTGCTTCATTATGCTACAATATGGAATCTACACCTCTATTACACTTTCTAGGTTTTCTAAAATTTTTCCAAGGCTTCCTCTCATACTCTTCTATCATATATGATACAAAACTAGACTTGTAAGAAATTAAAATACTCCTTAGGTATTAATTCTGCCTTAAGCTGAGACCATGCTTCTTTAAAGGGCCAAGGAGTTTTCTTTGTTTTCAATGATGGGAGATGCATGTGGGAAGCTCTTTAGGGGTCTTAGGAGTTCATACAAACACTTACATAGGCTAGAAAATTCTTTGATTAATATAGATTTTAGGTTATGTTCACAAATCCCTAGCTTTTCTATCTTGCAAATTCATGGTTGTTTATTTGTTTTCTTTACATCTCCTTGCTTCCCATACTCTAATTCTTAAGATTCATCCTTAGTTTGGTTCAAAACTTAATCCCTCTTAGCTGTCCCTATCTTGGCCAAAACACACAAGAATAAGAACAAGGAAGAGCAAGCTTGAAAACAACCAAACTACTTTGATTTCCTAGCTTCCTTTGGATGCTTCTTCTTTTACTTGGACTCTCTTCCTTAAATTCAAAATTCTTCCTTCTAATTTGAGCTCAAAATAGAACCAAATACTTTAATATAACTATGGAAAGAAGGAGGAGAAGGAGGAGAGCAAGTTTACTTAATAGAAGACTAAGAAAATTCATGAATTTCCATACATTTCACTTAGTTTCTCTCCTCCTTTTTCCTCTTCTCTTATGTGCATTTCTCTCTAGGTCTCCCTCTCTATTTTTGGCTGAAGTAAAGTCAGTTTAGGGAGGGGAAGAGTGAGGCATCCAAATGAAGAAGAAGGATTAAATACTTGTTCATTAAAAATTCCCATGATGTCTCATTTCTTAGCATTCTTGTTTTAGGTTTGTTTTAGCTCCTTTTTAAGAACTGTCTTTTCTATCATAAAATTTAGGTTCTAGATCTTATAAAATACCTTTGGAATCACTCAATTTAGAGCTAGAACCTTCCCAAAAAAGGGTCAAAGTTTAGGTCAACTACTGTTAGAAAACGTACACCAGAAAGGGTTTTAATTTTTTGGGGCTTTTGATGGTTTTCAAGGCCTTTAAGAATCTTAGAAAGCTCAAATTTTTCATTTAAAAAGCTCTCTTTTGAGTATTCTAAAAATTACTTGAAATTACAAAAATGCCATTACATTACATAACTCTTTCGTTAAATTCTATCTGGTTATTTTGGTTCTAATTTTCGGGCACTTCTAGCCTCCTATTTTCATTACTTATTGTCTAGGTCATTATTCTAATTTTTTTGAACCTTAACTAATTCATTTTAGAGGACTTACTCTTAAAACAAATTTGTTTTCATCGTTTTTACAAAAATCAGATGTTACACCCTATAGGCTAGTATTTGGAAAAGCTTGTCACCTACCAGTGGAAGTGAAACATAGATCATATTGGGCCATGAAGAAGTGCAATATAGACTTATATAGAGCAGGTTCTCAAAGGAGATTTCAAAAACAAGAGCTTGAAGAGATCCGTCTAGAAGCCTATGAGAATGCACAGATTTACAAAGAAAAGACCAAAGCTTTCCATGATAAAAAAATTGCAAAGAAGGAGTTTATGATGGGAGACAAAGTTTTACTCTACAAGTCCCGCTTAAAGCTTATGCTTAGTAAGTTTTGTTCTAAATGGGAAGGTCTTTATACTATGTTTAAATTTTTTTCCTTTTGGTGCAATAGAGCTTTCAAATGAAGCTATCGAAGGGAGGTTTAAAGTGAATGGCCATAGACTAAAGCATTTTTATAAAAGAGTTCCAATGAATGAGAAGGAGGAGCTCTAGCTTCACAATGCAACCTAGTTTTCCTGGTTGCACACTTTCCTTGTCACTTTCTATATTGTGTTGTCTACCTTTTAGTTGGATCTTGTGCTGGCATTGAGGACAATGCAAGATTTAAGTGCTGGGGGGGGGGAGGAAGCATTCAAATAAAATTCATGGTTTTACTTTATTTTGATTAGTTGATCTTTAGTATTTATGTTACTTTTTTTATGTTGTTTGTGTGTTTTAATTTAGGGAAAAAAACACTTTAGTTTTTTGTGGAAGTTGCTAGTTTTGAGGTATGTTCATAACTTTGATATATCTTGACTTGATAGGAAATTGATCTTGTGCTGAGAATGCAAGTAGAAATTAGCATAGCTTTAATGAATTTTGATGATGTTAATTCTGCCTTGTGAGATTTTGTGCCTAGATATTCGTGTCTAGTCTGTATCTCCTATCTTGCTGTACTCTAGAACTTGGCTTAAATCTTATTTAAGACCACATTTGTTCATTTGCCATACATAAAAATGATTAAGGCATTCATTCTTATTTTGTTTTATTTTAGCTAGGGACAAATAGCCATCCCACATATGTGTTTTATCATTTGTTTTACCCTTTTAAACTTTATATGTTTTCTTTTTAACCTTTTAGCCATGACAACCCAATATTCTTCCTACCTTGATTAGGATGCTTTTAATTATTAAGAGCATTGTATCTTGATCGCTGGAGGAATGTGCATTTTCACATCAATTTTAAGACATTGGTTTGTTCTTTTTGGAAATATACCAAGTAAAAAAAATAATGCTTTTGTTGAAGAATATACATGGTGGAAGAAAAAAAAGAAGGGAGAAAAAGTTTGAAGAAAGAAAATAGAAATTATATAGAAAAAGAAATAAAATGTAGAAAAGCAAAGAAAGTAATAAAAAGAAAAAAAATGAAAGTGTTTTGAGAAGAAAAGGAAAAGAAAAGAAAGAAAGAAAAAAAGTCATTTTTTGTTTTCTGTGTGTATATACTTATAAGGCCTTGAAATGCACATTTATGCCACTCTATATTCTTTTTCTTTATACTTTTGATGATTTTAAGTATCTACTTTGCTTCTTGAATTATCCTTAATTCTTTTTGTTTACCATTTGTTTCATACCTTGGCCTACATTACAACCAAAATAAAGACGTTATGATTCATAATTGGCATTTGATTTTGAGTGGTGGACATGTAGATAATTGCCAAGCATATGGTAGTAAAGTTGGATAGGTTGGAATTTGAGTGAACACTTAACCCTAAACACTAGTGAGTAGAGTGACGAGCACTAATCCATGTGAGGGACTATCTTTGCATTTCATTTTTGTTAAGTATATTGCCATGGTACTTGTTAAATTGGTGCAAGTGACATGATTTGGAGAGTTAGGATATCAATTTGCTATGATTTTCCTTGTGCCTGGTGGCCTACACATTTTCTTTTTGATTTTTGTTCATTATCCTTTTCTTGGAGTCTTAATTCATTTTACCCAGGAATGCAAAGGTTTAAGTGTAGGGGAATTGATAAATGCCAATTTATATATATTTTTTTCCTCCTAATTTGGATTTTTTATGATAATTATGGCTTAATGGATTTAATTAGGTGATAATTGATTTTATTAGCCATTTGTGCATTTTAGGAATTAATTTGTAAAATTTTGGATTTTCAATGCATAAATTATTTTTAAATAAATTTTTGTGAATTCCTTCCTACTTAATATTTTGTTTGATTCCTTGTGTAGGTATTTATCAATTCATTTTTAGGAAATGAAAATTGAAAAATTGGAGGATGAGGCATGGATATTGATAAGTATGATTTTTATATATTTTAATCCTTTTAACTTAAACATTTTAGTACTCAAAATTGGCTTTAAGGGTCTAATTAGATGAAATTTGATTTTAGTAGCCATTTTCTATATTTAAGGAATTAAGTTACAAATTATTGGATTTTAATGCATAAATTTATCTTAAATAATTTTGTGAAAATTCCTATTTGATTTTCCCACTCTTTTGTGTAGAATTTTTATGGACAATTGGTATTTGAATAGGAGATTATTTTGGAGAAGAAATAGAGGATTGCCAAGTCCAAGGAAGCCATGCATTCCATCCTCTCATCCTCACATCTCTCACCCACTTGGTTTGCACATACATATCACGTATGGGTCTCTCTCTATGGAACATGAACATGTTGCAGCTACCGAAACAAGAAGCATGGAGAGCATGCAGAAGCTATGAATAAATGAAGCTAGAAACGAGAAGAAAGCTACAGGTTTCACGTTGAGGCAGCACTTGGTTTGACGTGGGCAGCTTGAGTTTATGTGCATGCAAGAGAAAGCTGAATTGACACGAGCTGAAGCTGGGAGCATGTGGAATAAAAATGCAAAGACGTTGAGCTGCAAAGAAGGAGTGAAAGAGCTTGGTTTTAACGTTGAAGTAGCTGAAGCAAGAGCTGGAGATTATTGAGCTTAAGTTTACATGGTGAAGGAAAGCTACGGGTTGACCTGGATTAATGAGCAAATAAGAAGAACACGTGATCATTACTCAGGCAAGAATCAACATCGAATGAATGAAGCTTGAGAGGAAAAAGCTAGAGCACACAACAAATAAAGAACGTGTGGGGTTCTACGTAGAAAAGAAGCTGTAGTTCAACGTGAAAAACCACGTGGAAGAAGCTTGAACTCGAGCTGAACTTGCATGAGCTGGGAAGACAAGCTGAACCAGCTGAAAGAGGAAGCTACGAGCTGAGATGAAGTTAAGAGAACCAAACGAAGCATGAGGAAGCTCAACGCTGAGCTAAGAAGGAAGAGCTGGAGTTGAAGCGAGAAACACGAGCAAGGGCTGCTGCTTCTTTCATCTTCTGGACTGCATCGAGAGATAGATGCTGAACTGAACGAGAGGGATGAACTTGCTGAAGCTGAGAGGGAGCTCTGGCTGAACGAAGAAAACAAGACGTGGAAGAAGCAGAGAGTAAAATGCGACGAAGAAGAGCTGCATGGATAACGTGAAGAAGCAAGTGGATTATTATATTCAATGGGGCCCACACTATCTGCAATGCAAGCTTGTGATATATATATATTCAAAGAAGAATGAGCTGAGCACGTGGGTTTAAAGGAAGCAAGAGTTCAGATCCAAGCATAATACGCACGAAAGAGACTGCATGTGAGCACGTGAAATCATTATTCAATACGCCTCTGATTCATTCACATCTCTCCAGCACATTCACGCCTCCTTCATTCAATTCATTGGACCCTTATCCATTCGCACAATACAAGTCATTCACGCCTCAAAATTCTTAGCAAATCCTTGCCTATATATAAAACCAATCCACCACGTCATATTGGTCTCCTTCGTCCAGCACATCCACCACACCTTCACTCATTCTATTCTCCATTTCATCCATCCATCCATCTCCACATTCCATGATTTTCTAATCCACCTTGAGGCTAGCTAGGAGGAAGCTCTTGGAAAAGCTTGAATCCATGGAAGAATAATTCAAAATTTTGGCTAAGAATTTCCTTATTTTTCCTACACTTTTTCTCTTTCATTTATTGTCTTGGTTAAGTTATATTTGATAGGAAATTTGTGTAATTATAATTAGTGGCTGGTTAGACACTAATTAGGGAACCTTTTTGTTGATTAATTGATCTGGTTAATTTCAATATCATCTAATTTCCCATGTGTGCTTCGAAGGTGTTCGATAAAATACATGAGTGAGTTTAATTGTTTAATTTGAAGATTCCTTAATGTTTAGTTAGTTAATTAAATATTTAGGATGATTCAGAGGCTAATCAGATTAGTTAATCAATCAATTTGAGTTTTCATTTATTCTAAAACAAGAATTAACAATTTAATCCAGAGTTGAGGTTTCAATTCAACGTTGGATTATTAATTTTTTGAATCTTGAGTGGTTACCCAAGATAATTTGTTATGAACACGATTAGGGACTCTTAGGCCAGAATTAATCACAATTAGATTAGGATAAGGATAGTGGATACCAATAGCGAATCCAAAGCTAGTCACAAGACCATCTTTCACCCATAATCCATACAATTAGGTAGAATTTAGGCATTTTAATTCAATTTAGTTTTAGGTTAGTTTAATTCAATTAAAACCCCTTTAGTTTAGGAATTTTTAGAGTCTTTTAATATTTGGAAAACTCAATTAAAAATTGAACGCCAATTCCAAGGGAGATGACCTAGGTTGTGCCATTCGCTACATATTTTATCAACCTAGTATTATTTTGAGGGTTGTGCGACGAACCACTCAGATATCTCATGTGGGCCACTCTTGGAATCATTCTCATGCGGCCACTAATTCACACATGTAACACCCCAAAAATTAATTACGGTGTTAATCATGGATTTAGATTAATTAAGAATAATTAATATAGGATGATTGGGCAAGTTAAGTGAATGAGGATTTTAGAGAAATAAATTATTAATATGGGTTTAAGATTTCAATTAGATTAAAACCTAATTTGGGCCCAAAAATTAATTTGAATAAGCCATGGGTAAGGATTTATAGGGGCCCAATGATTTTAGGTTAAGCCCAACTCCTTATCATGAGATTTGGGCCAAGAGAGATCACCTAGTAATAGCCCAATTTGATTTAGTGAAAAGAGAGGCCCAAGACCCAATTTACATGAGGCCTTATAGTTAGCCCAACCACATTATGTAGACCCAAGTTGGATTGACTCTTGGAACTTGGCCTAGCCTAATCAAATTTCTACAACCCAAGTCAAGAAATAAGGCCCAACAAGTATGCAAAATCTGAACCCACAAAGAATTGGGCCATTGGGTCAGCACATCCCACTTTTAGCTTTAAATTTTCTGCAGCCCATCTCATCTAGCACCAGCCCACTTGAAATAATGAGCCCAATTGGACCTTGGGTTGATGGGTCAACCCACAACCCACTTGGGACCCAACACAAACACAACTACACCCTAACTCTTTAGCCTCTCCCTCATTTTGCTGAAACTCAAGAGAGGAAATTCGAAGGTTCAAGGGAGGCTAGGGTTCTACCAACATGGAGGCTCTATTTTTTACTCCTAGAGGATGATTTAGCCAAGGTGAGTTATATATAACTTGACCCTCTCATCCTCCTCTTCATTTTGGTCTGATTAATTTCTGGGTTTGAGTATTTTCATCTCCTTCTCAAATCTGAAATTTGGTGTTGGGTGATTCCTTGCAAGATTTTCGGACTTGGAGTTTAGAGGGAGGATTAGGTAAGCTTTTCCCTTCCATTTTGTGTATCACATTGCTGGAAAATGCCCCTAAGGATGTATTATCATAATGGGTTCTATTATTGTGTGAAATTACAAGGAGATAATGGTGGAAAACCTAATTTTCTGGGCTTGATGATTGAAATACGAATTTTGGTGAGTCCATGGTGGATTTTCGGAGGTGAGGCTATGGCTGTTGTTAAGTGAGTATATCCTTCCCATTTTGATGCATTTTATATTAGTTTGAGACCCTTATGATATGGGCTTTAGTTTCATGTGAAATTACCCAGAAATTGGAGTGCACTATGGCAATTTTTGGTGTGGGTAAGTTGGAGAAATTAAATTCCTTGGTAATTAGGTGAGTAACCTCTAGTCTGTCATTAGTAGTTCAACTCTTTGGATATTTGATTGTGATTAGAAATAATGATAATTATGCTTGTTATAGGCTTGGTGTGCATTTGGATTATTATGGTAGCTAGGGGAAGAGTAATTGGCTTCATTGAGGTAACTGGGGTTATTCTTCACTTCCATGTATATGTTCATGTTGATATGATATTTTTTGCACATATATAGTTTTGAAATGTTAAATGATTGGTTGACTACTTAATTGTTATTGTGATTGAATCTTGTGAGTCCATGGTGGAGCTGTGGTGCGGCTGCCACCCGTGTATGTGCTTTGATCGAACACTAGGTTGTGATCAGACCCCAGATGCACTGAGCCCTGGTTGTGCTCATTATGGAGTAGGTGCCATGGACGGACCTCTCTTGGTGTTATTGGCCATTAACATGTTGTGTATGACTGCTGTATGGGACAGTAGTTATTTGTAGTTCAACTAGTTCATTTGCAAATTGAATTGATGATTCTGGTATTGATGACATGAAATTGCATTGGATTGATTAACTTGTACATATATATGGAATCTGCCCTTTTGTTACTGAGATTATATATCTCACCCCGTTGTGGGTTAACATTTTCAGGGACCGGACCTCTTAGTGGCAAGGATAAAATTAACAGGATTTTGCTAAATGGTTTGGTAGCACATAGGTTTGGGAGCCTTGACAATGTATTGTAATTAAATTGCTAGATTTGTATCATTGCTGCATTGCATCATGAGTTGCCAAGTATAGGGATTGTATATATAATTTGATTATCATGGAATTGAACATTTTGATTGTAATTGGCTAATAATGGATAAGTGATTCGATTTTATATGAGCATTAAGCATGGGCCCCATACACCTTGTGACCAGAATACATTCGCTATCATTAAATTATGGTTTTGTTGATGTGTGGTAGCTTGGTAAGTAGAAAATAATACTTTAAATCTTGAGATGGATAAGGATAGATTAACTAGGTAAATCAAGTAGATAACCACCATTAGAGGTTCACAAATGGAGGGATAGTGGTCTTAGAGTGTCCTTAAGATGAGAATTGGAGTATAGGGAACGAAATTTAGGTAATGTAGTTACAGGAGGGAGTCGCGCCGCGGCTAAGAGGTCTTCGCCGCGGCCAAATGAGAGACAGAATCGAAAGGCGCCGTGGTGTAACGAATCCTGCCATGGCACAAGAGAAGAAAATTGGCCTGGGAAGTGACAGTGGTGAGAAGTGCCGCGGCCTGATAAATCGCGCCGCGGCGCAAAGTGGAAAAAAATCGCCTAAGAGTTGACAGAATGGAAACACACCAAGGCGCAAATATATTGCGCCGAGGAGGAACTGACAGAATGGAAACGCGCCAAGGCACAAATATATTGCGCCGAGGCGGAGCTGACAGAATGGAAACTCGCCGAGGCACAAATATGTTGCGCCGAGGCGAGAATTGTGAGGGTTGAGAAAAGTAGTTCCAGGAAGCATTTCCGCCAAGCGCCATAAAGACTGGCCGCGGCGCAAGTCCCCAAACTCCTACTTTAAGCCTAGAAACCCCAATTTCGTCAATGGTAATGGTAAGAAATGATATAGGATCACTTGTAAGAGGTTATTGGGTATTGAAACTGATAGACGGATGAATCATAAACCCCTTATGGTAGTAGGATTTCTTTTATGTAAATTTTGTTTTGTTTATGGTGGTATGGTGGTGACCCTAACATCAAGGTTCAAATTTCTCCATATTTTCACAATGTAATGAATTATAACAACTCCAAACCTTGATAATTAATGATTAATCGTATATTTAACCATAGTTACAATGATAGGAAGGTAGGGTTGTCACAACACACATATTGGGACATCCAGAATCACAAAAAGCCATGGATGAATCACGTGGAAAGGAGATGCACAGGCTTACATGAAAAAGAAGCACGAGGCTAGATCACACCTTTCACACTTGTCAGCTATACGCACAATGGAAAAACATCCATAAGGCTCTACTTGAAGAAAAAACATCCACGCAAATGCATCAACACACCACACACATTGATTAACTCATACCATCACATCTAGGTCACAAACGCATACACCATTTCCTTACATATAAATAGAAGCATGTGATTAAAAACACATGCACCAAAAATTACGTGAGCCTCACAAATTAATTTATTCTCTTAGGCTCCTACCACAGATACAACATTCACCCATTAACTCATACAATCCATGGCTCTCTTACATCCATGTTGACATATCCAAACACATAGCTTTACTCACCTGAATCACACACATCCTTACATGGGTTACATAGCATTACATAAACATAGCTTACTCAACATGCACACTTCACGTATACACTCATACAAACACATAGAGGTCACAAGGGGGTAGCATGTGGTCTAGGAATGAAGTATTGGTCTTTCTCTCTCATGCTAACAGATATAATCTCATTACATACTCCATTTCATTCACTTGCCTCGACACTCTCCAGGATACACATGCACACACAATCACGTTTTGGAGGGAGGACAAGGAAGTGGCTCGAGGTGTAACAACCCTAATTCCTAATTATAGTGATTAGGCTTAATTGCATGATTAATGATAGTAAATCAATGTCTAAAGTCATTAAAATTAATTAAATTAGGAAAAATGAGAAAATTTGAACCTTGATATTATTAACGTTTAATAACCAATTGATCACAACTATTTAAATTCATAAGTAATCTTAGTTATCAATTAAGAACCTTTTATTCATGTAACTACTGATTTAAACTCACAAAATCCTCTTACCAATGCCCCCAAGTTGTTACATAACATCATCATAGTGAATCTCAAGGTTTCTAAGTCAAAAATAAGAGTTTAGGAACTTTACCCACGACTTGGACTCTCTCCACCATGGCTAGGTTGGTTATTGGAACCTCAAAACCAAGTTTGGAAACTTACGCCATGACTTAGTATGCTCACACCATGACATAAATGGCTATAAGAGCTTAAAATAAAAAAAATACAAACCTTGCATTGAAATTCAGGCCTTCTGTGTAGCGATGCAAGTGCCCTTGGGAACCTACTATTCAAACTTTCGTGATTCTCATTGTGGCAAGAGAGCCTCCTAAAACTCTCCAAGCTTTCCTCTCGATGTTTGCCACGATGAGTTTGCTCTCTGTTACTTTCCTTAGGTGAATTTCTTGCATTGTGCCTCAACGAGGCATCACACGCCACAACACTCTTAGCTTTTGGATCTCCTTCAGTCACGACTTAGGTAGTTTTGGCCATGACTTAACCCCCTACTGCATCTAAACTCTTTAAATTTCATCCTACACATACCAAACCTCCCTGTAGCAACATCCTAATGTCATTTTACCTTAATTTGTAGGGTTTTAATGGTATCCTACTATCTAAATTACTCAGCATACAAATTTTAATCAATTCAAAACTTAGGTTTTGATCTCTACCCATCCATCTACCATATATCAACAAATCATGGACTTTGACACAAGGAATACTAAAAGCCATTACTATTATCATTCAAATGTAAATTCCAACAAAGGTTCTGTACAATACTAGTCTAAGTCAACATTTAAGGCAACACATGATTACATTGTTAAATGATAAATCATATCTCAAAGTCATAAATGTTCCATATCAAATGTAAATGAGTGCATGCATTAGATTCCAAATTTGTATAAGACCTAACTCCTTATTAGATACATCATAGAGTACTAAAACACAAAACTCCTACACTTGGAAATATTATTACATGATGATGCTATACAAAAGAATAACAAAAATTAGCATTTATCCTAAGTTAGATCAACCCAAGTGTAGTATTCCCCACACAAGGTCACAGCTTATAGATGTTCATCCACTTACTTCCTTTTATCCTTACTCGAAGAGCCTTCATCTAAAATAATTGGCCTATGAAATGAGGTGAGATACAAATCTCAGTAACCAAAGATAAATTCTATTCATATGCTTTAAATTAATCAACATATATGCATTAAATCAGATAAGTATCAGAAACAACATAATAACAACAAAATGCAATAGTTGAGCTACCAGTGACTATTATCTCATACTAGCAATCACACACATGTTAAAGGCTAATAACACTAGGAGATGCCCATCTACAGTACCAACTCCCCAATGAGCATAACCTGGGCTTAGTGTATACAAGAGTTCGATTAGAACTTAGTGCCCGATCGAAGTACGATGTATAGGTGGCAGTCACACCATAGCTCCACCATAGACTCACAAGGTCCAATCACAATATATTAGATAGCTAACCATTCATTTAACATTTTAAATCATACATGTGCAATAGATGTAAGATTAAATTGAACATATACAAAGAATAAAAATTAACCCTGATTGCCTCAATTTGTGAACAATCCTTGAAGGCTAACAACAGTGCCAAGATCACCCTATGATCATAAAATCAAATAATCACTATCCTTAATCATCATTTATAGTAGCAAATCAGATACCCATAGAATTAAACTACTGTAATACCTTAACCCCCTACCTCTTAAACAATGGTCACACAGGCTATCCTAACACATATGTGGTATATTGGTGCATATTTGCAAGAAAGCATATACTTTTATACATGTATAATTGCAAAATTGAGAAGCCATATGCATGATTCATGGCTTTAGTGACTGTAATATCCATTTTTCGTTAAACAATAAAAACAAGTGCATTTTCAAAGTAAGTCCCCCAAAATGAATTATTTAAGGTCCCAAAAAATTTGAGTAACATTTTAGACTTCTAAAAATGAGAATCCCAGGCTTAGACAGAAAGAAAAATATAGCTAGAATGAAGAAATAAAATTTGACGAAAGACTTATGAAATGTAATGACATTTTCATAATTTTAAGCAAATTTTGAAATTTACACAGGAGGGCTTTTAAATGAAATTTTTGAATCCTTTGAGGTTCTTAGAAGCCCAGAAAACCCTAAGAAGCCCTGGGACGTTTTCCAACATCAGTATACTCAAACTTTGATGAATTTATTTAAGAAGGTTTTAGCTATGATTTGAGTGATTACAAAGGAATTTTACTAAATTGGGAACCTAAATTTTTTAATAGAAAATATATTTCTAAAAAAAAAGATAAATCGAACAGGAAACAAAAATTTCAAAATGAAAGGGGAAATTTGGAATTTTTGAAAAGTCCTTCTTCCTCCCACCTATAAATAGATGGTGCCCCACCTCCTCACTCATTTAGACACAATTGTTTTTGCCCTAAACCAGAGGAAAGAACTAGGGTTTGAGGTGCACCAAAGGGAGAAGAAGAGAAGGAGAAATCAAGGTAAAAAGGTATGGAATTTCTTTTTTTTTATTGCTTTCTCTTTAGCAAACATCTTCTCCTCTATTTTCCTTTATTTCCTATGATTATGTTGAAGTATATGGATCTTTCTTAAGGGAAGAACAAAGGGAAAAATTCGGATTTGAAGAGAAGAATCCATAGAAGGGAAGATTCAAGCAAGAAAATAAAGAAAAACAAGGTAATTTCTCCTTCCATGATAGCTACCCCTTGCTTCTCTTCTCTCCTTGGTTTGTCCCACTCAAGAAGCTATAGGAAGGCTTGGATTTTGGGTAGAACCAAGGGTGAATCTTAGGAAAAGGAGTGTGAAGAATAAGAATATGCAAAGGGAATTAACAAATAACCATGGAAATTCAAGATAGCAAATCTAGGGTTTCATATGTTCTTTGTAAAATATGACTTGATACCTTAATTTCTATGCCTAAATGAAATTTTAAATGAGCTCCTAAGATCCTTAGAAGTCTCCCCATGTGCTTCGTCCATCAAGAAAACAAAGCAAAGTCCATGGATGCCTAAATGCTACCTAGTCTCAGCCTAAGAGGGTTAGGATACCTAGGGAGAGTTTTAAATTTTTTCAAACCTATTTTTGAGTCATATATGATGAATGAAAATGAGGGGAAGTCTTGATAAAAATTTAGGAGGCCTAAAGAATGAATTGGTGCCTTAGGTTCCATAATATGGCCTAAAGAAGCAGCACGTAGTTAGGTTCTTTGTTTTAATTGTGTGATAACTCCAAGAGACTTAAAAGGAGTCAAAAATCATATATGAAAGGCAAAATGGAGCCTAGAATTTATTTGATGGGTGTTGCTTCATTAGGTGCATTCTTGGAACCATAAAAGGGTTTATAAACCAAGTTAAGGTTTAAGGAAGATGTACGACCTTAGAATTAATTCCATGAACCTAATTAGCTCATATAAATTGTGTTTAGGCTAAGATAAATCAATCCCACACCTTTGTGTATGTGAGGTCGAGGAAAGGAGAGCAAATTCAAGGAGAAAAGTGTGTGGTTGCATCTGAGGTAGCTCACTCTTCCTTCTCTCATGCATGAATGTATGCTTGACTTATCTTTGAATATGTGTATGTGTGTGTTTAAGCTATGAAAAATGTTCTAGCATGAGCTCTTATTCCATGGTACCATAATGATGCATTATATTTTCAATTGATGTTTGTGATGTGTGTTTGGGTTTGCTTGAGTGTGGAGAAGCCAAGAACTCTTAGCCATGGTAAGGATGAGCCAAGAACCTTTAAAGTTCGTTAAGACAAAGTAAAGAGTCTCCTAAAAGTGAGGTTGACTCCTAAAAGTATGGTTGATTCAAAAACCTCTTAAAGAAATAGGTGAGGCTAATCCACTTACTTAGCAAGCCTATGGATACCTTGTATGACCTACTCACATGCCAAGATTGCTTCTTGAATGTTCATGTTATTCAATATGCCCATGCATGCATTTGTAAGACTTGGTTTGCATACTTTATGTATGATTTAAATAGGAGATGAGCTATTGGGATTCTTTGAATCTCATTCCCTTCTCTCCAATGTTCTAACATGCTAGGTGAATCAAGAGAATAAGATAATGGGAACCAACACCTTGGAAGATAAGAGATTGACAACAAGTTTTATGGGTTGTTTCTTTATGGCCATATGAATGAAAAATGTTGTAATCTATTGTTGTAAATGTCCTATGATGTTATGATCATATATAATTATGCTAATGTATCATGTACAAATGAGATTTAAGGTTATATGTATGGAAATATGCATTTTGGACATGTAATGGAAAGACTAGCTTCATGGGAATGTGTGTGTGGCATGGGGTGAGAGTGTGAGTTTCTAAATTTTGGGTTTGTGCACCTTTGAGACAAGTTTAAAATGGTGTTTTGATGTAATCCCACATGCTCAAGTGGGCACACAAGCTTGGGAAGCAAATTTGGACACTTGAGGCTAATTAAGACCATGAAAATGACCAAACTGGTATAGTACAAACTAACCAAATGGATGAATCTTCCCATGAAATTTTGAAGTCATGTAGGACTCATTGAGAGCTTTTTGGGAAGCTAAAGTGCAAAAAAATTAGAGCTCTACAGAATTAATTATGAATTTTCAAAATTGGAAATTTTTTTTGTTTTGGTTTAGTGCATTGTTCATATGGTTAGTTTTGTGTTCTATATTATTTGATAGCCAAATGATGTCCAATTCTTGTGAAATTTTATAAGAATAAACTAGAGATCAGAATCTTTCTGTTTCCATAAAGATCACCTCATTTAGAGGTTGGAGCAGGGAGATATAAATTTTTGAAATTTCATGTCAATACTAACAATGCCACTGGACCTCCAGTACTATTTTATCATAATTCAGTTTCTAAATGGACTTGGCATCATCTAGGGATATTTTTCCCCCAAATTTAACATCTGTAACTTCTCATATTGACTAAGGTTGCATGGTTTTGAATTTTTTTAGAATTATTTATGAATTTCCAAAATTTATGATAGTAAGTTGTGATAATAGCCCAGGCAATTGCGACCTTGAGTGCTTTTCGAATGTCAAACGTATTCTCCTTGGTGTTTCATGACCTGAATATATTTTAAAATAAAGTAAACATTTGCTGCTTTCCAGAATGGTAAAGAATATATGATTTTTGAATTTTCTAGAATTTGTTATGATTTTTCAAAATTTGTGACAAAAAATGGGAAATTCTGACCAAGGTTGCAACTATGAATTTTGTGTATTTCTTGCACTTGCATGAGTTCTAAGCCACTTTTGGTGATGGAATTGAGTTGTATCTATGCAATTAAATATGAGAATATGATACATGAGCTCACATGGTCCACAGGACACTAAATGAAAAATATATATGTAACGCAACGCTAAAATATTCATTATTTCACACCATTTTTTTGCTCCTTCATGAAACACATGATATATAGGATGAGAATAGCATGAGATAAGTTAGGAAATTATAGTGTTACAATGACCATGTGAACTCATCAATATCAATTTTCATCCATATCATATCCATACAAGTCAGAAATGTAACACCATAAATTTTAGCTCATCTTGTGCCTTTAAATCACTCAAGTTCATGAATCGTGTGAGTTACCAATGAAAAAGGCAATAAAAATAATGAATATTTTTACGTTACGTCGTGTATCAAAATTCCATTTAGTGTCACGTGGACCATGTGAGCTCATACAACCCATTCTCATATTTAATTACATGTATACAACTTATTTGGATCATAAAATGTGGGCCACAACTCATGGAACTCAAAGGAAAGCTCAAAATACTCATGTATATTTTCGGCCAGAATTTGTCTCTTTTTCCACCAAATTTTGAAAATTCATAACTAATTCTAGAAATATCAAAATCATACATTCTTGGCCATTCTAAAAATCTAGGGATGTATACTTCATACTAAAAATATGTTCAGACCATAACATCCATCACAAAGGATGTTTGACATCAGAAAAGGTTCAGAGGTCAAACTGCCCACTAGTGCTATCACAGATTTCTGCAACAAAATTAAAAAATGTCCAATTAATTTCAAAAAAATTCAATCTATATAAATGATACCAATCTAAAAATTTGTGGATGTTAGCAAGAGAGGAAAAATAACTCCAAACTAGTTCAAGTAGCCCAGACCTCAGATTCAATAGAACAGTAACAGAGGTCAGGTAAAACTCCTGATACTGGATAGATTCTTTAAAAATTCATATCTTCCTCTCTAGACCTCCAAATGAGGTGCTTCTATTGATACAAGTCACTAGGAATGTCTAGTTTCTCTGTATAAAATTTTGTAGCAATTGGACATTATTTGAGCCTTGTGTGACAGATTTCATTTTCGAACCAAATGAATAGTGCATCAGACCAAAACCAAAAAATTTGCCAATTTTGGAAATTCACCAAATATTCTGTAGACCTCTGAAAATTATGTTCTTCAGCTTTCCAAAAAACTCTCAACCAGCTCTAATTGCATGCCAAATCTCAAATGAAGAAGAACTCATTTAACTAAAAAGTAACATAAGGTTCCATTATGGTCATTATTGGCTCCATATAGAATACCGAAATGTCCAAATGGCTTTTCTTTGGTTTTAGCATCTTTTAGGCAAGTCTAAAAGCATAATTAGGACTTGGGTAAGTTGCCCAAATGGTTCCAAACCTCATGCATCTCATTTTGGCCATTTCATCCACACATATGCATATTTCCATAAAGCCATTTCATGAAGTTGCATTACCATAATATACTTAATTTGCATTCCATCATTCACATATCATATCCTTTCATTTATACATCACATATTATCATAATTACACATGTCTAAGAAGTCATAGACCATATACATCAATGGGTTACATCATTTGACATATCTATGGTCTTAAAGAACCAAAAACTTTGCATTTTGTTATCAACCTCTTTCCCTCAAGGTGGTTGGCTTCCATTATATTGTTCACTTAGTCCACCTAGCATATTAAATCATTGGAAAGGAGGGAATGAGATTCAAAGAATCTCAATAGCTCATTTTCCATTCAATCATACATAACATATGCAAAGCAAGTCTTGAAAATGTATGTATGGATATAATGGAAGTCATGAACATTCAAGAAGTAAGCTTGGCATGTGAATAAGTCATACAAGACATTCAAGAGCTTACTAAGTGGATGGATTGGCCTCATCCTTTTCCTCATGGATTTTGGACTTGCCTCACCCATTCTTTAAGAGATTCTTGGACTTAACCATGCTCTTGGGAGCCCACTTTGCTTTTGGGAGACTTTTTGCTTTATCTCAACTAATCTCAAGGGTTCTTGGCTCATCCTCACCATGGGTAAGAGTTCTTAGCCTCTCCACACTCAAGCAAACTCCAACAAGCATCATATCATCATTTAGAAACATAATATAACATCATGAAATCATGGCATATAAAATCATGCTAGTATACTTTTCATAGCTTGAAAATACACATACACACATTCTAAGACAAGCTAAACACACATCCATGCATGAAAGAAGGTGGAGAGAGCTACCTTGCACACAATCACACACTTTTCCTTTTGAAATTCCCTCTCTTGCTTTGACCACACACACAAACTTGTGGAGATGCTTTCTCTTGGCCTAGACACAATTTATGAAAGCCAATTAGGTTCATGAAATAATTTCTAAGGGCACAATACTTGCTTTAGACACTAGGTTGTTTTATACACCCCATTATGGTCCATAAATGCACCTAATAAAGCAACACTCCTCAAATAATTTCTAGGCTCCATTCTTTCCTTTCAACTATGATTCTTGACTCCTTTTAAGCGTCTTGGATTCATCACACAATTAAAACAAAGAGCCTAACAAGATGTTACTTCTTTAAGTCATAATATGGAACCTAAATCACAAATTCACTTTCTATGAGTTCTAAATTTTTTCCAAGACCTACCCTCAAATTCATTCATCATATATGACTTAAGAATGGCCTTAGAAAAATTTAAAAGTCTCCCTAACTACCCTTTCCTTGCTTGGCCGAGACATAGGGCTTATTTGGCCTTCTTGGAGTTTTCTTTGTTTTCTTGAAGGAGGAAGCATGTGGGGAGCATCTTAGGGATCTTAGGAGCTCATTTAAACTCTTAATTAGACCTAGGAATTATCATACAAAATCAAATTTTGGAAGAAACACTTGAAACCCTAGAAATTGCATCTTAAAATATAATGGTTTTTTTTTGTTAATTCCCTTTGCATATTCTTAATCTTGACACCCTTTTTCCTTAGATTCATCCTTGGTTCTACCTAAAAATCAACTCCTCTTATGGTTCCTAGGGTTAGGCAAAATGTAAAAGGAGGGGGATCAATATATCAACCATAGGAAGAGAAATTACCTAGTTTCCTTACTTATTCTTGCTTGAATCTTGCTTTTTCTAAGCTCCTCTCTCTAAATCCGAAAATTCCCTTGAGTTTCTCCCTTGAATCAAATTTATAAACTTCATTTTAATCAAACAAAACAAAAGAGGAGGAAGGAGAGGAGGTGTGGATGAAGAAAAGCATGAAAAACTACCATGGAAACATACCTTTAAGCTTGAATTCTTCCTTCTTCTTCTTCCTCTCTTGAGCGCCCAAAACCCTAGCTCCCTTCTCTGAAATTAGGTAGAAAATTTTGATTCCAAATGAGGGAGGAAGTGGGGCACCACCTATATATAGGGGTAGGAAAATGGCTTTTTCAAAAATTCCCATTTGCCCTTCTTTCTTTGCATTTTCGTTTCTCCTTCGTTTTAGCTCCTTTTTGAGAAATGTCTTTTCCATTATAAAATTTAGGTTTCCAATTTAATAAAATGCCTTTGGAATCACTCAAATCGGTGCTAAAACCTTCTCAAACGAATCTGTCAAAGTTCAGCTACACCGATGTTGAAAAACATCCATCGGAAAGGATTTAACTGTCTCAAGGCTTCCCATGGTTTTCAAGGCCTCTAAGAGCCCTGGAGAACTCAAAACTTTCATTTAAAAAGCCCTCATGTGTAAATTCTAAAATTTGCTCAAAATTACAAAAATGCCATTAGATTTTGTAAGATTTTCTATCAAACTTTGTTTCTTCATTTTAGCTCTGTTTTTCCTTTCATCTGAGGCTAGGATTCTCATTTTTAGGAGTTTATAATATTATTCAAATTTTTTGGGGCTTTAACATTTATTTCAGGGGACTTGCTTTGAAAATGCACTCGTTTCCGTCGTTTAACAAAAATCAGATATTACAAGAAGCATCACATTTCATCTTGTAATACCATATTTATCTAGCCTATCTCATGCCATTCTAATCATATTTTCTTGAATCACACAAGTTTCCTATAACGTCATATTTTTGTTAAACGACAGAAATGGGCGCGTTTTCAAAGCAAGTCCCCTAAAATGAATTAGTTAAGGTCCCAAAAAATTTGAGTAACATTCTAGACTCCTAAAAATGAGAATCCTAACCTCAGACGAAAAGAAAAATGGAGCTAGAATGAAGAAACAAATTTTGACGAAAATCTTACAAAACATAATGGCATTTCCATAATTTTGAGCAATTTTTGGAATTCACATAGGAGAGCTTTTTAAATGAAAGTTTTGAGTTCTTTGGGGTTCTTAAAGGTCTAGAAAACCATAGGAAGCCTCGAGACAATTAAATCTCCTCCAGTGGATGTTTTCCAACGTCGATGTACACGAACTTTGATGGATTCATTCGAAAAGGTTTTAGCTTTGATTTAAGTGATTCCAAAGGCATTTTATTAAATTGGGAACCTAGATTTTATAAAAGAAAAGATAGTTCTAAAAAAGAAGCTAAAACGAAGGAGAAATGAAATTACTAAGAACGAAGGGCAAAATGAGAATTTTTGAAGTATTTCTTCCTCCCACTTGTAAATAGGTGGCACCACACCTCCTCACTCATTTAGATACAATTGTTTCTGCCCAAATTTAGAGAAGAAAGCTAGGGTTTAGGCGCACCAAAGGGAGAGAGAAAGAAGGAGAAATCGAAGGCTTAATGTATGGTTTCTTGGTAATTTTTCATGCTTTCTTCCATCCAAACCTCCTCTCCTCCATTTTCCCTTGTTTCCTTTGATTAAAATGAAGTTTACAAATCTGTTTTAAGGGAGGAATTAAGGGAAAATTTCGGATTTGAAGAGAGGAGCTCGAAGAAAGCAAGATTTAAGTGAGAAAAAGCAAGAAAACAAGGTAATTTTTTCTTCTGTGGTAGATATCTCTTCCTCCCCTTCCTCCACCATTTCAATCCACTCAAGAAACCTTAGGAGTGTTTGATTTTTAGGCAAAAGCAAGGGTGATTCTAAGGAAAAAGGGTGTGGAGATTAAGAATATGTAAAGGAAATTAACAAAATACCATGGAATTTCAAGATGCAATTTCTAGGGTTTCAAGTGTACCTTGTAAAATCTGATTTTGTACAATGATTCCTAGGCCTAAATAAGAGTTTAATTGAGCTCCTAAGATTCTTAGAAGTCTACCCATGTGCTTCTCCCCTTGAGAAAACAAAGCAAAGTCCATGGGTGCCAAAACCTAGCATAGCTTTAGCCAAGAGAGGTTCATGTAGCTAGGGAGAGTTTTAAATTTTTCTAAACCCATTTTTGAGTCTTATATAATGAATGAATATGAGAGCAAGCCTTGGGAAAAATTTAGAAACTATAGAAAGTGAGATGGTGCATTATATTCCATAATATGACCTAAAGAAGTAACATATAATTAGGCTCTTGGTTTTAATTGTGTGATGACTCTAAGAGGTTTAAAAAGAGTCAAGAATCATATTTGAAAGGAAAGAATGGAGCCTAGAATTTATTTGAGAGGTGTTGCTTCATTAGGTGCATTTATAGAACCATAATGAGGGTTATAGATCAAGCTAGAGTCTAAGCAAGCTGTGTGGCCTTAGAATTAATTCCATGAACCTAATTGGCTTTCATAAATTGTGTTTAGGCCAAGAAAAATCATCCTCACACTTTTGTGTTCATGTGGCAGAAGGAGGGAGCCTTGATTCAAGAGAAAAAGTATGTAATTGCTTCCAAGATAGCTCACTCCTCTTTCTCTCATGCATGATGTTTTGCTTTACTTGTCTTTGAATGTGTGTATGTGTATTTTTAAGCTATGAAAAGTGTTCTAGCATGACTTTGATTCTATGGTAACATGATGTTACAATATGCTTTCATATGATGTTTATGATCTGTGTTTGGATTTGCTTGAGTGTGGTGAGGCCAAGAACCCTTAGCCATGGTGAGGATGAGCCAAGAACGCCTAAGATTGGTTAAGACAAAGCAAAGAGTCTCCCAAAAGTGAGGTTGACTCCCAAGAGCATGGTTGAGTCCAAGAACCTCTTTAAAGAATTAGTGAAACAAGTCTAAAAACCACAAGTAAACTAAATGGGTGAGGCCAATCCACTTACTTGGCAAGCCTTTGTATGCTATGTATGACTTTCTCAAATGATAAAAATTTCTCTTGAATGCTTGCACATGTCTACATGACCATACGTACATTTATGAGACTTATTTGCATCTTTTATGTATGATTGAATAGGAGATGAGCTATTGGGATTCTTTGAATCTCATCCCCTTCTCTCCAATGTCCTAACATGCTAAGTGGACCAAGAGAGCAAGGTAATGGAAGCCAATCACCTTGAAGAAGAGAGTTTGACATCACAATGCATAGTTTTTGCTACTTTAAGGCCATACAAATGGCAAAAGATTAACCAATGGATATATATGTATTATGATATTATGAACACATGTAATTATGCATGTATAAATGGAAGAATGGTTTTAGGTAATTGTGTATAAATGCAAGTGGGATAGCCAAAATGAGATGCATGAGGGTTGGACCATTTGGTAGCTCACACAAGTCCTAATTATACTTTAGACTTGCCCAAGAGGTGCTAAACTCCAAGGAAAGTCATTTGGACATTTTGGTATCCTATATGGAGCTAAGATTGACCATAATGAAACCCTATATCACTTTTTGTCCAAATTAGATCTTCTTGATCTGTGATTTTGCATGCAATTAGAGCTTATTGAAAGCTTTTTGAAAAGCTAAAGAATATAATTTTTGGAAGTCTATGGAATATTTGATGAATTTTCAAAGTTGGCAAAAATTTTAGTTTTAGCCATGTCACTATTTACTCAGGTCTGAAAATGAAATCTGTCACACAGGGATCAAATGATGTCCAATTGCTATGAAATTTTATACAAAAAAACTAAATATTCCCAGTGACTTGTGCCAACTAGAAGCACCTCATTTGAATGTCTAAAGGGGGAGATATAAATTTTCAAAAGATCTATCCAGTACTAGGCGCTCCACCTGACCTCAGGTACTATTTGATTAGGTTTCGAGATCTGGGCATGCCTGAGCTGGTCTGGAGTTATTTTTTTCCTTCTAGCTAACATCCACAGATTTCTAGATTGGTATCATTTTCATGAATTGGATTTTTGTGGAATTAATGGGATGTTTTTTAAGTTTGCTACAGAATTCTGTGACAGCTCCAGTGGATAGCTTGACCTTTGGACCATTTTAAATGTCAAATGTCTTCTATGTTGAATGTTATAGTCTGGACATATTTTGAACATAAAATAGACATGTGTTACTTTCCAAAATGGCCAAGAATGCATGATTTTAATTTTTTTAGAATTAGTTATAATTTTTCAAAATATGTGACAGAAAAGAGGAAAATCTGGCCAAAAATATATGTAGGTATTTTATGCTTCCCTTTAGTTTCTATGAGATATAGATCACTTTTGATGATTCAAATGAATTTTATTCATGTAATTAAATATGAGAATATGATATATGAGTTCACATGGTTTACATGACACTGAATGAAATTTTTATACACAACACAATGCTAAAATAATCATTATTTTAATGCCTTTTTCTTTGAGAATTTTTATGATTCTTAGAAATAAGATATTTAAAGGTATGAAATGAGTTAGAAATTATGGTGTTATATTTCCAAAGGAAATACCGTTAAGAATATTCAATTAATTTGCATTATGTCATTGATAAAATTTTTATTTCGTATCTCATGGATCATATGAACTCATCAATCTCATTCTTCTATTTAAATACATAAATAAAACTCAAGATCATCTCAAGATGTGGCCAAAAACTCAAGCTCATGAAGCATATACGTAAAAATACAAGTTTAGCCTCAGATTGGTGTGCCAACTTTCTATCATGAACTTTGGAAAATCATAACTGATTCTAAAAAAATCAAAATCAAGAACACCATGTCATTCTGAAAAGCTACAGATGTCTACTTTATGTAAAAATAATTTTAGACTAAAACATAAATGTTTAGCCACTAAAAATTGATGAAATAGTACCCAGACTCATCTGGTGCTACTAGTATTGTCACAGATATTCAAAAATTCATATCTCCTTGTTCAAACATCCAATTTAAGTGATCTTAGTGGCCATTGAAAGCTTATCATGTCTAGTTTATGTCTCTAAAATTTTATGAGTATTGGACATCATTTGGCCCTCAAATGATATAGGAGAAGAAACTGACCATATAAAAAGTAATCATACCAGAACAACTAAAATTTGGCAACTTTGAAAATTCATAATTAATTCCATAGAGCTCAAAATAATCTAATCTTTAGCTTCCCAAAAAGCACTAGATGAAATCTATATGCACGTCAAATTTTGTGAGGAAATTCATTTATTTGATCAGATTGTGTCATAGGGTTGCAAAATGGCTCTTTTATACTTCTTAAAGGGTCTTAAAAGGGTCATTTTTGCTTCCAAGGCTTTCATGGCCACTTGAGTATGTGGGAAGGCATCAAAATGGTCTATTAAACATGTCTCAAAGGTGCACAAACCCATATTTCACAAACTCACACTCTCACTCCAAGGTATACACAAGAATACATAAGCTTATCCTTGGCATCCAATGTCAAATCATGTGATATCATTCATATAGCTCTAGTTCTCATACATATACAAATATCCATGCATTTACAAGTATTCATAAGTTCATACATCATATACAATATTAAATTACATCATATGCCATTCATAAGGCTACAAAATGGACAATTTACCCAATTTTATGTCAATCTCCTTTCTTCAAGCTTGGTGGCTCCGATTCCTTGATTCACTTGTTCCACCTAGACATATTAGGCAAATGGGGAGGAAGGAATGAGATTCTAGGAATCTCAATAGCTCTTCCTCCTTTCAACCATATATAAAGAATGCAAATCTAAGTCTAAAAATGCATGCATGGATATCATGGAGTGCATAATCAATCATGGAACATTTCTTGCATTTCAAAAGTCATATAAAGCATACATAGGTTTGCTAAGAAGATGGCTTACCCTGACCCACTTCTCTTAGGGGATTTTAGACTTGCCTCACCCATTTTTTTAAGCGATTTTTGACTAAGCCTCACTCTTTAGAGACTTTTGGCTTTGTCTCATCTTCACCCTAGCTAAGGGACTTTTGGTTTCACCATACTCAAGCAAATCAAAACATGTTCATAAAGCATCATTTAAGTGCATAAGATAATATCATGGTACCATGGCATATAGATACATGCTAAAACATTTTTCATGGCTCAAAATATATATACACACATTCAAAAACAAGATAAACATCCACTCATGCATGAGAGAAAGAAGAGAGAGCTACCTTTGTTACAATAACACACTTTTCTCTTGAATTTGGTTCCTCTCCCTTGGCCACACACTCACAAGAAGGTGAAACTTGATTCATTTGGCCTAAACATATAATATGGAGCCAATTACACTTTTGGAACAACTTCTAAAGCTACACATACACTAGAAAAGCTAGCTTGCTTCTAAGGTCCAATTATGGTTCCATAAGGCATCAAATGAAGCAATACTAACAATTCATGATCTTGGCTCCATTCTTTCGATCCATTTATGATTCTTGACTCCAATTAAGCCTCTTAAAGCCATCACACAATTAATTTAAGGAGTGTAACTACATGTTACTTCTTTAAGCCATAATATGGAACCTATAGCTACGTCTCACTATCCATGATATCTAAATTTTTTTCAAGGCTTTGTCTCATTCTCTCCCATCATATATGATGCAAAACCATGCTTGGAAGAATTTAAAACTATCCCTTGGTGCTCATCCATTCTGTAACACCATAATTTTCTAGCTCATTTCATGCTATATCTATACTTCCCATTACGCATCTCATGGAAGAACCAAGAAATAGCATAAAAATAATGAATATTTTTATGTTGCATCGCGTATGAAAATTCCATTCGGTGTCATGTGTAATGTCTGATTTTTGTTGAATGACGAAAATGGGCGCGTCCCCTGAAATAAATTAGTTAAGGTCCCAAAAAATTTGAGTAATATTATAGACTCCTAAAAATGAGAATCCTAGCCTTAGACGAAAGGAAAAACAGAGCTAGAATGAAGAAACAAATTTTGACAAAAATCTTACGAAACGTAATGGCATTTTCATAATTTTGAGCAAATTTTGTAATTCACATGGGAGGGTTTTTTAAATGAAAGTTTTGAGTTCTCTAGAGTTCTTAGAGGCCGGAAATACCATGGGAAGACCCGGGACAATTAAATCTCCTCCGGTGGACGTTTTCCAATGTTGGTACACCCAACCTTTGACAGATTCGTTTAGGAAGGTTTTAGCTCTGATTTGAGTGATTCCAAAGGTATTTTACTAAATTGGAAACTAAATTTCATAATGGAAATGATGGTTCTCAAAAAGGAGCTAAAACAAAGGAGCAATGAAAATGCAAAGGATAAAGGGCAAAATGGAAGTTTTTTAAAAATGCTTCCTTCTCCCCCTATATATAGGTGGCGCCCCACTTTCTCTATCATTTAGACTCAAAACTTTCTGCCCAATTTCAGAGAAGGGAGCTAGGGTTTTAGGCGCACAAGAGAGGAAGAAGAAGAAGGAGAAATCTAAGCTTTAAAGTATGCTTTCTTGGTAGTTTTTCATGCTTTCTTCCATCCAAACCTCTTCTCCTTCATTCTCCTTTGTTTCCTTTGATTAAAATGAAGTTTACAAATCTAGTTTAAGGGAGAAACTTAGGGGAAATTTCGGATTTGAAGAAAGGAGCTTGGAGAAAGCAAGATTCTAGAAGGAAAAAGCAAGAAAACTAGGTAATTTCTCTTCTTATGGTTGATACCTTTGGTTCCTCTTCTCCTTTATTTTTCCTAGCATGAGAAACCCTAGGAGGACTTGAATTTTAGGCAGAACCAAGGATGAATCTAAGGAAAAAGGGTGTGGAGATTAAGAATATACAAAGGAAATTAACAAAAAAAACCATTATATTTCAAGATGCAATTTCTAAGGTTTCAATTGCACCTTGTAAAATCAGACTTTGTATGATGATTCCTAGGCATAAATAAGAGTTTAAATGAGTTCTTAAGATCCGTAAGAGGCTCCCCACATGCATCCTCCCTTGAGAAAACAAAGCAAACTCCAAGGAGCACTATTTCTTCCATAGCTTCGCCCAAGCAAGGATAGCATAGCTAGTGAGAGTTTTAAATTTTTCTAAGCCTATTCTTGAGTCATATATGATGAATGAAAATGAAGGGAGGCCTTAGAAAAATTTTAGAACCCATAGAAAGTGAATTGGTGCATTAGGTTATATATTATGACCTAAAGAAGCAACATGTAGTTAGGTTCTTGGTTTTAATTGTGTGATAACTCTAACAGGCTTCAAAGGAGTCAAGAATCATATTTGAAAGGAAAGAATAGAGCCTAGAATTTATTTGAGGGGTGTTGCTTCATTAGGTGCAATTATGGAACCATAATGAGGTTATAAGCCAACCTAGTATTTAAGCAAATTGTATAACCTTATAATTGAGTTCAAGAACCTAATTGGCTTTCATAAATTATGTCTAGGCTAAGAGAAAGCATCCCCACACTTTTGTGTGTGTGTGGCCAAAAAAGGGAGCATTCTTTCAAAGGAAAAAGTTTGTGATTGTGCGTAAGGTAGCTCTCTCCACCTTCTTTCATGCATAGATGTGTATTTATCTTGTCTTAGAATGTGTGTATGTGTATTTTCTAGTTATAAAAAGTATGCTTGTATGATTTTATATGCCATGTTTTCATGATGACATATTATGTCTTTAAATGATGTTATGATGTTTGTTTGAGTTTGCTTGAGTATGGAGAGGCCAAGAGCTCTTAACCATGGTGAGGATGAGCCAAGAACCTTTAAGATTGGTTGAGACAAAGCAAAGAGTTAACACTTAAGCAAAATGGGCTCCCAAGAGCATAGTTGAGTCCAAGAATCTCTTAGAGAATGGGTGAAGCAAGTCCAAAATCCATGAGAAAAAAGGTGAGGCCAATCCATCCACTTGGCAAACCTTTGGATGTCTTGTATGACTTATTCACATGTCAAACTTGCTTCTTGAATGTTTATGACATCTATTATATCCATGCATGCATTTTCAAGCTTGCTTTGCATATGTTATGTGTGATTAAAAGGGAAATGAGCTATTTGGATTCTTTGAATCTCATTCCCTCCTCTCCAATGATCTAATATATGCTAGGTGGACCAAGTGGACAAGGAAATGGAAGCCAACCACCTTGAGGATGAGAGAATGACAACAAATGCAAAGTTTTTAGTTCTTTAAGACCATATTTATGTCAAATGATGTAAATCATTGATGTATATGGTCTATGAAATCTTGGACATGTGTAATTATGATAATATGTGATTTATAAATGAAAGAATGTGATATGTGAATGCTAGAATGTAAATTGAATATGTAATGCCAAGTTATGTTTCTTGAAAGGTTGATATAAGTGTGCATATGTGTGGATGGAATGGTCAAAATAAGATGCATGAGTTTTGGGACCATTTGGGCAGCTCACACAAGTCCCAATTATCCTTTTAGACTTGCCTAAAAGGTGCCAAAACCCAAGAAAAGTTATTTGGACAATTTGGTACCCTATATGGAGCTAAAATTGACCATAACAAAACCATATATCACTTTTTATCCAAAATGAGCTCTTTTTAATATAAGATTTAGTATGCAATTAGAGGTTGTTGAGAGATTTTTAGGAAGCTAAAGAACATAATTTTTAAAGGTCTACAGAATATTTGATAAATTTTTAAAATTGGCAATTTTCCTAGTTTTGGTCATATCACTGTTCACTCAGGTCTAAAAATAAAATTTATCACATAGGGCTCAAATGATATCCAAGTGCTATGAAATTTTATACAAAGAAACTAGACATTTCAGCAACTTGAGGCAACTAGAAGTACCTTATTTGGAAGTCTAGAGAGGGAGATATGAATTTTCAAAGATTTTGTCCAGTATCAGTAACTTTACCCAACCTCAATTATTGTTTGATTGGATTTCAAGGTCTGGGCGTGCCTGAGGTAGTCTATAGTTATTTTTTCCACTATATAACATCCACATATTTTCATATTGGTACCATTTGCATGGATTGAATTTTTTTGGAATTAATTAGACATTCTTAAAATTTACTGCAGAAATCTGTGACAGCACCAGTGGGTAGATTAACCTCTGGACCATTTCAAATGTCAAACGTCCTCTGTGATAGATGTTATGGTCTGGACATATTTTTAGTATAAAGTAGACATCTATAGCTTTCTATAATGGCTAAGAATTCATTATTTTTATTTTTTTAAAATTAGTTATGATTTTCCAAAGTTGTGGCAAAATTGAGCAAAATCTGGCTGAAAATGGATATGAATATTTCATGCTTCCCTTCATAATTCTTAAGGTGTAGGCCACTTTTGATAATGCAAATGAGTTGTATTCATGTAATTAAATATAATAATGTATTGTATGAGCTCAGAGGTCTACGTGATACCGAATAAAATTTTTATACGCAATGTAACGCAAAAAAATGTATTATTTTAATAGATTTTTTCATTTCCTCTAATGGAATATATCGTATGAGCATGCAAATGTGATAGAGATGAGATAGAAATTATGGTGTTATATCATGTGGACCATGTGAGCTCATACATCACATTCTCATATTTCATTAAATGAATACAACTTATTTGCATCATAAAAAGTAGCCTACAACTCATGGAACTCAAAGGGAAGCTCAAAATACACATATTTTCGGCCAGATTTTCCCACCTTTCTGTCACAACTTTGGAAAATTATAACTAATTCTAAAAAAATTGAAATCATACATTATTGGCCATTCTGAAAAGTGACACATGTCTACTTCATGCTAAAAATATGTCCAGACCATAACATCTAACACAGAGGACGTTTGACATTCGAAATAGTCTAGAGGTTAGACTGTCCACTGGTACTATTATAGAATTCTATAGCAAACTTCAAAAATATCCAATTAATTCCACAAAAATCCAATCCATGAAAATGATACCAATTTAGAAAGCTATGGATATTGTCTAGAGGGAAAAAATAACTTCAAACCATTTCAGACACACCCAGACCTCGAAATCTAATTAAATAATAACTAAGGTCGACTGAAGTTCCTGATACTTGATAGATTCTTTGAAAAATCATATCTCCTTCTCTAGACATGCTTATAGTTAGCACAAGTCATTAGGATGTCTAGTTTCTTTGTATAAAATTTTATGGGGATTAGACATCATTTGAGCCCTATGTGATAGATTTCATTTTTGGACCAGTATGAACAGTGACCTGACCAAAACTAGAAAATTTCCTAATTTTAAAAATTTATCAAATATTCTCTAGACCTCCAAAAATTCTATTCTTTAGTTTCATAAAAAACTCTCAACAAGTCTAATTGCATGCCAAATCTCAAATCAAGAAGAGTTCATTTGGGCAAAAAGTGACATAGGGATCCATTATAGTCAATTTTAGCTCTATATAGGATACAAAAATATCCAAATGGTTTTTCTTGGGGTTTGGCACCTATTGGGCAAGTCTAAAGGCATAAATAGGACTTGTGTGAGCTGCCCAAATGGTCTCAAGTCTCATGCATCTTATTTTGACTATTTCACTCACACTTATGCACAATTCCATAATGTCATCCAAGGAGCTCATTTGCTAAAACATATTCAAATCATAATCTAATGGTCACATAACACATTCTCCTATTTATACATGACGTATTCATAACTACATATATTCATAATATCATAATACATATACATCCATTAATTACATCATTTGCCAATTGTATAGCCTTAGGGCCCGTTTGGTACACTGCATTGGACAAGGCCTAATAGGATAAAGTCTGATAGGATAAGGCCTGATAGGATTTTAATACTATACAGTGTTTGGTGTAATACTATATAAGACTGGATAGGATAATTTTAATACTATCTTATGTTTGGTGATACACTGTATAACATTGGATAGGATAAAGAATAACTATTTTGACAACAATACCCTTTACTTATAAATATATTATATTTTTTAAAATTTGTGATGCTATTTTAATTTTTTTAAAAATAAAATTTGTCATATATTAGAAATAAAAAAATGTATGCTTCATATATACATTCAATTTTTTTTTTTAAATTGCTTTTCATAATGTTCAACGTGACAACAAAATTTCAGAAGAATTTATATGGCTACCTAATTTTTAAATGCGTCACATAATATAACAAATATCTTAATTTTATTTATTAAAGAAAAAAGAAACACTAATAAATTTATTAAGTATGCAAAAAAGGTCACCATCGCCAAGGTTCTACAAACACCACAAAAGTGTAAATACTATCAAGTTTTAACATCAAGTACTATAAATTTTAGTTATCTTCAATCAAATCCTTTACAAATTGAACTCTATGTTCACCTTGAAAGCCCCAAAATAAATGCACTAAGGAGAGGTTTTGCATAAGTAAACGCCCAGCTTTATTGTATTCTCTAGGTGTAAGGTCCTCTAATTTCATCAGTTCATCAGCAATAGCTCGTGAATCATCATAAAAATCTTTCACAACCTTCACACCTTCAGCCATACACTTGACACTTTCAGCCATGGCACCCATCCTCTCTACAGATTTTCCAACAACATCCACAAGCTTATTGGCAAAATTGTCCATACTATTTGCTAACATATCTTCTCCTCTTAACTTCTTTCTCACCCGCCTACCTTCAGAATGACTTATTTTTGCCTTATTTTTAGTTTCACCCATAGACATTGATTGATTAACATGTTCAATGTCATCATCACTCAACCTAATGACTTCTTCTGAAAGTTTAATAGTGTCATTTTTTCCATTGCTGTGTTCTTCGTTATCCAAATCCTCAACTACATCAGCAGGAACTTCAGCACTTTTTCCAGTAGCACGATCCTTTCCAAAGATGACCAACAAGCGCTCATAGTAAGGAAAAACTTTGGTCCTATAATTCTTCAAGTTTACATCTCTCTGCATACATATAATACAAACATACAGTCATATTATTGTTAAAGAAAAGAAAAGTAAAGGAACATATAACACAACTATTTTAAAATTTTAAAAACCTTATTCGCTTGGATGTAGGCATTCCAAACATCATCACTATCGACTAAAATCTTCTTATGCACATCATCCCATCCAAAGCCACTTGTGTTCAACATGTCATATAAATTACTATACTCTGTTTTAAGCCTCCTCATAATTGACTCAATATGTGGCTTCACCTTTATACCAGATTCAGGAAATTTTGCCTCCAACTTTTGTTCCAACCATTTGAAAGTACCTGGTTTAAATTGGCCAGCATCAGCTCTTTTGTTTAAGGCAACTGCCTCCTCTAAGAAGCATAATAATGCCTCAAACTCCTCATCACTCCAACCCCTATGTTCTCCTTTAACTTTGCTAGCTTGTTGAGTACTTTCAGATGCCATACCTATCAAATATATTATAACTTCAACAAAAAATACAAGTAGACCATAAACGTAATAAAATTTAATAACTAAAACTCAACAAAAAATTTAATAAAATTTAACAAAAGTACATTACAACCTCAATCGTGATAATGGTTATAAAAGTAGACCATAAACTTAATCAACTAAAACATAAAAGTGCAAAACATCTGAAGGATACAATAACTAAAACTCAAAAGATACAATAACAAGTCTAAGAATAGCCTCGACGAATAATCCATTCATTATACATCCCATTTGCCAATGCATCTCTCCATGCACTCCATGCTTCACTTGGTTCAATGGTTTCTATGGTATCATGTGGTTCTGCTTCGATCTCTTCATCAATGGGCATGTTATCCAGCTCTATTTCTAATGGATCTATACACATCTCCCTCCTAATCAAATTGGGTAATAGGCAACAAGCAATAATAATTCGATTGTGAGTTTTAATAGGATAATAACTTGGACTCCTAAGAATTGCCCAACGCATCTTCAATAGCCCGAATGTTCTTTCTATCACATTCCTAGCTTGAGCATGTCGCTTATTAAAAATTTCTTGAGGAGTTGCTGGCACATGTCCACGTCTCCACTCACTGAGATGGTAACGGGTTCCCCTATAAGGGGCAAGGAACCCTTCTCCATTAGTATATCCAGCATCTACCAAATAGTAGTATCCTATTTCATGAACCAAATATAAAATTAATATTTTTATTATAATAAGGTTATTAATTTAAAAATAGTTTTAACATTCTTACCATTTGGAACCTTAAGGCCATTTCTCCTATTAATTGCATCGCGTAATGTAACAACCCAGAAAAAGAAAATAGAAAAGAAAATGAGAAAAGGAAAGGGAAAGAGAAGCTGGAAAATTTTCGAAGAGCTGAGAATTTTCTAAGTCTTCTCGCCATAGCGAGAAATGGAATCGCCATAGCGAGAATGTCTCCTCGCCGTAGCGAATATGTTCCTAGCTATAGCGAGTATGGCATTCCATATAGAGACCAGGGAGTTGCTCGCTGTAGCGACGCCATAGCGAAGGCAGAGGTCTGGAACAGACATGATCTCGCCATAGCGACCCCATAGCGAAGGTCGAGAATAGACACGATCTCGCCGTAGCGCAGCCATAGCGAAGGCAGAGGTCTGGAACAGACACGAGCTCGCCGTAGCGAGGTCACTAACTCGCTATAGCGAGAGCGGTCCAGAAAAGCGAGAAAAAGAGAATTTGACTTTTAAAAGCTTCCAAATCTCTTCTTTCTTCTTCTAACCGACTCTAACTCGTCTTAGGAGAGAGAAAAGGGCGGAGGAGAGAGAGAGAAGCTGAAGAGAAGAGGAAAGCACAAGAAAGGTATGAATTTTCATGGCTTCCTCTTAGTTAGTTGCCCTTCTCCCCTTTTCCCCTCTTTCCTACGGTTCAGATGATAGAAATGGTTAGGTTTGAGTCTGGTTCAGAGGAGAGAGAGTGGGAAACCATTCTTGAGAGAGATTAGAAGTAGATAGTCTTTTCTTTCTTGCTTTTCCCCTTTCTTAAGAGTTGAGAAAAGAGAGGGATAGCTCATGGACCCTAGTGAGAGGAAAAGAACTAGAGTGAGAAGCTCAGTAGAGCTGATTAGAAGTGATCCCTAGCTTAAGAAGTGAGTAGTAAGGTGTTAATTCCATGCTTTTATGTGGTTAGGCTCAAGAGGAACTCTCCTATCTAGGAGTTGTTGTGAAATCCAACAAGGGAGGAGACAATTGACAGAGCAAGTTGAGAATAGCCAACAAAGGTAGTTCTCTCCACTTTCTCTCATGCATAATTGTGTGTTTTCATTGTCTTGCTTGTGTGTATGAATAAGATGAGCTATGAGAAGTGTGTTAGCATGATTATATGTTATGATTGAGATGATGTTTTAAATGCTTGATTGGTTTGCTTGAGGAAATGGAAAAGCCAATAACCCTATAGCCAAGGTGAGGATGAGCCGAAGCCCTAAGTTGGTTGAGCCATGTCTCCCAAAAGTGAGGTTGACTCCTAAAGAGTAAGGGTGAGTCTAAGTACCTCTAAAGTATGGGAAGGCAAATCCAAAAGCCATAAGGGAAGGGGTGAGGCCGATCCAAGTACTCAGCGAGCTCATGAGTGTTATCCATGGCCATTTCACATGTTTTAAATGTTTTCATCATGTTTTATATGCTAACATGCCATACATGCATAATGAGACTTGTTGCATGCAATATATGTATGTTTGAATGAGAGTTGAACTACTGAGATTCCATGAATCTCACCCTCCCTCTCCACCATCCAACCATGCCAGGTGGACCGAGTGAGATTAGAGATGGGGGCAACCACCACCAAGCATGAGGCTAGGGATAGAGATGAAGAAGAATGTAAAGAATTCTTGTATATGGATCTTGTACATGAGATGTAAATGATGTATATGATGTAGTTCCTCATAGTTTTGTAAAACCATGTATATATTAATGATGAATGTATGAGAATGAGATTTATGATGAATGAAAGAGCATGGTTGAATGAGAAAGAACCAATGATAGCCTAGAATATATGGGTGCATAAGTGGGCATGGGATAGTGAGTTTCCCCAATCTAAGTTATTAGACACTTGAGGCATGATTGATAGCTCCTAAAGATGCTTTCTCATGTGCTCAAGGAGTCATAGAAGTAGAAAACTTAAGATTGGATCCCCTTAGCCACACTTTTGGCCAAGAAAGGGCCATTTTGCACATGATGTCATAGAATAGCCATATGACCTCTTTTAGCTATGAGATTTGACATGTAGCTAGATTATGTTTAGAGCTTTCTGGAAAGCTAGAGTTCATGTCATTTAGAGGTCTATAGCATTTTCTATGAGCATCCAAAGTTGACATCAGAAAATCACTGTTCATTTGGTCAGTTTGAGAAACGTGTCATCCGAGGGGCAAACGTAGTCCAATGGCTACGAAATGTTATACACAGAAACTAGATGGTCACAGTGACTTGTAGGAACTAGAAGCACCTCATTTCGAGGTCTGGAGAGGAAGTTATACAATTTCGAAGTTCCTGCCCAGAATCAGACACCCAACCAGACCCGAAGTACTGTTTTATCGGTTTCCGAGAAATTGGCTAGGTGAACTGATCTGGAGATATTTTTCTCCTCTAGCTAACATCCACATCTTTCCATAGAGATAGAGTTTATGAGCATTGGATTTTTTTGGAATTAGTTAGACATTTTCAAAGTCCATATTAGTAAACTGTGATAGCAAAGAAGTCCCCTCTGACCAGTGAACTATTTCGATGTCAAACGCAGAATGAGTGAGAGATCGAGACTTCTAATATTTTTAGCATGAAATAGACGTCTCAAGCTCTCTAGAATGACCCAGATCATGCAGATACGATTTTTCTGCATTTAGTTATGAATTTCCAAAGTTAGCCCAGAAAAGAAGCAAAATCTGCCCATAGCGAAAATGCATGTCTCCAATCCCTTTTTGCTTTCCATGAGTCCTAAGCATAGAGTGGGGATTGAAATAAGTCTCAAATGAGTAATTGAGCATGAGGAATCAGAGAGAGAGCTCAACCGGTCCATGTTACTTCTAAGTGGAGCTCTACCCACACATAGTGCCATAGAGAAAGAAAGCATAAGGTAGAGAAAGTGTCTCCCTTATGAGTTCCGCATTGCCATATGGGTTAGAGGGCACGTTGGGTATGAGCTAGAGGTTAAGGTGTCACACGTAATACCCTAGCATCTGAAGTTGAACCCTCCCAACCAGGTAATACATATATAAATTTCATATCTCGTGAGCATACTCCTAACACATTTGTAGCAATTTCGCCTTTTCGACTTCTATATCTTGGTTTATCTACCTCAGGAACATTAATACTAATGTAGGTTCCATCTAAAGCTCCAAGACAACCCTAAAAAAAGATAAGAAAAAGACCTATTACAATATTAAATCAAAATAAAAAAATTAAAAAAATACGATTCCTTAACATAATTCATACCTTGAACCATTTCCACCTATCATCAATGCAATCCTCAGGAACTGGCTCTGGTGCCCTAAGTAAATTTCCTTGCAACCTCAACACAGAATTCAACACTAAATTGAAGTATCTACTAATAGTTTCCCCTGAACGTTGGAATTTAAACTTGATTACACGATTTTTAGTGTGGTGAGCTAATATGTGTAAGAACATAGCAACTTGTTCTTCTATTGATACTAACCCATCTTCCTTTAGCCTACTCTCAACACGTAAAAGAGAACACAACACACGAAATGTATAAGTATCCATTCGGAGTTGTTCCACGCATGCAATATCATCATTTATTAACCTCCTTAAGAATTCTACCCTTGATTTTTCCTTTACCTTTGGTATCACTCGTCGCCTTAAGGATAATTTCTCACGTCGTCTTTGAGCCACATGAATGACATGAAGGTATGATATAATACATGTAATTACCATCTCCAAAAAGGTTTGTTCCAACATCAAATACACTGACATGACGTTAAGTAGCTCACTTATATCATTAAGCCATCCATTTGGGTCATTTTGCCATCCATTTGGGTCAAGCTTTTTATTAGGATCCATGAGACCTAAAAATTTAAAACTACTCATTAATGAAAATAAACATTATTTTGCAAAACTTGTAATATGAGAAACAAAATTCTAAAATGGTAACTTTCTCATGAATACAATATAAGATATAAAAGAAAGACTAAAGAAATGTCACAAGTAGAGAATAATTAATATACAAAACAAAATATAAATGTGGGCATATGAATTATTAATATACAACACAAACTATAACTAATTTCTTGACTAATTTGGTAAAAAGCATTGTGATTGTAACATCTAAAGCCACAACTTGGTCTTGGCCCCACCAAGAAAAGAAACCACAACTTCTGTGAGTATATTGTGGGTTCTGCACAGCTTCTCCATTGGTGTAGCTTGTATCTGTTTCAATCAATTGTTGTAGTTATGGTACTTAGTAATAATGGAAAATTCATAACATATAATGACCATAAGCAAACATTTACAACAAATTTTGTACCATGCATTTTTCATTTTTCTGTTATAAGTTTTGTTTTCACTCTAATCTTCCGAGAAATATTGCAAGCCAGGGTTCCAACAAGGCGAGGGGTAGTTAAGGAGAGGCTGAATATTGGTTTGTTTGGTAATGATACCATAAAATTTTTGTTCTCAAAATTATAATTTTTATTTTTTGTAATTATTTATAAATCTAAAAAATAAAAATAAAAGACAAAAACTGTCTAAATGTACTCTTACTGCACAGAATCCTATGCACGATAAACTTTGGTAGAGTTTGTATACAGCAAATTTTAACTCCTCAAAAAATAAATATAGTCATTATCACTACCCAACCGCCTCCGCTATCATCCTTTATTGTCACTTCCCCCATTACTACTACTCCAATAATGGCCATCATCATCACCTATCTTCATTCACCATCCTCCCCATATATGCTCCCTCATTACTGCCAATTGGTCCACTGAGAGAAGATCAATCAAATATGGATGGGGTAAGGGAGTTGGGCTTGGGGAAGGGTAAATTAGCTCCAATGTAGTCTTATATTAATGCATGATCAAAGCCGATGATCATAAGTTATGTCCTCCATCACGATGTCGAATGAAACTATCCATGGAATCCTTAATCTAATTCACCATTTTGAACTTTATACAGAAGGTTTTTCCGTACTAGCTTCTTCCACCTACCTATACCGCAGTTAAAGCACTTATAAAAAGTTCCCCTAGTGCTACTAAGAACCTAACAGAACTTTTGTCACGATCAGAGCCCTAGCGGGTTACCTTAGCTTGTTTGGGGAACTCGGGCTAGACTTTCTACAAGGACATCCAAGCCTTGCTCTATTATCATGACATGGACTCAGGGACATTTTATTCAACGCCAAGGTGATGTATTTCTGGGGAAAAAGAGTGATAGCTAGAAAGGAAAGGCAGCGAGACTGAGCCGCTGGTAGGATGGCACTATGCAGCTGGGCAATGGAATAGGAAGAAATGGAAGGTTGAGATCTAGGAAATGAAGTTAGACTTGACTTACAGTCCTTTAGAAAAGGTACGTAGTCACTCGAGCAAAGCGAGAGACCTGCCTCTAGATCCATACGTGAAAGGGTCTATTATAGCCCTCTTGCGTAGGTAGCTTCGTCCTAAGGATATGAAATATGCCCCCTTCAGAGGTCCATCCGGGTTCAGTCATAGCTTCTAAGGTTGGTGGTATGCCACCATCCTATCCCTTCCCTTCAAAAAGGCTGACAATTAATCTATTTACTGGTCCCGTGCGTCTTCATACTTGGAAGGGAGTGCTATAGACTTGGAAGGCTGGCCCCGTAAATGAAGTTCAGGGGCTTGTTGTGTAGGTTATCCCTAAGATAAATAAGGCCTGGACCAGAAGATCTGAATGTAGAGCGGCCTTACAAGGAAGAGTGCTATAGAGTCTAGATGCTTAAAGCCTAGGTTACAAGTAAATTACCCGTTATATAGATTCTATTTTTTATTCCTTAGACCTCAAGTTAGACCAACTGCTCCTACCTTCAGTCATAGGTCTTCTATTCTTGTTCTTGATATACTGACTTACCTCTCTTTCTAAATCTACTGAGAGCTTACTTGAATAAAGAACTCTAGGAATGCTAAATAGACTTAAGATTAATAATTAGGAAAGATCTCAAATGCTTCATTCAACAGAGATGAATATATTTATATATAACCACAGAAACGTAAAGCTCATTGGTGGGGCCCTCGCTCATCAGTCTAACATGAGCTACTACTCTATGTATGAATTGAAAGCTCTCACGATAAACCAAATCTCCCAAAATCTGTCAATAAATGACGCACCCCATTATCCTATAATTGGCCTATGGATTCAGTTACATTGACTCCCACTTCGGGTTCAGATTTAACTCCAACTGCACTGCAAGGTGATTTGCCGACAAAGGATGAAACCAGCGAATACAAATTCAATTTAACCAAGTCGAGGCACTGGTTGAAAAACCACTTCAATAGTAAGCAGAAGATAAGAGGAAGAACTATGAAGGTTTGGTATTATTTGCAAGTGGATTCTATTAACCAGAACACGAGTGACCTCCCCTGGCCTACACTTCAAATTCATACATTGATGTCAAAATCGAACAATTACACAGAGACATAATCACAGTGGCTTTGCCCAAATCAAAATTTCCAAGAAATAGAATAGAAGTAGAAATCAAAACCCCAACAAATAGATTTGCTTAGTATAAGCCAATAATCATTTTTTCAAACGAGAAACAGAGAGAACCTGAGAGAAGAGGACGATCGAAGCAAGGAAGAGGACGGTTAAGAGATCTCGAAGCAAGGAAGAGTGTCACGAATGAGAACCACAGAAAGCCGAAGAGAAAAGGATGGCTGGAGGTCTGCGATGATCAAGGAAGAAGGAGCTTCAACGCTTACGAACCAGAAACATGAGAGAAAATGACAACAGAGTAAGGCGAGAAAGATGATAGAGCGTAGGGCTGCAGGGGAATAAAAATAAAAGGCTTATACATCATAATTTTATCAGGGCTTATCCCGCCCCCTCAGGCCTGATTAAATTATCCAGTGTTTTGATGTATAAAAAAAATTGATGGATAAAGTAATACAATACATTGAGAGTCCAAACACCTGATAATCTTTTAATGTATTGTATTATCTTATACTATCAGGTCTTATACATTGCACCAAACAAGCCCTTAAAGTAGCAAGATTCATGTTCTTGGATGTTATACTCTCATCTTCAAGGTGGTTAGCTTCTATTACATTGTCCACTTGGTCCACCTAGCATGTTAGAACATTAAAAATGAGGGGATGAGATTCAAAGAATCCCAAGAGCTTACCTTCCATCTAATCATACATAAAAGATACAAACAAGTCTCATAAATACATGTATGGTCATGTTAACATGTGCAAACATTCAAGAGACATTTTCATCATTTGAGAAAGTTATGCATAGCATACAAAGGCTTGTTAAGCAAGTGGATTGACCTCACCCATTTACTTGTAGATTTTGGACTTGTCTCACCCATTCTTGAAGAGGTTCTTGGACTCAACCATGCTCTTGGGAGTCAACCTCACTTTTGGTAGACTCTTTACTTTGTCTCAACTAATCTTAAAGGTTCTTAGCTCATCTTCACCATGGCTAAGGGTTCTTGGCCTCACCACACCTAAGCAAATCCAAGCACACATCATAAACATCATATGAAAGCATATTGCAACATCATGGCACCATGAAATCAAAGTCATGCTAGAACACTTTTGATGACTTAAAAATACAGATACACACATTCAAAGACAAGTAAAGCAAGCAATCATGCATGAAAGAAGATGGAGAGAGCTACCTTGCTAGCATTTGTACAGTTTTTCCTTAAGCCTTGAATCCTCTCCCTTGACTTCAAACACCTAAGAAGATAGAGATCATTCCTCTTGGCCTAGACACATCATATGGGAGCTAATTATACTCTTGAAGCAAAGTCTAAGACCACATAATCACTAGAAAGGCTAGGTGACTCATAAGGCTCTTTTATGGTTCCATCATGCACTTAATGAAGCAACCTTAATAAAACATCATCTTTGCTCCATTTTATCTATTCACTCATGATTCTTGACTCCATTTAAACCTTTTGGAGTCATCACATAATCAATTCTAGGAGCCTAGCTTGGTGTTGCTTCTTTAAGCCATATTATGGAACATATAGGGCCATCTTGCTTCCTATGACTTCTAAACTTTTTCCAAGGCTTCCTCTCATACTCTCTCATCATACATGATATAAAACTAAGCTTGGAAAGAATTGAAAACACTCTATAGGTGCATGGACTCTTCTTGGCTGAAACTATATTTCCATAATGCACTAATGGAGTTTTCTTGCTTCCTTTGATGGGAGAACCATGTAGGAAGCTCTCTTAGTGTCTTAGGAACTCATATGAATACTTAAACATCATAAACATCCACTCATGTATGAGAGAAAGAAGAGAGAGTTACCTTGGTGCACAACAACATACTTTTCTCCTTGAATTTGGTTCTTCTCCCTCAGCCACACACTCACAAGAAGGTGGAACTTGATTCCTTTGGCCTAGACATATCATATGAAAGCCAATTACACTCTTGGAACAATTTCTAAAGTTACACATTCATTTCAAAAGCCAGGTTGTTCCTATGGCTCATTTATGGTTTCATAATGCACCTAATGAAGTAACTTTGGGAAAACATGATCTTGGCTCCATTCTCTCTATTAATTTATGAATCTTGACTCCATTTAAATTCCTTAGAGCCATCACATATTCATTTCAAGAAGCCTACCTAGGTGTTGCTTCTTTAAGTCATAATATGGAACCTATAGCTACATCTCACTATCCATGTCTTTTAAAAATTTTTCAAGGCTTCCTCTCATCCTCTCTCATCATATATAATACAAAACCAAGCTTGGAAAAATTTAAAACTACCTCTTGGTGCTTCATCTACTCTAGACCAAGGCTATGCTTCATAAGAATATCGAGGGAGTTTGTTTTGTTTTCTTGATAGAAGATATATGTGAGAAGCTTTCTAGGGATCTTAAGAGCTCATCCAAACATCCAATTTAGCCTAAGAACTCTTGCATCAAAATAGAATTTTGATTAGACACTTGAAACCATAACTTTGCTATCTTAAAATTTAATTGTTGTTTTGTTGTTTCCTTTGCATATTCTTATTCTTCTCCCTCTGAGATTCATCCTTGATTTGGTTAGAAATTTAACTTCTCTTGGCTGTCCATATATGGGGCAAAATGCTTAAGAGAAGGAACAAGAAGAAGAAAGCATAAAAGTAGCAAAATACTATAGTTTCTTCGCTTCCTTTGAATACTTTTCTCTTTGCTTGGCTTCTTCTCCAAAAACTCAAAAATTTCTCTCATTGGTCTGACCTTAAAACAGTCCCAAAAGCTTCAATAAATCTAGAGAAAAGAAGAAAAGATGGAGGAGAAGGAATTTGCTAAAAAGAAATTGAGAAAATCCATACCTTTCACTTGCTTTTTCTTCTCCCTTTCTCTCCTTCCTTATGTGCCTCACTGTTTTGGTCTTTTCTTTGGTTTAGGGTAGAAATGAAATTAACCAAATAAGGATAAGAGTAGGACATGGGGTATATATAAGTAGGGTTTAAGAATTGTTTCCATAAATTTCTATTTATGTCCCTTAAACTTGGCATTTTTATTTCTAATTTGTTTTATCTACTTTTTGAGAACCATCTTTTCCATCATAAAATTTAGATCTTCAATCTTATAAAATGCCCTCAGAATCACTCAAATTGGAGCTGAAACTTTCCCAAATGAAAGGGTTAAAGTTCAGGTCAACCGATGTTAGAAAACATACACCGGAGAGGTTTTGTCATACCATATATATTCCATTATCATACTCTTCCATTCATAGGGATTTACACATGTTCTTAGAGAATAGGTCAAGAAAATCACCATTTAAGAGCACTTTTATTGGGTACATCGAGGTCAAATTTTCAATTCGCGTCATATAGGCCCTGTGGATGTTCCAACATCATTATCTACTCATTTATCACTTGTACAAGTTACAAAAAATATAAAACACCAAGCAATCCATGAATTTCAAGCTTAGAACCACATATTTTTCTTCATTCACCTTGAACAGTATATGGCAGATTTCAAAGGTAATTTTGAAAATTCATAATTAAATGTAGAAAAATTGAAATCTACTATGCTATAGCTTCCTAGAAATATCTAATTGTTAAATTTTCACTAAAAATAATATCAAGTGATGAACATAGCATCTGGACCATGTTTGACATAAAAAAAGGTACAAAGGTCCGACGAGCTACTAATACTAATGCAAATTTCTAATATAAATTTCAAAATGTCCAATTAATTCCAATAAAAAGTAAATCAATACAAATGATACCAATCTAGAAAGCTACAGATGTTAGATAGAGGAAAAAATCATTCCAGACCATTCTAAGTTTGTTTAGACCTCAAAAACCAATCAAATAGTAATACGGGTCTGACTAGATGCCTGGTACTAGATAGCAACTTTAAAAATTCTTATCTCCCTCTTTAGATATCCAAGTGGGGTGATTCTAGTTGGTACAAGTCACTGGGTAGGTCTAGTGTCTGCCTACAAAATTTCATAGCAATTAGACATCATTTGCCCCATGATTAACACAGAACAAATTTTGGAGCAAAGCTACAATGACAATGACCAAACTAGAAAATTTTCTCAACTTCAAAAATTCATCAAATATTCTATAGACCTCCAAATAATACCCAATTTAGCTTCCCAAAAAGCTCTCAACAAGCTCTAATGCATGCCAAATTTCAGACCAAGAAAAGCTCATTTGAACAAAAAGTGGTGTAGCTCACCAAAATGGCCATTATTGCTCCCTATGATGTACCAACTTGTCCAAATGGCCTCCATTAATGTTTGGCACCTCTTGGGCAAGTTTAAAAGCACAAATATGACTCTTAGGAACTGCCTAAGTGGTTTTGAACACTATACATCTCATTTTGACAATTCCGCATCTAAGATTACACAAATATCTTAAGCCATCAAGAAGTCAAAATCCATATTTACATTGATCTAGTGTCACATAAGATTTACATGGCATCCATACATCATATTACATTTGCTAAAGGTCTTACATCACAAAAAATAATATGTGTAAAGCTACTTAGACATTCAACTACAATTTAGACTGCATAATAGGCAAAGTAAGGCTTTTCAATGTTCTTGACTTGCATTTCCTTATCTTTGAGCACCACCTAAACATTTCAAGAGTGAGAGGGAAAGGGGAGTGAGATTCCAAGAATCTCAATAGCTCACACACCCATTCACACATAAATTCAAAGCATACATATATCAAAATCACAAGTGTGTTATGCCACATTTCCATGCCACATTTACACATTAAACCATTCTCATGCTTTAGGGACTTTTGGTTTTACCTCACCCCATTCTTAGGACTTTTGGATTTACCTCATCCTTGGCTTTGGGGCTTTTGACTTAGCCTCACCCATCCAAGGGACTTTTGGCCTAGTCTCACCCATGCCTAGAGACTATTGGCACATCATCACCCATATTAAGGGACTTTTGGCATTACCTCACCCTTATAAGCCAATCTCACAACCAAACCATTCAAGAATACACATTGGTACCAATGCAACATCAAGACATCAAGTGACATGTTATCAAATCACAAGAGTACATGCAAACACACAATGACATACATATGCATACAAGAATGTATGAAGAATAAGGTGGAGAGCTACCTTTCAATTGATGCAAGCTTTCTTTGCTTTACTCCGTCCCTTTCTCGACTTCACAAGGACACTTCTGCAATGGGATGTTCTTTTGGCCTAAACATTACAAATAACACACAATCACATACTTGAAGTAAGCCAAGACACTAAACTCACTCTTGAACACACATTGGGTTTCATAAATGGCATAATGGTCCCATAAATGGCCTATTGAACCAACCTCCACAATTCAAGCTCTAGGCTTCCATCTCTTTTTATTTTTAGGCTTTTTGGACTCATTTAAGGTCCTTGGAGCCTTCACACATCCACTTGCACAATTGGAAAAGCAAGTTGCTACATAAGGCACCATTATGGATACCATTGTTCCACCTTCCAATCTATAGCTCCTAAATTTTTTCCAAGGGTTTCTCCCATCTTCTAGCATCATAGGAAGTCTCAAACTAAGGCTAAAACAATTTAAAACACTCCCTAGCCTATAGAACTAGCCTAGGCCGAGACAAGCACTATAAATAGGGTTCTTGTACTTCTTGATTTTTCCTTAATGAGAGAGCCACTTAGGGAGGTTTCCAAGGGTCTTAGGAGTTCAATGGAACATTTAAATGGCCAAGAAAATTCATAGATTAAATCAGCTTTTACAATTACTTCAAAAGCACTAAACTTTTCAAACTTGGTTTCTACTAGCTTTTCATGCAATTTCTTGGTGTTTTCCTAATTCCCACTTTCTAATTTTATAGTTTCTCATTAGTTTTAGGTCAGAACCTTCCTCCCCTTATTGGTTCTACATTGAAGCGTCACACCCACAAGAAGAAGCAAGAGGAAAAAAGCAACAAAGATAGGAAATCACCTTGGATTTAAGCTTCCTTTCAATGATCTTTCTCCTTGGTTTGCTTTCCTTCAAAAATTTTGAACTCCCCCTCCTCTATTCTGGACCAAAACAGAATCAAATAACTTAAATAAATCATGGAAAGAAAGCATGGGAGGAGAGGAGCAAGGTTGGAAGAAGAAAGAGCATGAAATTCTCCAAGTTTCCTTACCTTTCTTGGCCTTTCTTCCTCCTTCTTCTCCCTCTCTTTGTATGCCTAAAGAAGCTCTTTGTTTTCTATATTTTGGGTAGAATAGAATCATGTGGGAAAGGGGAGAAGAATTGTAAGTTTTAAAGAGGGTTCAAGAAGCTTTTTTTCTTGAATAAAATTTCCATTTTGCCCTTTTGTAATGACATTTTCGGTTTGATTTTATTTTAGCTCTTTTTTAAGAACGATCTTCTCCATAAAAAAACTTAGGTTCCCAATTTAATAAAATGCTTTTGGAATCACTCAAATCGAAGCTAAAACTTTCTTAAACGAATCCATCAAAGTTTGGCTCACCATTGTTGGAAAAAAGTACACCGGAGGGGCTTTACCAGTCTTGGGGCTTCCCATGATTTTTAGGACCTCTGAAAACTTTGTGCAACTCAAAATTCTCGTTTAAAAAGCCCTCCTGGGTGTTTTTTCAAAATTACTCTTATTTACAAAAATGCAACTGGCCTTTTGGCACATTTTTTGAATTACTCCACTCCGGTTTCTAAGTAACTCAAGGCTCAAATCTTCATTTTTCATTATTTAAAATTTTATTTAATTTTTATTTAGCCTTGAATCACTCATCTTAGAGGATTTGCTTTTCAAACTGACTCATTACGGTGTTTTTACCATGTATCGAATGTTACAGATTTTAATTGTCCTAGGGCTTCCTATGGATTTTAAGGCCTCTAAGAACCCTGAAGAATTCAAAATTTTCATTTAAAAAGCCTTCCTATGAGTATTCTAAATTTTTTTCAAAATTACAAAAATATCATTACGTTACGTAGATGTTTTGTTAATTTTCATCTAGTTATTTTAGCCTCTGTTTCAGAGCACCTTTAGCCTCCTATTTCCATTACTTAATGTCTAAATCATTATTATAATTTTTTTAATCCTTAACTAATTCATTTCAATGGACATACTTAATGTCTAAATCATTATTATGAAAACCAAACATTACATTTCTCCCTCCTTAAATAAATTTCATCCTCAAAATTTAGATAATATACCTTATAGGAAGAGCTTTGGAAATTCTTCCTCATCCCTTATTCCATCTCCCAAGTAGCTTCCTCGAGAGATAACCCCTTCCAAACCACTTTCACCAGTGGTATCGTCTTATTTCATAGCTGCTTGAGTCTAACATCCACGATCTGATCTAGTGATACTATGTATGATTGATCATCCTGTAATTGCACATTTTCATACTCTATGACATGTGAAGGGTTAGGTTGGTACTTTTTAAGCTGGGATACATGGAATACATCATGAAATTGGCTCAGGTTTGGGGGAAGGGCAAGCTTATAGGCTACAGGTTCTACTTTATCAAGAATATGGAATAGACATATATATTTTGGACTGAGCTTTTTACTCTTAATGGATCAACCTATCCCTGTGATTGGAGATACTCTAACAAAGGCATGGTCTCTAACCTCAAACTCTAACGGCCTTTTTCATCTATCTGTATAACTTTTCTTTCTACTTTGCATTGTTAGGAGTTTCTTTCTTATGGTCTCAATTTGTCTAGAGGTTTAGTCCATTAACTCTGGGCCTATTAGGCTTCTTTTTCCTAGCTCAACCCAACACATTGGAGACCTATACTTCCTCTCATACAATGGCTTGTATGGTGCTATCTGAATACTCGCATGATAGCTATTATTATAGGCAAACTTTACTAGAGGAAAGTATGTATCCCAGTTTCTTTTCATTTCTAATACACATGCTCTCAACATGTTCTCTAAGGTTTAAATGATTCTCTCTGTCTGTCTGTCTGTCTGAGGGTGATAGGCTGTGCTAAATCTTAATCTAGTACCTAGAGCTTCCTATAATAATCTCTAGAAGTTCAAAGTGAACCTAGAATCTCTGTCTGATACTATGCTCCTAGACATACCATGTAATCTCACTGTCTCCTAAATGTACAGTTGGGCTAATTTATCTAGGGTAAATGTGGCTTTCATCGCTAAAAAGTGTGCTGACTTTGTTAATCTATCCACTATTACCCATATGGCATTATGTCCTAATGATGTCCTGGGTAAACCTATGACAAAATCTATAGCTACACCATCCCATTTCTACTCTGGGATATCTAGGGGCTAAAGTAACCTAATTAGCTTCTGATGTTCTATTTTGACTTTCTGACATACTAGATATCAGGAGACATATTTTGCTATGTCTGTTTTCATCCCAAACCACCAAAATATCATTTTCAAATCATGATACATTTTATTACTGTCTAGATGAATGGTGCATTTACTTTTGTTTGCCTCATCTAATATTCTCTCTGTAATGTCATCATTTCTAGGCACATACAGCCTCTCCCTCTCCCTATATCTCACTATGTCATTCTTAGACAAATTAAACTCTTGAGTATTGCCCTAGGCTATCTGAGATCTAATCTTTCTTATCTACTCATATGTTTGCTAGGCCTCTCTTATTTGGTCCCTCAGGTCATTCTCTATCTGGGTTTCACTCATTAACAACTTCTCTAAATGCACCTCACATGAGAGATTCATATCCCTAAACCTCTCAATCAACTTCCGCTCTTTAATTATCATCCAGGCCATATGTATGGATTTTCTACTGAGGGCATCAGCTACCATAGTAGCCTTACCAAGATGATATTTCAGTATGAAATTATAATCTTTTAAAAAATTTTAACCATCTCTTCTGTCTCATGTTTAATTCTTTCTATTCAAATAAATATTTAAAGCTCTTATGCTCACTGTAAATTTCTATGGTTGCCACATACAAGCAGTGTCTCCATATTTTCAGAGCAAAAACCACTGCAGCTAGCTCTAAATTGTGTGTGGGGTAATTCTCTTCATGAGGCTTTGACTTTATAGTGGCATAAGCTACCATTTGGCTTTTTTGCATAAGCACACATCCTAATCTTTTCTTAAAGGCATCATTATAGACTACGAAAGTCTCTCTTAGGTTAGGAAATAATAAAACTGAGGCCTTGGTTAACTTATGTTTCAATTCTTGGAAACACTTCTTACATTTCTCATCCTACACAAACGACGTATTTTTTCTAGTAAGCCTAGTCAGTGGCATTACTATCTGAAAAAAACCCTGAATAAACTTCCTATAATAACTTGCTAAACCTAGAAAGCTCCTAATCTCTATCACTATCTTAGGTCTCTCCCACTATAATACTGCCTCTACCTTATGAGGATCTATTGTGACCCTTGCCATAACACATTTTTTCTAATAAGCCTAATCAATGGCATTGCTATCTGAGAAAAACCTTGAATGAACCTCCTGTAATAACCTGTTAAACCTAAGAAGCTCCTAATCTCTGTCACTATCTTAGGTCTCTCCCACTGTAGTATTGCCTTTACCTTATGAGGATCTACTACAACCCTTGCCATGACACATTTTTTCTAGTAAGCCTAGTCAGTGGCATTGCTATTTGAGAAAAATCTTGAATGAACCTCCTGTAATAACCTGCTAAACTTAAGAAGCTCCTGATCTCTATCACTATCCTAGGTATCTCCCACTATAATACTGCCTCTACCTTATGAGGATCTACTATGACCCCTGCCAGGGAGATCACATGGCCTAGGAATTGAACTTCAGTGAGCCAAAACTCACATTTACTAAGTTTAGCATACAATTGTCTCTCTCCTAGGGTCTCTAGGGCTAATCGAAGGTGTTATTCATGTTCTTCCTTACTCTTGGAATAAATGAGAATGTCATCTATGAAGACAACTACAAACCTATCTAGGTATGGTCTAAACACTCTATTCATGTAATCTATGAACACTACAAGTGCATTTGTTAACCCGAAGAGCATAACTAAAAACTCATAATGTCCGTATCTAGTCTTAGATACTGTCTTAGAAATATCTTCAACCTTAATCCTAAGCTGATGATATCCTAACTTGAGGTCTATCTTAGAAAACGTCGACGCTCCTACTTACTAGTCTAAGAGGTTATCTATGCGAGAAATATGGTATTTATTCTTAATAGTTAACTTATTGAGCTCCTTGTAATCTATACACAATTTAAGACTCTTGTCTTTCTTCTTTATGAATAAGACTGAAGCTCCCCACGGTAAGACACTAGCCTAATGAAACCTTTTTTAAAAGCTCTTTTATCTATTTCTTAAGTTCAGCTAGCTCGGTGGGAGCCATTCTATACTGGGCCTTAAACACTAGACCCACCCCAGGTACAATGTTTATAGGAACTTCAACCTCCTTCTCTAGGGGTAGTCCGCTAATCTCTTTAGGGAACACTTCTAGGAACTTTCTTACTATTGGAGTTTCCTTTATACCCTCTTCTATCTCAGTCTGAACTGAAAAGAAAACTAGGTATCCTTGACAACCATGCTATAGAGACCTCATAGCTTAGGAGGTAGTCATAACAGATAGCTTAGTCCTCGTACTAGGCACAATCCCACATTCAGGTAAAGTAATACATTTATAGGACCAATCAAGTGTGGCATTATTTACAAACATCTAATTCATACTGATAATCAAATCAATGTCAATAAGGGGTCAAATCAAGGGTAGTATAGTAATGATTAAACTAAACCACACAATTCAAACAAGCATGAGAGGTAATGGCTCTAATTCCTATGAGGGTAGATATATGAAAGTCATATGGTAGTGTATGCATACCTAGACCCAACCTTCTAGCACAGTCATATGATATGAAAGAGTGGCTTATACCCAAATCAAATAAAGCAATCACAAAAAAATCATTAATCTTTATAGTACCTTGGATCAGACTTAGGGATCGGCTAGCCTCCTACTGTGTGAGGGTGATAAGCATGATTTTTATACACTTTAATCCTCTTAACTTAGGCATTTTGATGATGGAATATGGTCTTAAGGGTTTAATTAGATACAATTTGATTTCATCAGCCACTTATGCACTTTCTGAATTAATTGGCAAAATTATTGAGTTTTGATGCATGAAATTCTTTTAAATAATTTTGTGGATAATTCTATTGAATATTTTTCATTCCTTTGTGCAGAATTTTTGATGGGCAAATAGCTTGAATGAGAATTTGGGTTAAAGAAGAGAAAGGAATGATTAAAGAAGCATACTTGAGTAGCCTTTCACTCAACATCAACACACATGCATGGAGGAAGAAGCCACGTCACATGAGCTGTTGATGCAAGAGGAGTCTCGAGTTTCACGTGAGCAGAGTAAGATAAAAGATGCATGGAGAGAAGGCTCAAGCTGAAGGGACTCACATATATAAAAGCAAATGATGTGGAAGAGCTTGGGTTGAAGATAAAGCCATGAGCTTGAGTTAAAGGAAGAAACATGTAGCACTTTGCAGTAAATGCATGAAAGGAAAACAGAGTACAAGCCACGAGTTTTACAAGAATGAAGAGAAGAGCATGAGTTCAGTTAGCTACTTAAAGAGAGGATGGAATAGAGATTTACGTGTGAAACAATGGGCTAAAGCTAAGAGAGTTGGATAAAGTATGGAATGAGCTGGGAGAACTAGCTACGAGTTAAAAGAAGGAGCTAGAAGAGAAGTTGAGTTGGAGAATATAATTAAAGCTAAGCAAGTTTTGGAAGCTGAGAACAAAAGCATTATGAAGCAACACGTAAGAAGCACATGAATTTTAAATAAAGCAACTACATAGGACGTGAAAAACAAGCTGGGAAGAACTCACATATTTGCTACGTTCTGGATTGAAGAAGAAGCAGCCTCTGTTTGAGGAACACGAAAGAGCTGCAGTTTCAATGTGAAGAGCTGAGAAACGAAAAGCCATAAGTTAATGAGTAGAAAAACACACACAGATGCAAAAATCATTTACTCGTGCAGCAGCCATAGTTTAGTAGTAGAGACAGAGAGCTAAATCACCTGGGAAGCAACAAATGTTCAGCTCACATGGCACAGGCAGAACGCATGCAGAAGCAACTCACAAACTCAAGCAGAAATGAAGGAAATAGGGGATGTGGGTTCTGGTTTGAATGGAAAGTGAGGCCACAAGCTGAGAAACTGGAGTTTCTTGGTTCTAACGTGGAGAAGGAACAAAACAGAACCATCCACGTAGCATGCAGCGAGTTGGAGTTCCACGAGATCCTCACTCGAGCTTGGGAAGAGAAGAAGTGTAGAACAAAGCATGAAGCAACGAGCTGAGCACGTGAGATGTTAATGAATCATGAGCTGGAACTTGGCTACAGAATTACGTGGATTAATGAAGCAAGCTGGGGAATTAGTGAGCTGGGAGAGTAAAACGTGACTAACGTATGGAAAAGGAGGAGCTGAGGGGGACGTGATTAATAACTATATAAAAAGGGACACTGAAGCATGAAAGAGAAAAAGCTGTGGTTTCCGAATTGAGGGAGGAGACGTAAAAACAAAATAGGGTTCAAGCAAGAGGCGGCTGGACGTGCAGAACGCGAAATCTCCATGGCAACTCAATTCATCAATTCTCCTCCGATTAGAATCTCCATGGCAGCTTGAATCATCCATGGTGGTTAGCTGAAGTTTGGAAACTCCCATATGCAGATTTGAGCCCTATATTTTCTCACCAAATTGGATAAACACTCTTTGCTATATCTTTTAATTCCAGCATTAAATCTTTTATTAATTTGACTAGGTCTAGTTGATTGATTTAGGAACTTAATTGCTGAAAATTATTGGATTGATTTGTTTTATGAATTGAATATAATTTGATTTTGGAATTTTAATTGTGATCGTCGCATGTTTGTAAAAATTCCAAAAGTAGTGCTATGCAAATCACTTTTAAATTCCTCTTGATTTTTGGCTAATTGATACAATGGTTATTGGATCAAGTGGCTGGAACTTTTGTGCGATTAAGTATTTGAGGAATTAATTGATCTAATTGGCTAATTAGTATCTTAAGTGGATTGTGCAGTAGATTCTATTAATCAATTAAGATTGATTAAAGTGTGTTCTTGTTCTTAATTCAATTAATTAGTTATTCAAGATTTCTTGTGGTTACAAATTCCTTGAATAATTAATGAATTGAACCTTAGATGGTTATTCAAGAATCTTTATAGGAAATACACTAAAGAGCAAGGAATTAATTCCAAATTTGGTAAACTAAACCAAGGGCAAGGATAATTGAATTCTAGGGAGTCCAATGCAAGGCTAGCTACCATATTTTCTTAACTGTTCACCTCATTTAGTTTTTAAGTTTTTAATTTTTTGTCAATTAAATTTAGTCTAATTAAATTCTAGTACTTCAAACCCCCAAAACAAGTTTCAATTAGCAATACTTAGAATACCCCTTTCATAAATAAATTGAGGTATAAACTCTAAGGGAGATGACCTAGGTTGCATCATTAACTACAAAATTTATTTTGCTTCCTAGTTTTATTTGAGATTGCGCGACACAATCGTCAAATTTGGCACTGTTGCCGGGGAGTTTAGTTTCTTATTTGTTTGGAAGGCTTTCTTAGTTTTTTTTTTTGCCCTGTTTTTGCTTTGCTTTTGTCCTATTTTCTCTTGTTTTGAATTTGGATTTGGATCATTCAATTGCTTAATTTGATTTTGCTGCTTGCTGGAATTTTTGTTTGAAGTATCTAGAAAATTCTCAAACTTTGTTTTCCAAAGTTTTTTGGGTATTTTAAGCAAAAATAATAGCATAGCTATTAGGTACATCATTTGTTGGCCAAATTCCAACGTTTTAAGCACTTTTTCTAATTTTTTAGGATTTTTCTAATTTTTCTAGATTTATTGTTTTAATTTTTCTTTGTTGATTTCTTATGTTTCTTCTTAGTTTTTGCTTGTCTAATTGGTTTATGACAAAGAGCTCTGGTGAAAAATCAATTGATTTGGATCTGGAAATCGAAAAGACCTTTAGAAGACAAGTAAGGATTAAGAAGAATAAAGAAAGTGTAGGAATTAGTAGTTCTGTTTCTTTTGCTTTTGATTATGTGCAAGGAGTTGATTGTGTACTTCAATTTGCTGGTGATAATATGGCTGAACAAGATCATATGAATGCTAACATGAATATGCATGTTCAGGCTAACTTGAATGCAAATGCCAATGTAAATGATAACATGCATGCCAGAACCATTAGAGAATTGACAGCTCCTAATGTGCATTATCAAAATCTTTGTATACAATATCCAGAATTAGATGCAAATTTTGAGCTTAAATCTGGTTTGATTCACTTACTTCCTAAATTTCATGGACTTGCAAGAAACGACCCTCACAAACATCTAAAGGAATTTCACGTTGTTTGCTCTATAATGAAGCCACAGGGAGTTTCAGGGGAACAAATTAAGCTCAGAGCGTTTCCTTTTTCCTTGGATGGTTTAGCTAAAGACTGGTTGTACTATTTACCTCCTGGTGCCATTACTTCTTGGGACCAACTGAAGAGGCTATTTTTGGATAAATTCTTTCCTGCGTCTCGCACTGCATCAATAAGGAAGGAAATATGTGGGATCAAACAGAATAGTGGAGAAACTTTATATGAGTATTGGGAAAGATTTAAGAGGTTGTTGGCTAGTTGTCCTCACCATTAAATCTCTGATCAGTTACTTATTCAGTACTTCTATGAGGGGCTATTGAACATGGATAGACATATGATTGATGCTACCTCTGGCGGAGCCTTAGGTGATTTGACACCTACAAGGGCTTGGCAGTTGATTGATAAGATGGCTCAGAATGCTTAGCAGTTTAGATCCAGATCAATGCAAATAGTAAGAGGAGTCAATGAATTGTATGCTCCAGACTATGGTCAGAGACTTGAGAGCAAGATTGATGTAATGTCTTCTGTGCTCCAGCGACTTGCTTTAGATCGACAACAGTCGCAGTCATCCTCTACACCCTCTCAGACTTGTGCACCACAGTCCTACTCCACTCAGACACATTCTTATCCACAGTGCTATGCACCTGGGTAGACATCTACCTCTACTACCTTGGTGGGACCCCTATGTGATATATGCTGTTTGGCCACATATGCTACTGATCAGTGCCCTATGTTAGATGATAGAGTATAGACTTGTGCTAGGATGTTTCCAGTTAGGCCAATGCAACAAGGGCAGTAAAAATATGATCCCTATTCTAATACGTACAATCCAGGATGGAGGGATCACCCCAACCTGAGATATGGGGGAGGGCAACAGCAAAATAGATATAATATTGCAGGACCCAGTGCATAGTCTTCCCAACCTATTAGGTAATCAGTTCCTATATAAGAGGAACCAAAGAAAGGGGATAATATGGGGGACTTGATGAAGCATCTTATGGAGAGTAATGCAAAACTCACACAAGTGGTGCAAAATTTAGAAAGGAGGGTTGATACTCAGTTAGGCCAATTTGCCACTTCTCTCAATGAGATAAAAAGCCAAGGGTCAGGCCAGTTACCTTGTCAGACAATTGTCAATCCAAGGAATAGTAGCAATGTTAGTGCTATCACTCTTAGGAGTGGGAGAGAGGTTCAGGGATCCTTAGATATCATTACCATGGATAAGCTGGCGTCATCAAAAACACACGTCACACCAAATGAACCTAACAAAGAAGAGGAGCCAAAGAAGATCTTACCTTTCCCACATAGACCTACCTTGGGAAAGAGGCAAACTGAAGCAAATATGGAAAAAGAAATTCTTGAGACTTTCAAGAAGGTTGAGGTTAACATACCATTGTTGGAGGCAATCAAGACTATTCCTAAATATGCCAAGTTTCTCAAGGAAATATGTACCAACAAGAGGCGTATAAGAGGGAATGAAAAAGTAAATTTTGGCAAGAATGTTTCAGCACTCATACAACCAACAATGCCCACTAAGTGTCAAGATCCAGGCACTTTTACAATCCCATGCACTATTGGGAATTTTGAGTTTTCTGATGCTTTGATTGATCTTGGTGCTACTATAAATGTTATGCCTAAATTTGTTTATTTATCTTTGCAAATAGGAGAGCTGAAACCTATCGGAGTGGTTGTGCAACTGGCAAATAGGAGCATTGCCTATCCTTCAAGAGTGTTGGAGGATGTTCTGGTTAAGGTAAAGGACTTGATTTTTCCAGCTGATTTTTATGTCCTTAATATGGAGGATGATAGATATAGACCTAGTGGACATGCCCCACTCATCTTAGGTAGACCTTTCTTAAAAACTGCAAAGACAATTATAAATGTGCATGAGGGTACTCTTCAAATGGAGTTTGCTGGCAATGTGATACAATTTAATATATTTGATGCCATGAAACATCCCTGTGATGATAACTCTATTTTCAATGTCAGCCTGATTGATATGCTAGTTGATAATGCTAGTGCTGATTTTAGGGATAGTTTATTGACTGACTCCTGTGATATTGCTGATCTTGATGATTCTCTAAGACATAATTGTGATGACTCTCAGTCTTGTACTATATGTAGAGAAATCGATGAATTTTTGAGCTTATATGATGATATTAACTCTAAGGAATCTATTGCTTATCAGATTGATTCTATTTCATCTAGAACCTCTGTTGATTTCACTGGTCTTGTTGATCTTTTTGGTACTGATGATTCTTTGCATGTTGATATGGATAGTTTAGGGAATCATGATGTTAATATTCACTTAACTGTTGATTTTTTTTATTCTTCCCATACTACTGATATTCCCAAAGCTGGGAAAGTTGTTTCTTCTATCTGTGAGTTGTCTGAACAGGTATTTGGCATGAAAGAGATTGAAATCAAACAACTCATATTGTCAGTTGAGCAAGCTCCCACCTTAGAGCTCAAACCGCTGTCAGACAATCTCAAGTATACCTATTTGGAGAAAGATGAGAAGCTTCTAGTGATTGTAGCTAGTGACATCACTCCAGAAGAGGAAGAGAAGCTTCTAGCGGTCTTAAAGAGGAGAAGACAAGCAATAGGGTAGACCTTGACTGACATACCTGGCATTAGCCCTAATACATGCATGCATAGAATTCTGTTGGAAGATGGGGCAAAGCCAGTACGGCAACCTCAAAGGTGACTAAACCCACTTATTTTGGATGTGGTTAAAAAGGAAGTTTCTAAACTTTTATCTACTAGTATTATATATCCTATTTTTGATAGTCAGTGGGTTAGTCCTGTGCAGGTGGTTCCAAAGAAATCAGGGATCACAGTTGCCCAGAATGAGAATAATGAATTGGTTCCCACCCGTGTACAAAACAGTTGGAGGGTCTGCATTGACTATAGAAGGCTTAATTTAGTCACTAGAAAAGATCATTACTGTAACGATCCTAACTTTCAATTATAGTAATTAAGGTTAAGTATATGATTAATAATCATATATCAAGGTTTGAAGTCATTAAAATTAATTACATCGGGAACAAGTGAGGAAATTTGAAACCTTAATGTTGCTAGGGTCATTAGCTAGACAACCACAATTAATCGAACGCATGAGTGAATTTAATTATTAATTAGGAGCCTTTGATTCTCCCATCCATCATTTCCAACTCATAAAATCCTCTTACAAGTGTTTCTAAATCATTCCTTAGCATTACTTTAAGAGAAACTAAGTTTTCTAGGTGAATATGAGAATTAGAGCACTTTCGCCGCGGCTAAATTCACTTGCGCCGCGGCCAATTACTCTCGGTTCAACTCCTTACGCCTTCACAAGTTTTTCACATTTAGCCGCAGCCAAATACCCCTTTCGCCGCGGCCAAATACCCTCTAGAACACCCCTAAATCTGCCTCTCAGACTTAGCCATGGCTAACATCACTATTTGCCGCGGCCAATTGCTCTCTGTTTTCTTCCCTGGCAGATTCGCCACATTTGGCCGAGGCCAATTAAATGTTGGCCGCGGCCAATTCTTCTCTGTTACCATTTGGCCTAGGCCAATTAAATGTTGGTCGCGGCCAATTCCCTTCTGTTCCTACAACTCCCAAGATTTCATCTTATGCTCTCCACTTTCCCTCCAATATCACTTTAGGGCCATTCTACCTTAATTTATGCAACTTTAGTGGTAATTATGTACCTTAATTATCCAACTAATCTATCATTACCCTTTTAGCATTTAGATGTGGATTTTCCTACTCATCTATAGGATTTTACATCAACAAATTATAAATCTCCCACAATGGTCATTCAATCATATTTCATTGGGTATTTCTTGCGTTAATAGTCAAGTGTATAAGGAACATATCATGGGATTACATTCGATGTTAACAAAATACAACTTCTACACTTGGCAATTCATGATGCAATGCAACAATGGTACAAAACTTGTAAACTAGTTACATTACATTTTGTCAAAGCTCCTAAACCTATGTGCTACCAAACCATTTAATGATCTTCCATTAATTTTCTCCTTGCCACTAAGAGGTCCGGTCCCTGAAAATGTTAGCCCATAACGGGGTGAGATATACAATCTCAGTAACAAAAGGGCGGATTCCATATACATGTACAAGTCAATCAATCCAATGCAATTTCATGTCATCAATATCAGAATCATCAATTTAATTCACAAATGAACTAGTTGAACTACCAATGACTACTGTCCCATACCAGCAATCATACACATGTTAATGGCCAATAACACCGGGAGAGGTCCGTCCACGGCACCTACTCCATAATGAGCACAACCAGGGCTCAGTGCATCGGGGTCTGATCACAACCCAGTGCCCGATCAAAGCACATGCACGGGTGGTAGCCGCACCACAGCTCCACCATGGACTCACAAGGTCCAATTACAATAACAATCAAGTAGTCAACCAGACATTTAGCATTTCAAAATCAAGCATGTATAACAAATAGCAGATTAACATGAGCATGTACATGGAATTAGAAAAATAACCCCAGTTACCTCAATGAAGCCAATTACTCATCCTCTAGCTACCATCAAATCCAAATGCACATCAAGCCTAACATAAGCATAATCATCAATATTTAACTACCATTAGTAAAGAATTTCCCTATCCACAGATTAATCTTAACAAGAGTACGTTAAGAACTTCTTACCCAAGCTTCCTAAGGGTCAATTGCACCAATTCAAGGTCAAGCCATCAAAGCTTACAATAGTTCACCCCCCATATTTTCCATTTTCGCACATACATAAGCCATGCACCAAAAGTCAGTCCAAATGATGGGAATTCAATATATATGCCATATAAGAGAAGTGGGATCACTTACCCATATACCTAAGGGGTCAAATGGACTGAGGTGAGCCTCAACTACCAAGAACACACCATGGGAAATTCCAAAATTCGGATTTCAGTCATCAAGCCCAGAAAATTCAGTTTTTCACCTCCCTCTCCTTGTAATTTCGCACAATAGCAGAACCCATTATGAAAATCAATCCTTGGGGATATTTTCCAGCAAAATAATACACAAAATGAGAGGGAAATACTTACCCAATCACCCCTCTAGCTTTTAACTCCGAAAATCTTCCAAGGGAACCCCAAAACACCAAGTTCAGATTTGAAAGGAGATGAAAATGCCCAAAACCAAAAATTAATCGGACCAAAATGAAGAGGAGGATGAGAGGGACATGTTTTGTATAGATTACCTTGGCCAAATCTTCCTATAGAAGTGAGGAATGGTGGAGGAATGCTGAAAAACCCTAGCCCCTCTTCTCAAGTGCGAAAATGGCCTTCTAAGTCTGCAGAACATGAATTCCTTGGCAGCCAAATGGGTGGAGAGAAGGCTTCTTAGGGTTTTAGTGAGGATGGGCTGGTCCAATGGGCCCATTATTTCAAGTAGGCTGGTGTTAAATGAGATGGGCTGCAGAAAATTTAAGGCTAGATGTGGGATGTGCTGACCCAATGGCCTAATTCATTGTGGGTTCAGATTTTCCATTCTTGTTGGGCCTTATTTCATGAGTTGAGTTGCAGAAATTTGATTGGGCTAGGCCAAATTCCAAGAGCCAATCCAACTTGGGTCTGCATAATATGCATTGGGCCAACTATAAGGCCTTATGTAAATTGGGTCTTGGGCCTCCATCTCATTAAATCAGATTGGGCTAGTACTAAATGATCTCCCTTGGCCCAAATCTCATGATAAGGAGTTGGGCTTACACCTAAAATCATTGGGCCTCCATAAATCCTTACCCATGGCTTATTTAAATTGATTCTGGGCCCAAATTAAGTTTTAACCCAAATGAAATCTTGAACCTAATTATCTCTCTATAAATTCTCGTTCATATTGCTTACCCAATTATTCCATAATAATTATCCTTAATTAGTCCAAATACATTATTAACACCTTAATTAATTTTAGGGTGTTACAATTACCCCCTCCCTTTTATTGATCAGATGCTTGAGTATTTAACTGAAAAATCTCACTACTGTTTTCTGGATGGATTTTCAGGGTATTTCCAGATATGCATAGCTCGAAGGATCAAGAGAAGACGACATTCACATGCCCATTTGGAACATATGCCTACAAATGCATGCCTTTTGGTCTTTGCAATGCCCCTGGAACTTTCCAACGGTGCATGGTTTCTATTTTTAATGATTTCCTAGAACACTGTATAGAAATTTTTATGGATGACTTCACTGTATATGGGAACTCCTTTGATGATTGCTTGTGTAGCCTGGATAGAGTCCTAGCTAGATGCATAGAGAAGAACCTTCTACTTAATTTTGAAAAATGTCATTTTATGGTTCGAAAAGGCATTGTATCGGGTCATATTATATCTGAACAGGGCATACAGGTTGATAAAGCTAAGATAGATGTTATTACTTCTCTACCATACCAGACATGTGTTCGGGAGGTCCAATCTTTTCTAGGTCATGCAGGTTTCTATAGAAGATTCATTCAAAATTTTAGTAAAATTGCTTTGCCATTGTCTAAGCTGTTACAAAAGGACATTGATTTCCATTTTGATGATGCATGTAAAACAGCTTTTGATGATCTTAAGAAATGCTTGACTTTCCCACCCATTATTCAACCCCCTGATTGGAACCTTCCATTCGAACTTTTATGTGACGCATCTAATTTTGCTGTAGGTGCAGTTTTGAGCCAGAGAGTGAATAAAAGGTCTTATGTGATTGATTATGCATCCAAGACTCTGGATGGGGCCCAAGCAAATTATACAACCACAGAAAAGGAGTTTCTTGCTATTGTTTTTGCTTTGGATAAATTTAGATCTTATTTGCTTGATACTAAAGTCATTGTTTTTACTGATTATGCAGCCTTGAAGTACTTGCTGAAGAAGCCTGATGCAAAGCCAAGATTGATCAGATGGATGCTTCTACTTCAAGAATTTGATATTGACATCCGCGATAAAAGTAGAGCTAAAAACTTGGTGGCAGATCACTTGAGCAGAATTGAGGCTCAAAAGGTAAATTGCTTACCCATTGATGATGATTTCCTTGATAAGCATTTGTGTGTTGTGCATAGTTCCTACCCATGGTATGCAGATTTAGTAAATTATCTAGCTGTTTTTGAACTGCCTGTTGATTTGAATAAACATCAGTTGAATAAGTTTAGGAGTGAAGCTAGGTATTATATTTGGGATGATCCATACTTATGGAGACTATGTAGTGACCAAGTGATTAGACATTGTATACCTACTATAGAATTTGATTCTATTTTGAATTTCTGTCACACACTTGCATGCAGAGGTCATTTTAGTCCAAAACGCACAGCTAGGAAGGTTCTAAATAGTGAATTGTATTGGCCTACTTTGTTTCGTGATGCCTTGGCTTTTTGTAAAAGATGTGCCAGGTGTCAACAAACAGGTAGCATATCTAGGAGAAATGAAATGCCACAACATCCCATTTTGTTTTGTGAAGTTTTTGATGTGTGGGGCATTGACTTTATGGGACCTTTTCCAACTTCTTTTGGATTTTCATACATCTTATTGGTTGTTGATTATGTTTTGAAGTGGGTGGAAGCAAAACCCACTATGACTGATGATTCTTCTGTGGTTGTAGAGTTTGTTCGCTTTCACATTTTCTGCAGGTTTGGTATCCCCAGAGCTATAATCAGTGACCAGGGCACTCATTTTTGTAACCGGAGTATGCATAGCTTGCTTAGCAAGTATAGTGTTGTGCATAAAGTAGCTACTCCATACCATCCTCAAACAAATGGCCAGGCAGAAATTTCTAACCGAGAGGTGAAGCAAATTTTGGGAAAAATAGTGCAGCCAAATAGGACAGATTGGAGCAAGAGGCTCGATGATGCACTTTAGGCCTCTAGACTCCTATTGGCATGTCATCCTATCGGCTGGTATTTAGAAAAGCGTGTCACTTACCAGTAGAAGTGGAGCACAAAGCTTACTAGGCTGTAAAGAAATGTAATTTGGATTTGAATGGAGTGGGATCTCACAGGAAATTCCAACTCCAACAGCTTGAAGAAATCAGATTGGAAGCCTATGACAATGCAAGAATCTACAAAGAAAAGACAAAGGCATTCCATGACAAGATGATTGCAAGGAAATAGTTTGCCGTCGGCCAAAAAGTTCTACTTTATAAATCTCGCTTAAAGCTTATGCCAGGTAAACTTTGTTCTAAATGGAAAGGTCCTTACATAGTTTCTGATGTATTCCCTTTTGGTGCAGTTGAGCTTCAGGATGAGCAGACGGGAGCTAAATTTAAAGTTAATGGACATCGGCTTAAGCACTTTCACGAAGGAGCTCTAAGCGATGACAAGGAGGAGCTCCAGCTTCATAATCCACCATAATACCCGCTTGTACTCTTTCCCTTTCCCCTTTTCTATTATGTTATCTCTATCTGTTTACTAGATTGTGTGTTGGCATTGAGGACAATGCAATGTTTAAGTGTGGGGGGGATACAAATAAATTTTTTGTTTTGTTTTGTTTTGGTTAATTGATTTTTCTAGTTCTAGGCTTTTAGTCTCGCTTTTAGAGTGTTGAAGTTTTGTGTTATTTTTCAGTTTTTAAAAAAAAACTATGCTTTTGTGGAAGTTGCTAGTATTAAGGGGATCATAGCTTTGATATATCTTGATTTGATAGGGAATTGACCTTGTGTTGAGAATGCAAGTTAAGTGGCAATTAGCTTGTTTAATGGAATTTGATGATGGTCAATTTACCCTGTGAGATGTTTGAACCTATCGTTTATTCATTTCTAGTGTGTATCCCCTATCTTGCTTTTACTCTAGAACTTAGCTTGAATCTTATTCAAGGCCATATTTATTCATTTGCCATGCATGAAAATGATTAAGGCATTCATTGCTGTTTTGTTTTAGCTAGAGCCAAAAAGCTATCCTACATGTGTTCAATCCATTTGTTCTTCCCCTTTTGAGCCATATATATGTTTCCCTTTTACCCTTTTAGCCATAAAAACCAAACAAATGGATATTCTTCCTACCTTGATCTGGATGCTTTCAATTATTAAGAGCATTATATCTTGTTAAGGTGGATGAAGGTGCATTTTCCATATCATTTATAGGCCAGTTGTTTGTTGTTTTTTATGAAAATATTCCAAAAAAAAAAGAAAAGCATTTGAAAAAAAAATGAAAAAAAAAAGAAAGAAAGAAGGAAAAAAAAGAGAAAAGAAGAAAAAGGAAAGAAAAGTTATTCTTTTAGTGCATATCTTTTGGTTTGTCGTAATTAAGGCCTTCAGATACACTTGCATTCCATCCTTATTCTTATTTTAAATGCTCTTGATCATTTTTGGCATCCAAATTTGCTTCTTGAATTTCCTTCATTTTTTTTTGTTTTCCACTTGTTTCATGCCTTAGCCACATTACAACCATAATAAAGACCTTCTGATTCATTCATTGGCATTTGATTTTGGTGGTGGAAATGCAGATGATTGCCAAGCTTATGGTAGTAAGGTTGGGTAGAATGGAATTTGAGAGTAAACACTTCACCCTAAACACTAAAAAGTAGAGTGATAAACACTAATCCAAGTGAGGGACTTTCATTGCATTTCATTTTTTGATTAAGTGTATTGCCATGGTACTTGTTGCATTGATGCAAGTGATATAACTTGGAGAATTAAGTTATTGATTTGCTTTGAGCTTCCTTGTGCTAAGTGACCTACACAACTCCATCTTCCTTAATTTCCTTTCCATGATTTCTTTCTTGAAGCTTTAGTCTTCTTTTGCCCAGGAGTGCAAAGGTTTAAGGGTGGGGGAATTTGATAAGCATGATTTTTATACACTTTAATCCTCTTAACTTAGGCATTTTGATGATGGAATATGGTCTTAAGGGTTTAATTAGATACAATTTGATTTCATCAGCCACTTATGCACTTTTTGAATTAATTGGCAAAATTATTGAGTTTTGATGCATGAAATTCTTTTAAATAATTTTGTGGATAATTCTATTGAATATTTTCCACTCTTTTGTGCAGAATTTTTGATGGGCAAATAGCTTGAATGAGAATTTGGGTTAAAGAAGAGAAAGGAATGATTAAAGAACCATACTTGAGTAGCCTTTCACTCAACATCAACACACATGCATGGAGGAAGAAGCCACTTCACATGAGCTGTTGATGCAAAAGGAGTCTCAAGTTTCACGTGAGCAAAGCAAGACAAAAGATGCATGGAGAGAAGGCTCAAGCTGAAGGGACTCACATATATAAAAGCAAATGATGTGGAAGAGCTTGGGTTGAAGATAAAGCCATGAGCTTGAGTTAAAGGAAGAAACATGTAGCACTTTGCAGTAAATGCATGAAAGGAAAACAGAGTACAAGCCACGAGTTTTACAAGAATGAAGAGAAGAGCATGAGTTCAGCTAGCTACTTGAAGAGAGGATGGAATGGAGATTTACGTGAGAAACAATGGGCTGAAGCTAAGAGAGCTAGATAGAGTATGGAATGAGCTAGGAGAACTAGCTACGAGTTAAAAGAAAGAGCTAGAAGAAAAGTTGAGCTGGAGAATATAATTAAAGCTAAGCAAGTTTTGGAAGCTGAGAACAAAAGCATTATGAAGCAATACGTAAGAAGCACGTGAATTTTAAACAAAGCAGCTGCATAGGACGTGAAAAACAAGCTAGGAAGAACTCACGTGTTTGCTACGTTCTGGATTGAAGAAGAAGCAGCCTCTGTTTGAGGAACATGAAAGAGCTACAGTTTCAACGTGAAGAGCTGAGAAACGAAGAGACACAAGTTAATGAGCAGAAAAACACACACAGATGCAAAAATCATTTACTCGTGCAGCAACCACAGTTTAGTAGTAGAAATAGATAGCTAAATCGCATGGGAAGCAACAAATGTTTAGCTCACATGGCACAGGCAAAATGCATGCAGAAGCAGCTCACAAACTCGAGCATAAATGAAGGAAACAGGGGATGTGGGTTCTGGTTTGAATGGAAAGTGAGGCCACAAGCTGAGAAGCCGGAGTTTCTTGGTTCTAACATGGAGAAGGAGCAGAACAGAACCATCCACATAGCATGCAGCGAGTCGGAGTTCTACGAGATCTTCACTCGAGCTTGGGAAGAGAAGAAGCACAGAACAGAGCATGAAGTAACGAGCTGAGCACATGAGATGTTAATGAATCATAAGCTGGAACTTGGCTATGAAATTACATGGATTAATGAAGCAAGCTGGAGAATTAGTGAGCTGGGAGAGTAAAACATGACTAATGCATGGAAAAGGAGGAGCTAAGGGGCACGTGATTAATAACTATATAAAAAGGGGCGCTGAAGCATGCGAGAGAAAAAGCTATGGTTTCCGAATTGAGGGAGGAGACGTAAAAACAAAATAAGGTTCAAGCAAGAGGCGGCTGGACGTGCAGAACGTGAAATCTCCATGGCAGCTCAATTCATCAATTCTCCTCCGATTAAAATCTCCATGGCAGCTTGAATCATCCATGGTGGTTAGCTGAAGTTTGGAAACTCCCAGATACAGATTTGAACCCCATATTTTCTCACCAAATTGGATAAACACTCTTTGCTATATCTTTTAATTCCAGCATGAAATATTTTATTAATTTGACTAGGTCTAGTTGATTGATTTAGGAATTTAATTGTGATCGTCGCATGTTTGTAAAAATTCCAAAAGTAGTGCTATGTAAATCACTTTTAAATTCCTCTTGATTTTTGGCTAATTGATACAATGGTTATTGGATCAAGTGGTTGGAACTTTTGTGCGATTATGTATTTGAGGAATTAATTGATCTAATTGGCTAATTGGTATCTTAAGTGGATTGTGCAGTAGATTCTATTAATCAATTAAGATTGGTTAAAGTGTGTTCTTGTTCTTAATTCAATTAATTAGTTATTCAAAGTTTCTTGTGGTTGCAAATTCCTTGAATAATTAATGAATTGAACCTTGGATGGTTATTCAAGAATATTTATAGGGAATACACTAAAGGGCAAGGAATTAATTCCAAATTTGGTAAACTAAACCAAGGGCAAGGATAATTGAATTCTAGGGAGTCCAATGGAAGGCTAGCTACCATATTTTCTTAACTGTTCACCTCATTTAGTTTTTAAGTTTTTGATTTTTTGTCAGTTAAATTTAGTCCAATTAAATTCTAGTACTTCAAACCCCCAAAATAAGTTTGAATTAGCAATACTTAGAATACCCCTTTCATAAATAAATTGAGGCATAAACTCCAAGGGAGATGACCTAGGTTGCGTCATTAACTACAAAATTTATTTTGCTTCCTAGTTTTATTTGAGATTGCATGACATAATCGTCAGAGGGCAAAGACTCTACCTTGGGTCTGAGGTCTGGGTACAGGAGCCATCTCCCTCTATTAGATAATCTGCTAGGGAGCCTGAGTGCAGTCTCTTGCAATGTGCCTTAGCATACCACATCTATAACATACATTCTGCCCTGTGTAACATGATTTATTCCCGTGATTTTTGCCACACTGGGGGCATACTATGGGTGTGGAACTACCTCTGCTAGACTGAGTCCTTCTTCTCTTGTCTCTTCTGTTCCATTAGTTTCTACTACCTTTCTTGCTGCTCACTGCGGTCTGTGACTCTTCTCTAGGTCTCTTAGGCTCAAGGAGGGGAGGTCTGGCACTAAAGGTAGGCTACATAGTTTAGATTTCACTTCTATGACTTTATAAATCTCAACTAGGGTATTAAAGTTCCTAATTCTTTATGGAACCACCTTGTCTCTAATCTCTGGCAACAACACTTTCTCTAATTTATCTGCTTTTCAGCACTCATCATCATGTCTCTATAAGTATCAGGAATATCTAGAGAGCTTAACAAATTTGGCCACATACTGGTCCATGGACATTCCCTTAGCTTGCCTCAAGAGTATGAATTCTGACTCTTTCTGATCTCTGATTAAGCTGGGGAAGTATCTCTCATAGAAGGCCTGGAGGAATGTCTCCTAAGTAATTGGAAGGTTCCTGAATCTCATAATAAGCTTAGTTCTCCTCCACCGATAATTTATTTATTTTTCTAATTGGAAAATAGCCATCAGGGCCTTCTACTCAGAGGTACACTCCATCACCTGGAATATCTTCTCAAGCTATATAATCCAGGCCTCAGCTTTCTCTGTATTTAATTCACCATCAAAGGTGGGAGGCCTAAATTTCCTAAACTATGTGATGGTCTGTTTAATGGAAGGCTACTGTGAGCCTAGAAGTGTCTGAGCAGGTGGAGTGTAACGCCTAGTACATTGTATAATCATTGGAACGAGCAGGTTTGAAAAGCAAGTCCCCTGAGACGAGTGATTCAAGGCCAAATAAAATTTGAATAAAATTTTAAAAGGATTTGAGCCTTAAGTTGCTTAGAAATCGGGGTCGGAGTAATTCAAAAAATTTGCCAAAAGGCCAGTGGCATTTTTGTAAATAAGTGTAAGTTTAGAAAAACACCTAGGAGGGCTTTTTAAATAGAAATTTTGAGTTGCCCAGGGTTCTCAGAGGCCCCAAAAACTATGGGAAGCCCTGGGACCGGTAAAACCCCTCCAGTGTACTCATTCTGACGTCAGTTGACCTATACTTTAACTGATTTGTTCGGGAAGGTTTTAACTCCGATTTGAGTGATTCCAAAGGCATTTTATTAAATTAGGAATCTAAATTTTATGATGAAAAAGACGGTTCTAAAAAAGGAGCTAAAATGAAGCCAAACCGAAAATGCCATTATAGAAGGGCAAAAATGGAAAGAAAGTGCACAAAAGAAGCTTCCAAACTCCCTTTTTAAGTCACGTTCAACTCCCCCCTCTCTAAACTGAATTTCTTCTGCCCAAATCTCAGAAATGGAGCTACTGTCTCAGGCGCACAAAGGGAGGAAATTTTGGAGGAAGAAAAGCCTAAGAAAGTGTAAGGTTTTCATGGTCCTTCCTCTTGAAACTTCATCCTCCCTTTCTTGCTTCATCTTTCCATGGTTTTAATGTAATTTTTTGTGCTAATTTGGGCCCAGATTAGAGGAGGGAAATTCGAAATTTAAGGAGGAGAAAGAGGGAAGAGGAAAGGCTCTTGAAGGAAGCTTGATTGCAAGGTAGTTTCTCTCCCTTTATTGCTTCTTTTTCTCCTTCTCCTCTTCCATGGTAGGATGTCTCAAATAGAACCATGAAGAGGGAAGAGTTTCTATTTTATAATCCAAAAGAATCCATCAAACTAAGCCATGGGAAGATGGATTATACCAAAGAAATGCATGAAAAACTAGTAAAACTCAAGTTAGAAAAATGTAGGGTGCTTGAACATAAGTTAAAATCTGGGTTGATTCAAGACTTCCCCATCATATGTGAGTGTTTGTTTGAGTTTTTAAGACTCCTAGGGAGCCTCCCAAATGCCCCATCCATTAAGGAAAAATCCCAAACTCCATGGGTCTTTAATGGAAGCATAACTAGGTCAAAACCCATAGAGATAGCTAGGGGGTATTTTAAATGGTTCCAAACTTGATTTGGGACTTTATATGATAAAAGAAGATAGGAGAAACCCTTGGGAAAAATTTAGAAGCCTTAGGTTGGGAGATGAGGCAATGGCTTCCATAATGTAACCTTATGAAGCAACATGGATCTAGGTTTGTGAAAGTGAGTGTGTGATAGCTTCAAGGACCTTAAATAAGGTCAAGGGGTCTAAATATGGCAAGAAAATGGAACCAAGAATGTTAATTATGGTAGTTGCTTCATTAGGTCCTTAATGGAACCATATTGTGACAAATAGACCAAAGTGTAGTCTTAAGAGTGAGTTGGATGTCATAATTTGTTCCAAGAGTATAATTTAGTGTTGTTTATTATGAATAGGCCAAAGAAATCCAACCCCACCTCCTTGTGTTTGTGGAATCGAAAAGGAGAAGAAACAAGCAAAGTATAGCTTGAATTTGCACCAAGGTAGCTCTCCACCTTTTCTTATTGCATATAGTGTCATTGTGTGCTTGTGTGTATGTTTATATGTTTGAGACATGCCACTTGATGCTATGTTTCTATTTTGGTACCAATATGCTTTCTTGAATGTTTTTGAATGGTGGAAATGGCTCATAAGGGTGAGCTAGTGCCAAAAGTCTCTTAATGTGGGTGAGGAGATGCCAAAAGTCTCATGGCATGGGTGAGACAAGGCCAAAAGTCCCTAGAGCTCATTCTTATGCTTGACATGAGTTTGTGACACAAAAATGTGAAAGATGAATGCTTCATGGATTGATTGATTGCATACTTGTACCTTTGACATGTTATATGCCTTGAAAATGCACTTGAATAGGTGTATGAGCTATTGAGATTCAATGAATCTCACCCTCTCCTTTCTCTCATCTCATATGATCTAGGTAGAGTTCAAGATCCAAAGGATGGAAGCCAAGGAGCATAAATCCCCATCTCTTGGCAAATCCTTTCATTTTTGATGTACTATGATGTCTAGAATGTCAAAGTAGATATGTAAATATTATTTTTGAGCCATGACACTTTGAACAAGTGTAAAACTATGTAAAGTTAGTGTATGTATCAAGAATAGAGTTTAATGCATAGAATTGTGTATTTTGACCACTTGGGAACCCACTTGTGTATGTATGTTTATGGAAGTGGCATGGTGAATTTGAGTTGCATGAGGGTTCAGACCTTATGAGGGACTTTTTTATGCTCTATTTATGCTTTCTAAGTTGCTCAAATGTGTGTGGAACCATGGATGACTCATTTGAACCAAAGTTGCCTCTTGTTGGGACCAAAATTGCCATATTCTTAAAGCTATGGCAAAGTCTGACCAAATGACCTCTTCTTGACTTAAAATTTTGCATGCAAGTAGATCTTGCCTAGAGATTTTTGGAAAGCTAAAGATCATGTCATTTGGAGGTCTACGAAATTTTCTATGATTTTTCAAAGTTGGTATCAGAATTTCGGATTTGCATAGGTACTGTTCATTTGGTCAGTTGTGAAATTGTGTCATCCGAGGGGCAAACGTGGTCCAATGGCTACGAAATTGTATAGTTAGAAACTAAGCATTAACAGAGACTTGTAGCAACTAGAAGCACCTCATTTGGAGGTCTGAACTGAGAGATATGAATTTTTGAATTTCTGGGACAGTAGCAGTAGCTCAGCACGACCTGAGTTACTGTTCCATTGAATTTGGGTAGTTAACGTACTTTCTATTATCTGAGTCTATTTTTACCATAAATTTAACTTTCATATATTTCCAAATTGGTATTATTTACATGAATTGGATTTTTGTGGAATTAATTGGACATTTTCGAAGTTCATAGTAGACACTTGCATCAGTACCAGTAGCTGTCCGAACCTTTACCCCTTTTCCCATGTCAAACGCTTTCTATGTTATGTTTCATGGCCTGGAAATATTTTTGGCATAACTTAGACATGTTTATATTTTCATAATGGTCAAGAATGAATAATTTCAATTTTTCTAGAATTAGTTATGAATTTTGAAACTTCCTATTAGAAAACTGAACCAGTGGCCCAGACAGCAGCAACCCCAGTGGCTTTTTGAATGTCAAATGTTTTCCATTTAATGATTCATGAGTTGAAATTATTTTTATCATGGGGTATACATCCAAATCTTTCTGGAATGGTAAATTTTGTTAGATTTTGAATTTTGTGGATTTAGTTATGAATTTCCAAAGTTGTGACAGAAAAATTGAAAATAATAGTGTGAGTTTGATAGTCCCCTTTGAATTCCACGAGTTGTGGACCAACTTTGGTGATGCAAATGAGTTGTATGTATGTAATTAAATATGAGAACATGTTGTATGAGCTCATATGATCCGTGTGACACTGAATGAAATTTTTATATGCAACGTAACGCGAAATAAGGCATTATTTTAATGTCATTTTCCGTTCCCTTTTGTTCAATTGATCATGTGAGACTTGGAAATGATCGGAAGCATGCTAGAAATATATGGTGTTACATGGAGTCTGAATAGTCTGCTATATTTGTATATGTGGCTGTGGATCAGAATGAGTCACCCTAGAATGCTCAGGATGATCTGAGTGTTGTGGTGGCTATGGAGGAAGAGGTGCAAGGCTCTCACTATCTCTTTGTGCAAGCTATTCTTGAAGCTGCATAATCATGGCTTGTTGTTGATCCAAGCGAGCCATTATAGCTTACAGGGCTCCAACCATCAAATCACTAGGCTTGGCTCTATCCTCAGCACGAATCTCTCTGGAAGGCCTACCTCACCATTGTTCTAAAATATCATTAGTAAACTTTAGTATCAAATAGGAACACACTCACCACCATCATACTCAATTCATCCACAATAAGCTTATACATGAGGGCAATCTCATATTCACAAGCCATAACCCACCTCAAAGTGCCTGAACCTTTGCTCTAATACCAATAAAGTGTAACACCATATTTATCTAGTCTATCCATGCCATTCTAATCACATTTCCTTGAATCACACAAAAGTTCCAAAGAAAATACTATTAAAATATTTAATAATTTTGCATTACATTATAGATAAAAATTTTATTTCGTGTCCCGTAAACTATATGAAGTCACCCATCTCATTCTCATATTTAAATATACACATACAACTCAAAACCATATCAAAATGTGGCAAAAAACTTGAGCTCATGAAACATATACATAAAAATCACATGTTCAGCTTGGATTGTGTGCCAGCTTTCTATCATAAATTTTGGAAAGTCATAACAAATTCTAGAAAAGTTGAAATCAAGCACGCTATACCATTGTCAAAAGCTATAGATGTCTACTTTAAGCTAAAAATAAGTCTAGACCAAAATAGGGACATCTATTTTCCTGTAAGTTCATCTCATTTTTTATTTTTTATTTTTTGCAAAATCAATTTGTTTTAATTAATGTATTTTTTCTTTAAACAAATTAAGTGGTGGTTGTTTTTTTCCCATTTTGGGTTCCCATCCTCCATTCTCCATTTTTGCATTTGTGCTTTTTTTTTACAGTGTCCAAAATAACTAAACAACATAGACTGTGGGTACTACGTGATGATATTCATAAAGGATATTGTCATACACAGACAGTTAATGATCTCAAACATAGTATGTAATTCAGTTCTTTTAAGTGATTTGATGGTTTTCCTTGTGTAATAAAATTTAACTATATGATGGTATCAGTAGTTGGTAATTAATATGCTGTTACAAATTGTATTTGGTGATATTAGTGTGTAATTTATTGTAAAAAGAAGGCTTGTGACTCAAGGAATCTCTATTTTTCAGCCATTATGTTGTTGGATTTTTTTAATATAGGACTTGCTTTAAAAACATACTTCTAAAAGTTGACTAAATTTTAGTCATCTAACTTCAAATTATTGTTATTTCATTTTGCAGTACTTCCTAGATGCATATTGCAAAGAATACTCTAATGCTCTAATAGATGAATCCATGGAAGAGTGGTTTCAATACGTGTTCTAACAATGTTGTTTATTTAGTTGAAATTTACTTGTGTTAATTTCCACTAGTTTTATATTGTTTAGTGATAATTGATTTATTGATTGTAATTGTTATTTAATTGATTTATAATAGTTTTTCTTACTAATTTTTTGAGTTAGGGAATAATTGATAGCTAGCAAGCTTATGACTCGGGGATAATTGATTCTATTTAGAACCACCAACAAAGGTTACCCAAAGGATACCTTTTATTGGCAGTTATTATTAACTACCAACAAATGGTAACCTTTGTTGGCAATTTTTATTTAACAGCCAATAAAGGATAACTTCTATTGACAATTTTTGTTTAATTGCCAATGGACTTTTTTTGTGATTATTTTTTAACCACCAACAAAGGGTACCCTTTTGTTGGCTGTTTATAACTACCAACAAATGTTACCCCCTTTTGTTGGTACTTGCAATGTTAGCGATTAATTACCACTAATAAAAGTGAAAAAATAACCACCAAGAAATCCTTTTTCTGGCATAGTGCACAGGTTTTGGAATAGGAAAACAGAGCACGTGATCATTAAAAGAAAATGGAGGAGCATGTGATTAAGGGGGAATGGGGATTAACACACTCAAGCAGCATCCAGAGACGTGAATCCATTCCATCCATACACTATCTCATTCCATTCATTCACTCTATTCTCCTTTGCAAGATCGTAGCTCTCCATCCCATTTTCACTCCACCATTTTCCATTTCATGAAGCTCTAATTCCCTTTTGTCGCTAGCTTGGATGCTATCTTAAATTGAAGCTTGAATCTAGAGAGATTATCAAGGAGATTTTGGCTAAGTTTTCTATTTTATTTATTTATTTATTTTTATTTTTTTTCTCTTTCTACATTAATTTTTGTTCTTGTACTTGCTTGGTTGAGCTTGTAATTGACTAAGATTAGTGTGATTTGTAATTAGTGGCTAGTTAAATATTAATTAAGAGAGCATTTGATGATTAATGGATTGAATTAAGTACTAGATTTTCATTTTCCTATAATTATCCATGTATACAATCAAGGTATTTGATGAAATACATGTGAAAAATTGAGTGTTTGAATTTCTAATTTGAGGATTCCTTGGAGTTTATTTAGTTAATTGAATATCCTAGGGTGATAATTCAGAGGCTAATTGATTGGTTAATCAATCAAGTTTAGTGTTCATTGATTCTAATGATAAGAATTAATGATTTGATGTGGGGTTAAGGTTTCAATTCAACATTAAATTATTAATCTCTTGGTAATTGAATTAGGATAAGGCTAGTGGATACCAAGGGATAATTCCAAAGCTAGTTACAAGTCCATTAGTTGCCTTTTAACTCATGCAAATTAGTTAGTAGTTAGAATTTTAATTCAATTTAAATTTAGGCTAATTAGTTTAATTCAATCAAAACTCCTTTTAGTTAGGTAGCTTTTAGAATTCCTTTTGCACTTAGAAAACTCAATTAAACATTAAAATCCATTTCCAAGGGATACAATCTAGGTTGTGCACCCTTTTTTAGCTAGTTTCCCTCTAGTTTGGATAGAAAATAAGTCAGCTAAGTGTGAGGGAGAAGTGGGATGCCTCATATATATAGTTAGGAAACAAATTAAGACATTTAAAAATGCCAATTTTTCCTTTCATCTTTGGCTTCTTCTCTCAAGGCTCATTTCAATTCCTTTTTGAAATCTATCTCTTCCATCATAAAAATTAGGTTCTCTAACCTATAAATTGCCTTTGGAATCACTCAAATCGGATCTAAAACCTTTAGAAATGAAAGGATCAAAGTTCAGGTCCACTGATGTTTTAAAATATAAACTGGAGGGGTTTTAATTGTTCTAGGGGTTCCTATAGTTTTTAAGGTCTCTAAGAACATCAGGAAACTCAATTTTTCCATTTAGAGATCCCTCCTTTGAGTTTTCTAAAAAGTGTCTAAAATTATGAAAATGCCACAACATTTCATTAGATTTTCTTTAGCCACTCTAGCTCCTAGTTTAGGCATCCTATGTAACGAACGGTAATTTCTATAAAATGACAAAATGAGCCATATAAAAGCAAGTCTATTAGAATGAGCTAGAAAATGTCCAAAAAATTTTGGGTAGAGTCCTAGGCTCCTAAAAACAATAATTCCAAGCTCAGACGGAAAAAAAAAAAAGGAGCTAGGATAGAGAAACGAAATTGTGATAAAAATTGACAAAACATAATGGCATTTTCATAAATATGTGCAATTTTGGAAAAACTCATAGGAGGGCTTTTTAAATAGAAAATTTGAGTTGCCCAGGGTTCTAAGAGGCCCCAAAAACCATAAGAAGCCCCGAGATCAGTAAAGCCCCTCCAGTGTACATTTTTTATTGTCGATGAACCCGAACTTTGACGGATTAATTTAGGAAGGTTTTAGCTTAGATTTGAGTGATTCCAAAAGAATTTTATTAAATTGGAATTCTAAATTTTGTAATGGAAAAGATGTTTCTAAAAAAGGAGCTAAAATGAAATTGCCATTATAGAAAGATGAAATTAGAATTTTTAAAAAAGCTAGTTTCTTAAATGTTCCATAAGCTTCATTACTCTTTCTCCCTTCATATAGGTTAACCTCTTTGCCCAAAAATACAGAAAAAAGAAGCTCTCTCTTAGGTACACAAGAGGAGGAGAGAAAGGTAAGAAGAAACCAAGGAAAATGTGAGGAATTTTATGGAATTTCATGCTTTTCCTTCTTCCAATCTTGTTCCTCTCCCTTCCTCCTCTCTTTCTATGGTTTTGTTATGATGAATAGTTCTATTTTTGGTCCAGAACATAAGGGAAGAGTTCAAATTTCTTGAGAGGAAGCAAACCAAGGAGAAAAAGTCTTGAAATCAAGCTTGAATCCAAGGTACATCTTGTTTCTAGTTACTTTCTTCCCTTTCTTTTCCTTTGGTGTGAGTTTGGCCAAACTAGAACCAAGAGAGGTGAGGGAGTTCTGTCCAAAAACAAGAGAGGAACTAGGGTTTTAAACCGTGGAGAAGTAGAATATACTAAGAAATTGCAAGAAAAATTAATGAAAATCAAGCTAGGAAAGTGTAGGACTCTTTAGGGTTTTGTGAAATCTGATTTGGTGTGTGAATTTCCTAGGTCATTTAAGTGTTCCATTGAGCTCCTAAGACCTCTACAAAACCTTCCAAGTGGCTCTCCCTTCAAGGAAAAATTTGAAACTCCAAGAACCCCATTCTTTTTTATAAATGCTATTTTTATATCTTTTATTCCTTTTAACTTAGAGTTTTTAATGATTAAATATGGCATTTAGATTTTACTTAGGTGAGATTTTATTTTAATAGCTACTTTTGCACTTTAGGAATTTATTTGCAAAATTATTGAATTTTAATGTTTAAATTTCTTTAAATAATTTTGTGAATTTTTCCTATTAAATATTTCCTATTAATTGTGCAGATTTTTTTTGTTGGGCAATAGGAAGCTAAACTACATGAAGGAAGCCACACTTTGCAACTAGAAAGAGGGATTTTTTGGATGGAAGATGATGCATCATTCATGGATTCTGTTTCATGCACATTCCACATAGCATGTTCATCTCATTCATACACTTCAACCCTTGCACAAATTCATTTCCATGTGGTTACATGTAACACCATAAATTCTAGCTCATTTCATGCTATCTTTATGCTTCCCATTAGACATCTCATGGAAGAACTAAGGAAATAGCATAAAAATAATGAATATTTTCGGGTTGCGTCGTGTATAAAAATTTTATTTAGTGTCACGTGGACCGTGTGAGCTCATACAACATATTCTCATATTTAATTATATGAATAAAACTCATTTGGATTATAAAATATGGTCCACAACTCATGGAACTCAAAGGAAAACTTAAAATTGGCATATTAAATTTCAGCCAGAACTTGTTCCTTTTCTGCCCCAACTTTGAAAAATCATAACTAATTTTAGAAAAATTAAAATCATGTATTCTTAGTCATTCTAGAATACTATGGATGTCTAATTCATAGTAAAAATATGTTTAGATCATAACATTCATCACAAAGGACGTTTACCATCCAAAAAGGTCCAGAGGTCAAACTATCACTTATGCTATCATATATTTCTGTAGAAAACTTTGAAAATATCCAATTAATTCCAAAAAAAATCAATCTATGCAAATGATACTAATATGGAAAGCTGTGAATGTTAGCTAGAGGGAAAAGATATCTCTAGACTAGCTCAGGCAACCCAGACCTCAGAATTCAATGGAACAGTAACTGTGGTTGGGTAAGGGTTTTAATACTGGACAGAATCTTCAAAAATTCATATCTACCTCTCTAGACCTCCAAATGAGGTGGTTCTAGTTGGAATGAGTCATTATGAATGTCTAGTTTCTCTATATAAAATTTTGTGTTAACTGGACATTATTTGGACCCTGTGTGATAGATTTTATTTTCAAACCAAATGAATAGTATAGCAGACTTAAATCAAAAAATTTGTCAACTTTGAAAATTCAAAAAATATTCTATAGATCTTCAAAAATTATGCTCTTTAGCTTGCCAAAAAGTTCTCAACAATACCTAATTGCATGCCAAATCTCAAATCAAGAAGAGCTCATTTGGCCAAAAAGTGGCATAGGAAAAGATTATGGTCAATTTTGGCTCCATATGAGGTACCAAAGTAACCAAATGGCTTTCCCTAGGGTTTGGCACCTTTTGGATAAGTTTAAAAGCATGATTAAGACTTGTGTAAGCTACCCAAATGTTCTAAAACTCCATGCATCTCATTGTGGCCATTTTATCCACACATATGCATATTTCCATAAAGCCATTCATGAAGCTAATGTGCCATCATATACTCAATTCATATTCTAGTGGCTACATAACATATTCTCTCATTCATACATGGCATAATGTAACAACCAAAAAAAAGAAAAGAAAAGAAAAGAGAAAAGAAAAGTGAAAGAAAAGAAAAGCTAAAATTTTTCGAAGGCTGAAAATTTTCTAAGTCTGCTAGCTATAGCCTAGCTATAATGAATGTACCTGTTCGCTATAGCCTAGCTATAGCGATAGTGCCTTCTCGCTATAGCGAAAATACTTCTAGCTATAACGAGTGCGGGCATCCCATACAAAATTCAGGGAGTAGCTCACCGTAGCGAGAGCTATAGCGAAGGCAAAGGTCTGAGACTGACACGAGCTCGCTGTAGCGAGGGTTATGGCTCGCTATAGCGAGAGTGAGTCTGAAAAAGTGTGAAAAGAGAGATTTTGACTTTTAAAAGCTTCCAAACTTTCCTTTCTCTTAGAACCGACCTAAGCTTCGACCAAGGAGAGAGAAAAGAGCTGTGGAGAGAGAGAGAGACCTAGAGAAGCAAGGAGACCAAGCAAAGAGGTGAGTAATCTTTAGATTTCCATAGCTTTTCTCCTTAGCATGTTGTTCTCCTCCTTTTGCCTTCTCTTTCTATGGTTTTGGAAGTTGATTTGGGTTTGGTTCAGAAGAGGGAAGTGGAAAACTACTCTAAAAGAAGGGTAGACCTCATATATCTTGATTTCTTCTTCCTTGCTTTCTTCTTTGAGAACTTGAGAGAGGAAGGAGAGTAAGTAGAGTTCTAGAGAGAGAATCCCTAGATCTTAAAAGGGTAGTAGGGGTTTTGTTTCGGTGAAGAGCCCCTTTAGCTTTGTGAGTACTTATTTGAGTTATGAGAGAATGATTGGTGCTCTTTGTTGTGCTTAGGCTCAAAGGAAGCAACTCCATCTAGTTGTGAGTGTGAAATCAAGAAGGGAGAAGATAAATTGAAAGGGAAGGCTTGTGTTATCCGATAAGGTAGCTCTCTACTCTTTCTCGTTGCATTCTTGGATGTAATAGTCATTGTATGTTGTGTATGTGCTTGTATGATGAGATATGCCATTGATGTTGCCTTGATGCATTGGTACCAATATGCTTATGATATGAATTGTGGAAATTGCTCGAGTGAGGTGGTGCCGAAAGTCCTTTGAGACGGGTGAGGTGGAGCCAAAAGTCCCTGAACTAAGGGTGAGGCAATCCAAAAGTCCCAAAACTTGGGTGAGGCTAGACCGAAAGTCCTAGAGCCTATTCTTGGCATTGATTTGTTATCATGGCATGAAAGACATCTATTGTGTTATTGTGACTTGTGTGCATGCTTGACTAGTTTATATGCCTTGATTGCATCTTGAATGAGTATGAGCTATTGAGATTCCCCGAATCTCACCCCCTTCCCTCTCCCATCTTAACATCCAGGTGGAGCTCAAGGAGAATCAAGTACACCTCATGGAGCCTAGTGAGCATACTTAGAGAAATGTATAGTTCTTTTGGTTCTTTTGTTGTAAAAAGGTGCCAAAATGGATATGCACCTATTATTTTGAGTTGTAAATATGTGACCACATATAACCATATGTATAGATGATGTATGAATTGTGTAAAGAGCTAAAGTAATGAGAATGTAGAAATTGGCCCTTTTGTGGCTTATATGAAATGATATGTTTTGTTTCGTAGCATAGTGAATTTGAAATGTATGATGACTTGGATCATTTGGACTATTCATATATGCTATGTTTGTACTTTCAAACTTGCCCAAAAGAGGCTAGAGCATGTGGGAGGCCATTAGGACCCCAATAAACCATTTTGGGTGCCAAAACTGCCAATTTTGTGAGCTCCGTCAAAGTATGACCGAATGAGCTCTTCTTGATATGGAATTTGGCATGCTTCTAGAGTCTATTAAGAGCTTCTTGAGAAGCTAAAGTGGGTAATATTTAGAGGTCTAGAGAATATTTGGTGAATTGTTGAAATTTAGAAATTTTAATGGTTTGGTCATGATACTGTGCATCAAGTCCAAAAATGAAACCATGCCATTCATAGACCAAATGGTGTCCAATTGTCATGAAATTTTATGAGCATAAACTAGATATCCACATTGACCTATACCAACTGGAAGCACCTCAATTAGTGGTCTGCAGAGAGAGAAAAGACTTTCTGAATTTCTGTATCAGCATCAGGGAAGTTTCTGACCTTTGTTACTATTCCATCAGTTTTCGAGGTCCATGAGCTCCTGAACTGATCTGTACTTATTTTTCTCCTCTATTTAACGTCTGTAGGTTTTCAAATTGGTATAGTTTGCCCAGATTGTATTTTTTTGGAATTAATTACGAATTTTCAAAGTTCATGACAGTAAACTGCACCAGTATCAGGGACAGCCGGACATCTGTATCTTTTTCAATGTCAAGGATGGTCCAAAAGCTGAGATTGTGGTTGGGAATTATTTTTAGTATGAATTTAACATTCAAATCTTTCCAGAGAGATATAATTTTCTTGATTCCCATTTTTCTAGAATTAGTTATGATTTTCCAAAGTTGGAGCCAAAAATCTAACTTATGGGCTCATTTGAGAAATTGCATTTTTCTTGGTTTTTGGCTTCATACCCGTGGTTTATGAGTTGTTTGAGGCTATGTACAAGTTTTATAAATGGTAATTGAGTAGTGAATATGAATGATGGGTTCACAGGACCCACGGGGCAAAATATGACCAGTTAAACCCTAACTTAAAGTAGTGCAATACCTTTTGGTCATTTTCCTAGAAAATCATATGGAATCAAGCCAAGAGGGGGATGAATTGGAGTTAAGATATTATGGTGTTACACATAACATCATAATTATACATGTCTAAGAGGTCATAGATCATATACATCAAGGGGGTTACAACATTTGACACAATTATGGCCTTAAAGAACTAAAAAATTTGTATTTAATTGCCAAACTCTTTCCTTCAAGGTAATTGGCTTCCATCACCTTGTCCACTTGGTCCACCTAGCATGTGAGATCATTGGAGAGGAGGGAATGAGATTCAAAGAATCCCAATAGCTCATCTCCCATTCAATCATACATAATAGATGCATGTATGGTCATGTTGACATGTGCAAATACTCAAGAGACATTTTCATCATTTGAGAAAGTCATACATAGCATACAAAAGCTTGCCAAGCAAGTGAATTGGCCTTACCCAATTTCTTATGGATATTAGACTTGCCTCACCCATTCTTTAATGCATTTATGGACTCAACTATGCTCTTGGGAGCCCACTTTGTTTTTGGGAGACTCTTTACTTTGTCTCGACCAATCTTAAGGGTTCTTGGCCTCACTACACTCAAGCAACCCAAGCACACATCAAAACATCCTATAAAACATAATATGTCATCCTAAAACCATGGCATATGAAATCATGCTATCATACTTTTCATGACTTAAAAATACATATACACATATTCTAAGACAAGCTAAGCATACATCCATGCATGAGAGAAGGTGGAGAGAGCTACCTTGCACATAATCACACATTTTTTTCTCTTGAAACTCCCTCCCTTTCTTCGCCCACACTCCCACAAAAGTGTGGGGAAAGTTTCTCTTGGCCTAGACACAATTTATGGAAGCCAATTAGGTTCTTGAAATAATTTTTAAGGTTACACAACTTGCTTAGACACTAGGTCATTTTATAAACCCTATTATGGTCCATAAATGAACTTAATTAAGTAACACCCCTCAAATAAATTATAGGCTTTATTCTTTCCTTTCAAATATGATTCTTAACTCCTTTTAAGTCTCTTGGAGTCATCACACAATTAAAACAAAGAGCCTAACTATATGTTGCTTCTTTAGGTCATAATATGGAACCCAAAGCACCATCTCACTTTCTATGAGTTCTAATTTTTTTTCAAGGTCTCCCCTCATTTTCATTCATCATATATGACTCAAGAATGGGCTTACAAAAATTTAAAACTCTCCCTAGCTACCCCAACCTTTCTTGGCCAAACTATGCCCCTTTTTGGCCTCCTTGGAATTCTCTTTGTTTTCTTGAAGGAGGAAGCATGTGAGGAGCATCTTAGGGATCTTAGGAGCTTATATAAACTCTTAATTAGGCCTAAGAATTATTATATGAAATCTGATTTTGGAAGGTGCACACAAAAACCTAGACTTTGCATCTTGAAATCTAATGATTTTTTGATAATTTTCTTTACATATTCTTAATCTTCACACCCTTTTTCCTTAAATTCATGCTTGGTTCTGCGTAAAAATCATCTCCAACATCTTGAGAAAACCCTAGGTGAAATGGTGGGGCAAAATGGTGGAGAAGGGAACCAAAGATGACAACCATAGGAAGAGAAATTACCTTGTTTTCTTGCTTTTTCTCACTTAAATCTTATGTTTTTTGAGCTCCTCTTTTCAAATCCAAATTTTTCTCTCAATTTCTCCTTTAAAACAGATCCATATACTTCATTATAATCATAGGAAATAAAGGAGAATGAAGGAGAAGAGGTTTGGAAGAGAAAGAGTATGAAAAACCATGAAAATCCATACTTTTCTACCTTGAATTTCTTCTCCTTTTCTTCCTCCTCTTGTGCACCTCATCCCCTAGGGTTTTCCTCTAGTTTTGGGCAAAACATGGTCATGCATAATGAAGGGAGAAGAAGGGTGCATCATATATATAGGTAGAAGGAAGTTACACTTTTCAAAAATTCTAATTTTGCCCTTCGTTTTTGACATTTTTGTTTATCCTTCATTTTAGCTCTTTTTTTAAAACAGTCTTTTCTATTATAAAATTTAGGTTCCCAATTTAGTAAAATGCCTTTGGAACCACTTAAATCAGAGCTAAAACATTGCAAAACAAATTAGTCAAAGTTTAGATCAACTGATGTTAGAAAATGTCCATCGAAGGGGTTTTAACTGTCCCGGGGGTTTCCATGGTTTTTAGGGCCTCTGAGAACCTTGGAGAACTCAAAACTTTAATTTAAAAATCCATCCTATGCGAATTCTAAAATTTGCTCAAAATTACGAAAATGCCATTATGTTTCGTAAGCTTTTCGTAAGAAATTGTTTCTTCATTCTAACTCCATTTTTCTTTCCATCTGAGCTCGAAATTCTCATTTTTAAGAGTCTAGAATGCTTCTCAAAATTTTTGGGACCTTGACTAAGTCATCTCAGGGGACTTCCTTTTGTATCTGGTGAGTTTCATTCTTTGACGGAGAAACTATAAATTACGTTTCTCACATTTTTTGTGGTTTTTAGAGAACTGGATATTACATTACACCTACATTCACCCATGTAGCTTGCATGGATATTCACTTTCATCCTTTCCCACACTCACCTATAGCATTCTTTCACTTGCTTCATTCACACCTTCACACTAACATCATCATGCATCATCATTTAGCACGTAGCCATGGGTCCTATGTCATTTAACCAAGTTAAACACTCATAGGAAGCATGCATGGGCTCTTTCACGTGGCACACAATCACATCTCTCACTCTTTAGCTCCACATAGCTTCACACATTACACTCAGCAACGAGGCCCACATGCATCAGTACACACTCCCCATCACTCACTCTTCACGTTGATTCATTTCAACCTCACAGCATCCTCACATGCTTCACGAAGTAGTTGCACGAGGCATAGCTCAAATTCACATCGAAACACACGTCCATTCATGTTGCTATATATACCTTGACACGTGTACATAGCAAACACCAACACGTGGAAGCATGGGTTCAGGAAGATTAATGAACAGAAGCTATAGGTTGAGAGGTTCAAAGAAGCTACATACAACCACGTCTTCATAATCTCTAGCATTTAGCACTCTTAACTCCATTCACTCACATCAAACATTCATCACGTCATTACAACGACATGTAGCAGTACAGGTCTAAAAAGAAGCGATAAGCTATGGCTTTGTGAAGGAAAATGAGGTCAAGAGTTAAGAGGCTCGAATGCAAAATAGAAAGAGATGGTTTCGAGTTCAAAAGGCAAAACGTGCCATGGTTTGAGACGGAAGAAATTTAGTTGCACGCACCTTGGCAACTATAAAGCTTTCCAATAATAGTTTAGGTTATTTAAGTGTATGTATGAGCTCCTGAGACATGTAAGAAGCTTTATGGATAGCAATTTCCCTAGGAAAATGAAGAAAACTCCATGAGCTTCTAAACTAGGCATGCATCTCGACCAAGAGGGAGATCATATACCTAGGGTGTAACATCCCAGAATTAATTAAGCTATTAATCATGGATTTGGACTAATTAAGAGTAATTATTATAGAATCATTGGGTAAGCTATATGAATTGAAATTTATAGAGAAATAAGTTATTAATATGGGTTTAAGATTTCAATTAGATTAAAGCTTAATTTGCCTAAAAAAATTTAATTGAGTAAGCCATAGACAAGGATTTATGGAGGCCCAATGATTATAGGTGTAAGCCTAAGCCCAACTCCTTATCATGAGACTTGGGCCAAGAGAGATCACCTAACAATGACCCAATTTGATTTAGTGAGATAGAGGCCCATGACCTAATTTATATAAGCCCTTATAGTTAGCCTAACACATATTATGCAAACCTAAATTGCGATTAACTCTTGAAATTTAGCTTGACCCAACTACAACTTTGAAGCCCAATTTATGAGACTTGGCCCAACTAACACCAACCTTTGAAACCATTAGAATTTGGGCCTTAAGGTTAGCATACTTCACCTTAATTCAAAGTATTCTGCAGCCTACCTCACCAAACAAGGCCCAATGACTAGAAATGAGCCTAAATGGACCTCAGGCTGATGGGTTGACCCATTTCCCCCTCATAACCCTAAAGGCTCAGCAGCCTCCCTCCCCATTCAGCAGAAAACACAAGAGGCAAGGGAGAAAATTCGTAGATTTAAGGGAGGCTAAGGTTCTACCAAAATTACAACTCTATTTTTGACTCCTAGAGGATGATTTAGCCAGGGTGAGTAATATATAACTTGACCCTCTCATTCACCTTTTCATCTTAGTCCAATTAATTTATAGTTTTGGACATTTTTATCTCCTTCTCAAATTTGAAACTTGGTGTTGGGTGATTCCTTGCAAGATTTTCGAAGTTTGGAGTTAGTGGAACTATGGGGTAAGTGTTTACTTTCATTTTGTGGTATAATCTTGCCCAGATTTTATGTTATAAGCTAACTTTAGTATATGGCTAATTCCATGTGTGAAAATCCAAGTTTTAAGGATAGCCCATGGTGTGTTATTGGTAGTTAAGACTCAACTCAGTTTATTTGACCTCTTGGTGTATGGGTAAGTGTTCCCTCTTCTCTTGTAGGGTGTATGTGCTGAATTCCAACATTTTGGATTGACTTTTGCTACATGGTTTGTACATGTGCAAAAATGGAGTTGTAGGGAGTGAATCATGGTGAGCTTTGATGTATAGACCCTACATTAGTGCAATAGATCATCAAGAAGCTTAGGTAAGAAGTTCTCAATGATTTCTTGTTAAGATTAATCTATGGATAGCGAGAATTTCTTTACTAATGATAGTTAAATGATGATAATCATGCTTATATTAGGCTTGGTATGAATTGGATCATGGTGGTTACTAGAGGAAAAGTAATTGGCTTCATTGAGGTAAACAAGGTTATTTTCCTAATTCTATGTATATGCTCATGTTAATCTGATCTTTGTTACACATGCTTGATTTTGAAATGCTAAATAATTGGTTGACTACTTGAATTGTTATTGTAATTGGACCTTTCAAGTCCATGGTAGAGCTGTGGTGTGGTTGCCACTCGTGCATATGCTTCGATCGAGTACCGGGTCGTGATCAGACCCCAGATACACTGAGCTCTGGTTATACTCATTATGGAGTAGGTGTCGTGGATGGACCTCTCCTGGTGTTATTGTCCATTAACATGTTGTGTATGATTGCTGGTATGAGATAGTAGTCATTGGTAGCTCAACTAATTCATTTGTAAATTGAATTAATAGTTTTGGTATTGATGATATGAAATTACATTGTATTGATTAATTTGTACATATATATAGAATTTTCCTCTTGTTATTGAGATTGTATATCTCACCCCAATTATGGGCTAATATTTTCAAGGACCGGACCTCTTAGTGGCAAGGAGAAATTTAATAGAAGCTTATTATATGGTTTAGCAGTAGGTAGGTTTGGAAACCTTGTTAGATTGTATTTGTATAACTAGACCACTAGCTTTATGTAATTGCCACATTGCATCATGAATTTGCCAAGCATAAGGACTGTAATCATTTGATACATCAAATGTCAACTTAAACTAGTGATGTATGAAATTTCTAATAGGACTTATGTTTGAATGAAAATGTGAGTAGTGTATGAATTCTTTGCTGTCATTGATCTATGAACTCACTGGTTTATGGTGGCTAGAGGGTTAAGGATCCACATTTGAATTTTGAATGGGTAATGATAGATGTGTTAAGTAGATTAGGTAAAAGAGAGACACTAAATCTTCACAAACTAAGTTAAAGTGGCCTAGAGTGTTGCTAGAGGGGGAATTAGAGAGCATGAATGAAATCTTGGGAATTATAGGAGCATAAGGGAATTAGTCGTAGTCAAAATTTAATTGGCCTCAGCCAAATGATAATAGAGGGTAATTGGCCATGACCAACATTTAATTAGCCTTGGCTAAATGTGGCGAAGCTGCCAGGGAAGAAAATCGAGAGCAATTGGTCGCGGCGAACAATGAGGTTAGCCGCAGCTACGTCTGAGAGGCAAGTCTAAGGGTGTTCCAAAAGGTATTTGGCTATGGCGAAAAGGATATTTGGCCGCGGTGAAATATGCAAAATTTGTGAAGGTGTCAGGAGTTAAACTCGAAAGTAATTGGCCGTGGCACGAGGGAATTTAGCCACGACGAAGGTGCTCAATTTCTCATATTCACCTAAAAACCTTAGTTTCTTTTATGGTAATATTAAGGAATGATTTAGAAACATTTATAGGAGGTTTTTATGAGTTGGAATTAATAGATGGAAGAATCAAAGGCTCTTTATTGATGATTAAATTCACTTGCACATTTGAATAATTGTGGTTGTCTAATTAATGACCCTAATAAAATTAAGGTTCAAATTTCTCTACATTTTTCGAATATAATTAGTTGTAATGACTTTTAACATTGATTTATGATTATTAATTGCATACTTAACCTTAATTATGATAATTAAAAGTTAGGGTCGTCACATTTGGTATCAGAGCAATGGTTCAAGAAAATCGTTCTAATTTAAATTTTATGGTTTGAAGTTTGGCGATCATGATGCATATTTGACATAGTATTAGCTCATAAGAATAGATAATTATGTGAACATATAGTTGTTGTGCTTTATGTTCTGGAAGGAAATATAGAGGAATAATGATATAAGGCTTGTAATGCTTGATTAAAATGGTTGTTTCTTGAATTTTATTTAGAACATCACCTATCACAATTAGTATAACCCAAAGAATAATAAAGTGTAGTTAGATTCTACCTCATAACACTTTAGTAATACTAATTTTGAGATTTAAGGTTGTTAATTCCAATGAAAAGACTAGAATTTTGCCCTTCTTTTCTTTGGAGATTAGGTTACTAGTCTCAGTATAGATAAACAACTAGTGGAGGCTTGTTGCCAACTGGCTCTGCGATAGATGCACCAGTCACTCATTGTGAGGCACTAGTTGACTGAATGAATGAGACCAAGTAACTAATGAGGATGATGAACAAAGCTACTAATAGCATTTATGACTAATTGACCGCCATATATTAAGCAAGTCAATTGGGTACAGCTAACTAGTTGACTGGCCTATCAAAGTAGTCAACTGATCTTAACAAGAGTAGCACTTCTTTACTTAAGCAAAATTCTAAACTTTTCAAGGGCCATCTAGAGTGATGCTGAGAACTTCGAAGGTAACAAAACTAAGTAAAACACTTGACTAGCTATAAAAACCTTATAGAAGGGTAAGAAGTAAACCTTACTTACGAATAGGAAATTAACAATGGAAGTTTGGGGGCCAGTGTGTAATAAATAAGTATGATTGATTAAATATATGAAGTGATGCACAATCCATAATGAGTTAAAATTATGTAGACTTCGAAAGGTCCCCAAGGTTGAGACTTTATAGTTACAGAGGTCTTAACCCACTTGCTTGATCCCGGTTAATAAAGAATGCAATTACTCGATCCTAACTACCATAATTTAAGTCTAATGAATAAGGGTGATAAGAGCTAAAGAATATTTCAAATAGTTTCATTCAAAACTATTGGAGTGAGTAAGCTATCTTTAGTTAATGATGATAAGGAAGGAGGGCAAGAAACCCTTAGGATTGTCAAATCTATTTCTAAATAGGGGATAGTGACTTTAAAGTAAAAGATTAAGGGAGCTAATGTTTTGGAAGGAATCTTAAGAGAGCTTTGAGGCTCCTCCCTTAGTGTACCCAAACAAGAGAGGAATTTGTGATAAGGGAGAGAAGCCTGAGTATGATAAGAGGGAGGTGTATAGGCACGTGGTGCTTAAGCATGTTGTCTCTTTTGTATAATTTAGTTTACTTATGCTATGTGTTGGTGTGCATTTGGGTGGTGGTTAGAGGCACTTTACATGCATGATTCACCCAGGGAGTGTCAGGTAAGATTCTATAGCACTTTGGTGCTAGAGGCACGTGGGACGTGCTCATTTATTCGCACTTCAGTGCTAGAAGCACATGGGACGTGCTTACTTACCAACACTTCGATGCTAGGGGCATGCGGGGCGTGCCACTTACCATATGATTTGGTGAATTTTGACCACTAAATTGGCGTCAAACTAGGCTAAGTAGACTTTCTACCTAGAAGGTAAAGAGGAGATCTTTATGGTAAGGATCCACCTAAAATAATAATAAAATGGTACATGTGTGACTACAAGTGGTTAAGATACAGTCATCATAGGGTGATGAGCATATGTATGACCATAGAAAAGCATTGCCTGCTAATGTTGAAGGCAAAGTTTGATTCTGACGTCAATAATCTTATTGTTATGTATCACATGTGGCATGATTAAGGGAGTAGAGACTACATTAGAAATTCGAGATGGACTAATAATTGTTGTAGTAGTAAAACTCCTTAATTTTGAAAGAGGACTCCCTAATCTAGAATAATAACTCAGAGGAAATAAATGAGAGGTGGCAGCAATACAATTAACTTATGTTATTACAATAAAACCTTAGTACTATGATTGACGAGGAAGGGTGAAACACTAGTGGTAAATGATACTTGAGTTCTCTCACTGGGAACCCCTACTGGATCCATTAATAATTAGGGAATGATTGATAAAGAAAAGACCCACTAAGTCTCCTTATTATGTTAATTTAACTCCCAATAGTCAGGTGTGAATTGAGGCCTAAAAACTTCTAAGAGAGTGAAAGAGTTAGCTGTGGTTGGCATAGGTCATTAAGTAAGGACAAAAACTATCATACCATATGATATAATATGATATAACTTATGGTCAGAAGACCTTGTACTTGCTATCAGAGAATCTTGTTGACAAGGTCTCGGATTTTATATTAATGAATACAAGATCTTATTGACAAGATCTTAAACATTGTTGACAAGATATTATCTCATTACCTTTTAGGAATTATTATGAATTTTCAAACTAGAGAATACTAAAAAAAAAATTAGTTGTATGTGAGGAGGTTTGAGAAAATTTAGAGTATCGTGAGAAAAATAAAAAAAAGGGTAAGAAGTATGTTAATTGAAGAATAACTATACTTGTATGAAAATATCTTAGATGGGGGTAGAAGATATGAAAGTGCAGCCCTTTGGGACTATATAATGGCATAAAAACTAAGGAGATGTTTAGTTGATTTCAAACAAGTGTAGATGCCATTAAGTTGACTATTAAAGCTTATAGTAACTGAGTATTAAAATGAGACATTGGGATCTATTGATCATGGAAGTCTTTAAAGTCACATGTATGTAATTGTGGTAATGCCTTTGCAAGTGCAAAAAGGGGGAAAAAGTGAGAAAAAGAGAGAGAGGGAAGAGGTCTATTAAGGATTTTCTTATGTTAGTTACCCCTGAGGGGGGTGATCAGGTTGTCTATAATGAACCATCATCAGGAGCCAAAAAATTCTTAATGTTTTAGGCAAGCAATGGAAATTATATGTTATCTAATAAACCATCTACTAAAACTATGACTTGTAAGATTTAAAGAAACTCATTCCTAAGTCCTAAGGAATTACGTCGATGCTCTGGACAAGGTACTCTCACCCTTGAGATTAGGTCTTATTATAAAATATAATCTAGACCTGAAATATTGAGTTTATTTTCACTTGAGAGATTATGTTTGATTTCTATTATGGGGAAGGTGAACCTAAAGTATTTGGGTGCCTTCAAGAGATTAGTTATGAGATCAGACTTCATATTAGTTTTAACCCTTAAGAATCTCAACAAATGAGGAGGAAAAATCTAGGCGCTAATTGAAAATGAAAGGGGAATTCCATACGTCCAATGGAAATAATGAACCTTCTACTAATGGACAGTAAATAAGGGTAATGTATGCAATAATTTATGAGATAGTTGAATGTAAGACTTGAAACTTAGACTAGATAAACCTGTAAGAGGTAAAATCCATTTCGATTAAAAAGGTTGGACTAAAGAAATGTGGGGACAATCTAAGTAAAGGACGAATGAAACTTCATTATGCAATAAGGTTACTTGCCTATGTTGCTATTAGTGGAATAAACACTAAAAAGGCTAACTAAGTGGAATTCCTTGTAGTTCTTGGTATCAACTATTAGGGAGAGTTAAGCTAAAGTATCTAGCAGTTATCTCTTAAATGGATTGAGAGTTAAGAAAGAAAGGAAGTTAACATGAACATTCAATGATCGACCGTTAGAACAATAAAAAAAAAAGAGAGAAGGGAGAAAGAAGAAGAAGAAGAAAAAAAAAAAGACATAAATATAAAATTGAACAAAACAAAAGCTATGAAGGGAGAGAAAATTGGGATTTGTTTGAGCTAGGTGTCTAGAGCTTACTATAAGATAATCAAGTGTAGCTTGGTCCAGATCTCTTTAGCTGCGAATAAAGAAGGAATGTGACATGCTTAGATTGGAATGTTATTTGACGTAGGTTGACTATAAGGAATAGAATTGTGGTTACCAAGTCAAGTAGTAACATGATAAGAACACCCTCTCCAGGAAAGTAGTAAGAAGGGACTAGTCTTTGGTAAGACTATCAGAGTTATCAAGGAGGAGGTTATGAGGAAGAATTGAATTGAGTAAGGTATGACTAATTTTAAGGACAAACTTTCTAAAAGGAGGGAAGAATTCAACACCCTAGAATTAATTAAGGTGTTAATCATGAATTTAGACTAATTAAGAGTAATTATTATGGAATAATTGGGTAAGCTATATGAATGAAAATTTATAGAGAAATAAGTTATTAATATGGGTTTAAGATTTCAATTAGATAAAAGCTTAATTTGGGCCAAAAAAAATTAATTTGAGTAAGCCATGTATAAGGATTTATGGAGGCCTAATGATTTTAGGTGTAAGTCCAACTCCTTATCATGAGACTTGGGCCAAGAGAGAATTAATTAAGGTGTTAATCATGGATTTAGACTAATTAAGAGTAATTATTATGGAATAATTGGGTAAGCTATATGAATGAAAATTTATAGAGAAATAAGTTATTAATATGGGTTTAAGATTTCAATTAGATAAAAGCTTAATTTGGGCCAAAAAAAAAAAATTTTGAGTAAGCCATGAATAAGGATTTATGGAAGCCTAATGATTTTAGGTGTAAGCCCAACTCCTTATCATGAGACCTGGGCCAAGAGAGATCACCTAGCAATAACCCAATTTGATTTAGTAAAATAGAGGCCCACGACCTAATTTACATAAGCCCATATAGTTGGCCCAACACATATTATGCATACCCAAATTGCAATTGACTCTTGAAATTTGGCCTGACCTAACTACAACTCTGAAGCCCAACTCATGAGACTTGGCCCAACTAACACCAACCTTTAAAACCACTAGAATTTGGGCCTTAAGGTCAGCATACTTCACCTTAATTCAAAGTGTTCTGTAGCCCACCTCACCAAACAAGGCTTAATGACTAGAAATGAGCCTAAATAGACCTTGAGCTGATGGGTTGGCCCATTTCCCCCTAATAACCCTAAAGGTTCAGCAACCTCCCTCCCCATTCAGTAAAAAATACAATAGGCAAGGGAGGAAATTTGGAGGTTTAAGGGAGGCTAGGGTTCTGCCAACATTGTAGCTTCATTTTTAACACCAAGTGGATGATTTGGCCAAGGTGAGTTATATATAACTTGACCCTCTTATTCTCCTCTTCATCTTGGTCCAATTAATTATTGGTTTTGGACATTTTTATCTCCTTCTCAAATCTAAAACTTGGTGTTGGGTGATTCCTTGCAAGATTTTTGAAGTTTAAAGTTAGTGCAACCATAAAGTAAGTGTTTGCTTTCATTTTGTGGTATAATCTTGCCCAGATTTCATGTTATAAGCTAACTTTAGTATTTGGCTAATTCCATGTGTGAAAATCCAAGTTTTAAGGATAGCCTATGGTGTGTTCTTGGTAATTAAGACTTAACTCAATTCATTTGACCTCTTGGGTGTATGGGTAAGTGTTCTCTCTTCTCTTTTAGGGTGTATATGTTGAATTCCAACATTTTGGATTGACTTTTGCTACATGGTTTGTACATGTGCGAAAATGGAGTTGTGGGGAGTGAATCATGGTGAGCTTTGATATGTGGACCCTGAATTAGTGTAATAGATCATCAAGAAGCTTAGGTAAGAAGTTCTCAATGATTTCTTGTTAAGATTAATCTGTGGATAACGAGAATTTCTTCACTAATGATAGTTAAATGATGATAATCATGCTTATATTAGGCTTAGTATGAATTGGATCATGGTGGTAACTAAAGGAAAAGTAATTGGCTTCATTGAGGTAACCGAGGTTATTTTCCTAATTCTATGTATATGCTCATGTTAATCTGATCTTTGTTACATATGCTTGATTTTGAAATGCTAAATAATTGGTTAACTACTTGAATTGTTATTGTAATTGGACCTTACAAGTCCATGGTGGAGCTGCCACTTGTGCATGTACTTCGATCGAGCATTGGGTTGTGATCAGACCTCAGATACACTAAGCTCAGGTTGTGCTCATTATGGAGTAGATGCCGTGGATGGACTTTTCCCGATGTTATTTGTTATTAACATGTTATGCATGATTGCTAGTATGGGACAATAGTCATTGGTAGCTTAACTAATTCATTTGTAAATTGAATTGATGGTTTTGGTATTGATGATATGAAATTACATTGTATTGGTTAATCTGTACATATATATGAAATTTTCCTCTTGTTATTGAGGTTGTATATCTCACCCCAATTATGGGCTAACATTTTCAGGGACCAGACCTTTTAGTGGCAAGGAGAAATTTAATGGAAGCTTATTATATGGTTTAGCAGTAGGTAGGTTTGGAAACCTTGTTAGATTGTATTTGTATAACTAGACCACTAGCTTTATGTAATTGCCACATTACATCATGAATTTGCCAAGCATAAGGACTGTAATCATTTGATACATCAGATGTCAACTTAAACTAGTGATGTATGGAATTTCTAATGGGACTTATGTTTGAATGAAATTGTGAGTAGTGTATGAACTCTTTGTTGTCATTAGTCTATGAACTTACTGGTTTATGGTGGCTAGAGGGTTAAGGATCCACATTTGAAATTTGAATGGGTAATGATAGATGTGTTAAGTAGATTACGTAAAAGAAAGACACTAAATCTTCATAAACTAAGTTAAAGTGGCCTAGAGTGTTGCTAGAGAGGGAAATAAAGAGCATGAGATGAAATCTTGGGAGTTATAGGAACAGAAGGGAATTAGTCGCAGCCAAAATTTAATTGGCCTCTGCCAAAAACGACGAAGTTGCCCAAGGAAGGTAACAAAAGGAATTGGTTGCAGCCAAAATTTAATTGGCCTCAGCCAAATGGTAATAGAGGGTAATTGGCCGTGATCAACATTTAATTTGCCTCGGCCAAATGTGGCAAAGCTGCTAGGGAAGAAAACAGAGAGCAATTGGCCATGGCGAACAATGAGGTTAGCCGCGGCTAAGTCTGAGATGCAAGTTTGGGGTTGTTGCAGAAGGTATTTGGCTACAGCGAAAGGGATATTTGGCTATAGTGAAATGTGCAAAATTTGTAAAGGTGTAAAGAGTTGAACCCGAGAGTAATTGGCCGTAGCGTGAGGGAATTTAGCCGTGGCGAAAGTGCTCAATTTCTCATATTCACCTAAAAAGCTTAGTTTCTTTTATGGTAATACTAAGGAATGATTTAGAAACACTTAAAGGAGGTTTTTATGAATTGGAATTGATGGATGGAAGAATCAAAGGCTTTTTATTGATGATTAAATTCACTTGCACATTTGAATAATTGTGGTTGTCCAATTAATGACCCTAATAACATCAAGGTTTAAATTTCTCTATATTTTTTTAATATAATTAGTTGTAATGACTTTCAACCTAGATTTATGATTATTAATTACATACTTAACCTTAATTATGAAGATTAAAAGTTAGGGTCGTCACATAGGGAGATTTTTCTTTTATTTCAAGGATAGAAATGACTTAGATATGAATAATAAACACTAAAGGAACCATTAGTTTGAATTTAGAAACCATATTTTGAAAGTTAGAAGTTAGGTTCCCTTTTTAAGATATAAAGAAGCAACTTGAGTTTGGCTCCTTGAAGTGAGTTTTTGATGACTCTAATAAGTTCGAATAGAGTCATATGACTTAGATTTAGTGAGAAATAGGAGCCAAGATCTTAAATTTTATAGGTTGCTTCATTATGCCCTTATATGGAACTACAATGGTGTCATAAGCTAGATGTAGCTTGTGTAATACTTATGTGAGGTTAGAGTTGGCTCTAACAATTGAATTGTGTTTTGTTTGATGTGTTTAGGCTAAGCAAACCACATTCCTCCTAGGTGTGGGTGTGAGGCTGAGCCAAGAAGATAAGAAAGTAAAAAGAACTTGGTGGTTCTTGAACCAAAGTAGCTCTCCACTTTTTCTTGTTAGCATATTTTGGTTGTATGATTGTCATTGAATGCTTGTATATGTGTTTGATATATCACCATATATTTCTAGCTCATTTCATACTATCTCCATGCCTCATAGCAAACAACTCACAAAGAGGCTAATTAATGCATTTCTTAGCATTACATTGCGTATAAAAATTTCATTCGATGTCACGTGGACCATGTGGGCTCATACATCACATTCTTATATTTAATTACATGAATACAACACATTTGCATCATTAAACATGGCCTACCTCTCGTGAAACTCAAAAGGAAGCATGAAATACATATATATATTTTTGGCCAGATTTTCTACATTTATATCACAAACTTTGGAAAATCATAACTAATTCTAAAAAAATCAAAATCATGTATTCTTGGCCATTCCAGAAAGCTACACATGTCTACTTTATGTTAAAAATTTTCAAAACATAACATCAAAGACAGAGGACGTTTGACATTCAAAAAGATCTAGAGGTCAAGCTGTCTATTGGTGCTATCATAGAATTCTGCAGCAAAACTCACAAATGTCCAATTAATTTTACAAAAATCCAATCCATGTGACAATTGTGTCGCGCAATCTCAAATAAAACTAGGAAGCAAAATAAATTTTTGTAGTTAATGGTGCAACCTAGGTCATTTCCTAAGGAGTTTGTGCCTCAATTTGTTTATGAAAGAGTATTCTAAGTATTGCTAATTGGAACTTGTTTTGGGGGTTTGAAATGCTAGAATTTAATTGAACTAGATTTAATTGACAAGAATCAAAAAATTAAAACTAAATGAAGTGAGCAGTTGAGAGAATGTGGTAACTAGCCTTGCATTGGACTCCCTAGAATTCAATTATCCTTGCCATTTTTAGTTTACCAAATTTGGATTTAATTTTTTGCTATTTAGTGTATTCCCTATAGAGATTCTTGAATAACCATTCAAGATTCAATTCATTAATTATTCAAGGAATTTGCAACCACAAGAAACCTTGAAAAATTAATTAATTGAATTAAAAACAAGAACACACTAAAATTAATCCTAAATGATCAATAAAATCTACTACACAATCCACTTAAGATGCTAATTAACCAATTAGATTAATTAATTCCTCAAACAATTAATTGCACAAAAATTCTAGCCAATTAATCCAACAACCATTGCATTAATTAACCAAAGATCAAGAGGAATTTAAAAGTGATTTGCACAGCACTAATTCTAGAATTTTTACAAACAAGTGATGATCACTATTAAAATTCCAAAATCAAATTATATTCAATTCATAAAACAGACCAATCCAATAATTTCCAGCAATTCAGTTCCTAAATCAATCAACTAGACCTAGTCAAATTAATAAAAGATTTAATGTTAGAATTAAAAGATAGAGCAAAGAGTGTTTATCCAATTTGGTGAGAAAATATGGGGCTCAAATCTGCATTTGGGAGTTCCCAAGCTTCAGCTGGCCACCATAGATAATTCAAGCTGCCATGGAGATTTTAATTGGAGAAAAATTGATGAATTGAGTTGCAGCCATAGATGATTCAACGAGAGAATGCTCCCTGGAGTTCTCGCGTTTTTCATATCCCGTCTGCCTCTCCTAGAGTTCTCGCATTTTTCACGTCTAGTACGCCTCCTCCTCGAACCCTATTTCTTTTTTACATTTTTCTCTCCTTCCATTGCGAACTCACAGCTCGTGCTTCCTCTTTTTCATGCTTCAGCACCTTTTTTTTTCATTCCTTAATCACGTGCCCCTTAGCTCACTTCATTAATCCACGTCATTCCGTAGCTAAGTTCCATCTTATGAGTCATTAAATTCTCACGTGCTCAGCTGGTGTGTGTCACACTCAGCCCACTCTAAACATAAGCTCCCAACTTCAGCTTAAGAGCCTCCTCTTAGCTTGTGTTCTCTCATGTGGCTTTGCTTCCATAATCAGCACGTTCAGCCCGCCTTATTTAGGTTGCTGCTGCAGCCTGTGGTCACTTCTTCTCTTTGATTCATCGCTTCTGTTCTTCTCCATCATTCAGCTCGTAGCTTGCATGCTTTTTGTCTTCTTAATCACGTGTCTCCTTTAAAATCTGCACATGCTTCTCCTTCCCATTCCACATTAAAACTTTGCTTCTGAGCCTCTGTTCCAACAACCCGTAACTACCCTTCTCTTGCATACACATAAACTTAAGCTACCCATGTGCTTTTTCTCCACGTAAGTTTCTTCACATCAAAACCATTCCTTCTTCTCACGTATGAACGTGTAAGCCATGTGTAATATGGAGCTGTGAGCCTTGTTTTGTTGCTACAATGCGTTGCTTATTCCATGCTCTGTTTTCAGCTCATCTTCATTAATCCACGTGAGCTACGTTTTTCCCGTCTTCCTCAGCCACTTAATGCACCAGAACATGGCTTCTTCTTGGTGCTTCATTTCCACATAAAAACTATAGCAAACACGTCAGCTCCACATTTTTCTATGTCAACCCAAGCTCCTTCTTTAGCTGCTGAACGAGTAAATGATTCTGCATCTCATTCCACATTCTATCCAGCTCTCCTAGCTTTAGCCCATTGCTCAGCTTATTGTGGAACTTCCATGTAAAACGTATGGCTTGTTCATCTTTCTTCTCCTCCACACAACTCGCATTTGACGTTGGCTATTGCTCGCCTTGGAGCTGTTTCTACTCTGCTTCAGCGTTGTCGTGCTCTTCCTTTCTCATCTCCAGCTACTGTTCACATGAGTTGTTGTGTTCATGCTTCTTTGTCTAGCCCATAGCATTTCTTTCTCCTCTCTTGTGAACCAGTAGCTTTGTGTTGCTGAAGGAGAACATGGCTTACACTTTCCTAGCTTCATGCATGGTTCTGTTCAACGTTTAACTTTGCTTCTTCCTCTATTTTATTCACATGCAAGTAGAACTCGAGCTTCCAAATCCGAGCTACTTCCTCGTGGCTTCCAAGCTCCATTTTAAATCTTTTTTTTTCCATTAAAATCTGCACAACCAAAAGAAAAAAAAATAAAATGAAGCAAAATAAAACAAAAAAAAAATATTAAGAATGAAGAATTCACAAAGCAAATATTTCAATGAAATTTATGCATTAAAATTCAAAATTTTGCAAATAAAATTCCTTGATTGTAGAAATGGCTATTAAAATAAAATCTCATCTAATTAAACCCCTAAAGCCATATTTGGAACTAAAATATCTAAATTTAGGAGAATAAAATAGATAAAAATATGTGTTTATCAAACTCCCCCACACTTAAACCTTTGCACTCCTGGGAAAAGAAGACTAAAGCTCCAAGGAAGAGATAATGGAAAGGAAATCAAGAAAACTTGTATTATGCAAATCACTTAGTACAAGGAAGCTCAAAGCAAATTAGTAGGTTAATTCTTCAAGTCATATCACTTGCATTAATGCAGCAAATACCATGGCAATACACTTAATCAAAAATGAAATGCAATGAAAGTCCCTCACTTGGATTAGTGTTTATCACTCTACTCTTTAGTGTTTAGGGTGAAATGCTTACTCTCAAATTTCATCCTACCCAACCTTACTACCATAAGCTTGGCAATCATCTACATCTCCACCACCAAAATCAAATGCCAATGAATGAATCAAAAGGTCTTTATTACGGTTGTAATGTGGGCTAAGGTATGAAACAAGTGGAACAAAAAAAAAATGAAGGAAATTCAAGAAGAAATTTTGGATGCCAAAAATCATCAAGAGCATTTAAAATAAGAATAAGGATGGAATGCAAGTGCATCTGAAGGCCCTAATTATGACAAACCACAAGATATGCACTAAAAGAACAACTTTTCTTTCCTTTTTCTTCTTTTTTTTTTCTTTTTTTTCATTTTTTTTAGTATTTCAAATGCTTTTCTTTTTTTTTTTTTTTGGGTCATTTTTTTGTCTTTTTTTGTCTTTTTTTTTTGGAATATTTTCGAAAAACAACAAACAACCGGCCTATAAATGATGTGGAAAATGCACCTCCACCCACCTTAACAAGATATAATGCTCTTAATAATTGAAAGCATCCAAATCAAGGTAGGAAGAATATCCATTTGTTTGGTTTTTATAGCTAAAAGGGTAAAAGGGAAACATATATATGGCTCAAAAGGGGAAAAACAAATGGATTGAACACATGTAGGATAGCTTTTTGGCTCTAGCTAAAACAAAACAACAATGAATGCCTTAATCATTTTCATGCATGGCAAATGCATAAATGTGGACTTGAATAAGATTCCAACCAAGTTCTAGAGTAAAAGCAAGATAGGGGATACACACTAGAAATGAATAAACAATAGGTTTAAACATCTCACAAGGTAAATTGACCATCATCAAATTTCATTAAAACAAGCTAATTGCCACTTAACTTGCATTCTCAACACAAAGTCAATTCCCTATCAAATCAAGATATATCAAAGCTATGATCCCCTTAATACTAGCAACTTCCACAAAAGCATAGTTTTTTCTTCAAAAACTAAAAAAATAACACAAAACTTCAACACTCTAAAAGCGAGACTAAAAGCCTAGAAACTAGAAAAATCAACTAACCAAAACAAAACAAAAAATTTATTTGTATCCCCCCCTACACTTAAACATTGCATTGTCCTCAATGCCAGCACACAATCCAGTAAACAAATAGAGATAACACAATAGAAAAGGGGAAAGGGAAAGAGTACAACCGGGGATCAGGGTGGGTTATGAAGTTGGAGCTCCTCCATGTCATTGCTTGGAACTCCTTCATGAAAGTGCTTGAGCCGATATCCATTAACTTTAAATTTAGCTCCTGTCTGCTCATCCTAAAGCTCAACTGCACCAAAAAGGAATACATCAGAAACTATATAAGGACCTTCCCATTTAGAACGAAGTTTACCTGGCACAAGCTTTAAGCGAGATTTATAAAGTAGAAATTTTTGGCCGACAGTAAACTCTTTCCTTGCAATCATCTTGTCATGGAATGCCTTTGTCTTTTCTTTGAAGATTCTTGCATTATCATAGGCTTCCAATCTGATTTCTTCAAGCTCTTGGAGTTGGAATTTCCTGTGAGATACCGCTCCATTCAAATCCAAATTACATTTCTTTATAGCCTAATAAGCTTTGTGCTCCACTTCTACTGGTAAGTGACACGCTTTTCCAAATACCAGCTGATAGGGTGACATGCCAATAGGAGTCTTGTAGGCAGTCCTATAGGCCTAAAGTGCATCATCGAGCCTCTTGCTCCAATCTTTCCTATTTGGCTGCACTGTTTTCTCCAAAATTTGCGTCACCTCTCGGTTAGAAATTTCTGCCTGGCCATTTGTTTGAGGGTGGTACGGAGTAGCTACTTTATGCACAACACTATACTTGCTAAGCAAGCTATGCATATTCTGGTTGCAAAAATGAGTGCCCTGGTCACTGATTATAGCTCTGGGGATACCAAACCTACAGAAAATGTGAGAGCAAACAAACTCTACAACCACAGAAGAATTATCAGTCCTAGTGGGTTTTGCTTCCACCCACTTCGAAACATAATCAACAGCCAATAAGATGTATGAAAATCCAAAAGAAGTTGGAAAAGGTCCCATAAAGTTAATGCCCCACACATCAAAGACCTCACAAAACAAAATGGAATGTTGTGACATTTCATTTCTCCTAGATATGCTACTTGTTTGTTGACACCTGACACATCTTTTACAAAAAGCAAAGGCATCACGAAACAAAGTAGGCCAATACAATCCACTATTTAGAACCTTCCTAGCTATGCGTTTTAGACTAAAATGACCTCCACATGCAAGTGTGTGACAAAAATTCAAAACAGAATTAAATTCTATATCAGGCACATAACGTCTAATCACTTGGTCACTGCATAGTCTCCATAAGTATGGATCATCCCAAATATAATACCTAGCTTCACTCCTAAACTTATTCAACTGATGTTTATTCAAATCAACAGGCAGTTCAGAAGAAGCTTGATAATTTGCTAAATCTACATACCATGGGTAGGAACTATGCACAACACACAAATGCTCATCAGGGAAATCATCATCAATGGGCAAGGAATTTACCTTTGGAGCCTCAATTCTACTCAAGTGATCTGCCACCAAGTTTTCAACTCCACTTTTATCCTGGATGTCAATATCAAATTCTTGAAGTAAAAGCATCCATCTGATCAATCTTGGCTTTGCATCAGGCTTCTTCAGCAAGTACTTCAAGGCTGCATAATCAGTAAAAACAATGACTTTAGTATCAAGCAAATAAGATCTAAAGTTATTCAAAGCAAAAAAAATAGCAAGAAACTCTTTTTCTGTGGTTGTATAATTTGCTTGGGCCCCATCCAAAGTCTTGGATGCATAAGCAATCACATGTGACCTTTTATTCACTCTCTGGCTCAAAACTGCACCTAAGCAAAATTAGATGCGTCACATAAAAGTTCAAATGAAAGGTTCCAATCCAGGGGTTGAATAATGGGTGGGGAAGTCAAGCATTTCTTAAGATCATCAAAAGCTGTTTTACATGCATCATCAAAATGGAAATTAACATCCTTTTGTAACAACTTAGACAATGGCAAAGCAATTTTACTAAAATTTTGAATGAATCTTCTATAGAAACCTGCATGACCTAGAAAAGATCGGACCTCCCGAACACATGTCGGGTATGGTAGAGAAGTAATAACATCTATCTTAGCTTTATCAACCTTTATGCCCTGTTCAGATATAATATGACCTAATACAATGCCTTTTCGAACCATAAAATGACACTTTTCAAAATTAAGTACAAGGTTCTTCTCTATGCATCTAGCTAGGACTCTGTCCAGACTACACAAGCAATCATCAAAGGAGTTCCCATATACAGTGAAGTCATCCATAAAAATTTCTATACAGTGTTCCAGAAAATCACTAAAAATAGAAACCATGCACCGCTAGAAAGTTCCAGGGGTATTGCAAAGACCAAAAGGCATGCGTCTGTAGGCATATGTTCCAAATGGGCATGTGAATGTCGTCTTCTCTTGATCCTCCGGGGCTATGCATATCTGGAAATACCCTGAAAATCCATCCAGAAAATAGTAGTAAGATTTTCCAACTAAACGCTTACGCATCTGATCAATAAAAAGGAGGGGGTAATGATCTTTTCTAGTGACTAAATTAAGCCTTCTATAGTCAATGCAAACCCTCAAACTGTTTTGTACACGGGTGGGCACCAATTCATTATTCTCATTCCGGACAACTGTGATCCCTGATTTCTTTGGAACCACCTGCACAGGACTAACCCACTGACTATCAGAAATAAGATATATAATACCAGCAAATAAAAGTTTAGAAACTTCCTTTTCAACCATATCCAAAATAAGTGGGTTTAGTCGCCTTTGAGGTTGCCGTATTGGCTTTGCCCTATCTTCCAACAGAATTCTGTGCATGCATGTATCAGGGCTAATGCCAAGTATGTTAGCCAAGGTCCACCCTATTGCTTGTCTTCTCCTCTTTAAGACCGCTAGAAACTTCTCTTCCTCCTCTGGAGTAATGTCACTAGCTACAATCACCAGAAGCTTCTTATCTTTCTCCAAATAGGTATACTTGAGATTGTCTGGTAGCGATTTGAGCTCTAAGGTGGGAGCTTGCTTAACTGACAGTATGATTTGTTTGATTTCAATCTCTTCGATGCCAAATACCTATTCAAACAACTCACAGACAGAAGAAACAACTTTCCCAACTTCGGGAATATCAGTAGTATGGGAAGAATCAAAAGAATCAACAGTCAAGTGAATATCAGTATCATGATTCCCTAAACTATCCATATCAACAAGCAAAGAATCATCTGTACCAGAAAGATCAACAAGACCAGTGAAATCAACAGAGGTTCTAGATGAAATAGAATCAATCTGATAAATAATAGATTCCTTAGAGTTAATATCATCATATAAGCTCAAAAATTTATCGATTTCTTTACATATAGTACAAGAATGAGAGTCATCACAATTATGTCTTAAAGAATCATCAAGATCAGCAATATCACAGGAGTCAGTCAACAAACTATCCTTAAAATCAGCACTAGCATTATCAACTAGCATATCAATAGGCTGACACTAAAAACAGAGTTATCATCACAGGGATGTTTCATGGCATCAAATATATTAAATTGTATCACATTGCCAGCAAACTCCATTTGAAGAGTACCCTTATGCACTTTTATAATTGACTTTGCAGTTTTTAAGAAGGGTCTACCTAAGATGAGTGGGGCATGTCCACTAGGTCTATATTTATCATCCTCCATATTAAGGACATAAAAATCAGCTGGAAAAACCAAGTCCTTTACCTTAACCAGAACATCCTCCAACACTTCTGAAGGATAGGCAATGCTCCTATTTGCCAGTTGCATAACCACTCCGGTAGGTTTCAGCTCTCCCATCTACAAAGATGAATAAATAGATTTAGGCATAACATTTATAGCAGCACCAAGATCAATCAAAGCATCAGAAAACTCAAAATTCCCAATAGTGCATGGGATTGTAAAAGTGCCGGGATCTTGATACTTAGTGGGCATTGTTGGCTGTATGAGTGTTGAAACATTCTTGCCAAAATTTGCTTTTTCATTCCCTCTTAGATGCCTCTTGTTGGTATATATTTCCTTGAGAAACTTGGCATATTTAAGAATAGTTTTGATTGCCTCCAACAATGGTATGTTAACCTCAACCTTCTTGAAAGTCTCAAGAATTTCTTTTTCCATATCTGCTTCAGTTTGCCTCTTTCCCAAGGTAGGTCTATGTGGGAAAGGTAAGATCTTCTTTGGCTCTTCTTATTTGTTAGGCTCATTTGGTGCGACGTGTGTTTTTTATTACGCTGGCTTATCCATGGTAATGATATTTGAGGATCCCTAAACCTCTCTCCCACTCCTAAGAGTGATAGCACTAACATTGCTACTATTCCTTGGATTGACAATTGTCTGAGAAGGTAACTGGCCTGACCCTTGGCTTTTTATCTCATTGAGAGAAGTGGCAAATTGGCCTAACTGAGGATCAACCCTCCTTTCTAAAATTTGCACCACTTGTGTGAGTTTTGCATTACTCTCAATAAGATGCTTCATCAAGTCTACCATATTATCCCCTTTCTTTGGTTCCTCCTGTATAGGAACTGATTGCTTAATAGGTTGGAGAGATTGTGCACTAGGTCCTGCAATATTATATCTATTTTGCTGTTACCCTCCCCCATATCTCAAGTTGGGGTGATCCCTCCATCCTGGATTGTGCGTATTAGAATAGGGATCATATTTTTATTGCCCTTGTTGCATTGGCCTAACTGGAAACATCCCAGCACAAGCCTCTACTCTGTCCTCTAACATAGGGCACTGATCAGTGGCATGTGTGGCCAAACAGCATATATCACATAGGGATCCCACCAAGGTAGTAGAGGTAGATGTCTACCCAGGTGCATAACACTATGGATAAGAATATGTCTGAGTAGGGCAGGATTGTGGTGCACAAATTTGAGATGGTGTAAAGGACGACTGTGGCTGTTGCCGATCTAAAGCAAGCCGTTGGAGCACAGAAGACATTACATCAATCTTGCTCTCAAGTCTTTGACCATAGTCTGGAGCATTCAATTCACTGACTCCTCTTACTATTTGCATTGATCAGGACCCAAACTGTTGAGCATTCTGAGCCATCTTATTAATCAATTGCCAGGTCCTTGTAGGTGTCAGATCACTTAAGGCTCCGCCAGAGGCAGCATCAATCATATTCCTGTCCATGTTCAACAGCCCCTCATAGAAGTACTGAATAAGTAACTAATTAGAAATTTGATGGTGAGGACAACTAGCCAGCAACCTCTTAAATCTTTCCCAATACTCATATAAAGTTTCTCCACTATTCTGTCTGATCCCACATATTTCCTTCCTTATTGATGCGGTGCGAGACGCAGAAAAGAATTTCTCTAAAAATAGCCTCTTCAATTGGTCCCAAGAAGTAATGGCACCAGGAGGTAGATAGTACAACCAGTCTTTAGCTAAACCATCTAGGGAAAAAGGAAACATTCTGAGCTTAATTTGTTCCTCTGAGACTCCCTGTGGCTTCATTGTAGAGCAAACAACGTGAAATTCCTTTAGATGTTTATGAGGGTCGTCTCCTGCAAGTTCATGAAATTTAGGAAGTAAGTGAATCAAACTAGATTTAAGCTCAAAATTTGCATCTAATTCTGGATATTATATACAAAGATTTTGATAATGCACATTAAGAGCTGTCAATTCTCTAATGGTTATGGCATGCATGTTATCATTTAAATTGGCATTTGCATTCAAGTTAGCCTGAACATGGATATTCATGTTAGCATTCATATGATCTTGTTCAGCCATATTATTACCAGCAAATTGAAATGCATAATCAATTCCTTGCACACAATCAAAAGCAGAAGAAACAGAACTACTGATTCCTACACTTTCTTTATTCTTCTTAATTCTTACTTGTCTTCTAAAGGTCTTTTCGATTTCTGGATCCAAATCAATTAGATTTTCACCAGAGCTCCTTGTGATAAACCAATTAGACAAACAAAAACTAAGAAGGAACACAAGAAATCAACAAAGAAAAATTAAAACAATAAATCTAGAAAAATTAGAAAAATTCTAGAAAATTTGAGAAAATACTAAAAAATTAGAAAAAGTACTTAAAACGTTGAAATTTGGCCAAAAAATGGTGTACCCAATAGCCATGCTATTACTTTTGCTTAAAACACCCAAAAACCTTAGAAAACAAAGTTTGAGAATTTTCTAGACACTTCAAACAAAAACCTCACCCATCTCAAGGGCCTAGCTATAGCAAGTACGGGCATCCCATACAAAAACACTCAGGTGAGGTGGTGCCAAAAGTCCCTTGAGATGGGTGAGGTGGTTCCAAAAGTCTCTAAACCAAGGGTGAGACCAATCCAAAAGTTCCAAAAACTTGGATGAGGCGAGACCAAAAGTCCCTAGAGCTTATTCTTGGCATTGATATGATATCATGGCATTAAAATAATGTGTATAATTATGAATGGTTTGCATGCTTTGACTTATTTATATGCCTTGATTGCTTCCTTGAATGAGTGCATGAGCTATTGAGATTCCATAAATCTCACCCCCTTTCCTCTCTCATCTTAACATGTTATGTGGAGCTCAAGGAAATAAAAGTGCACATCAAAGAGCCTAGTTGAGCATGCTTAGGGAGTTGTATAGCTATTTTAGTTCTTTTGATGTAAAGAGGTGCCAAAATAAATATGTACCCATGATTTTTGAGATATAAATATTTGAGCAAGTATAGAAATATGTATAAATGATGAATGAACTATGTAGAGAGCCAAAGCAATGAAAATGTGGGATTTGACCATTTTGTGGATTGTATGCAATAGTGCATTTTGGCCCATGGCATAGTGAGTTTGAGATGTATGATAATATGCACCACTTGAGCATTTTATATATGCTATGTTTATGCTTTAAAACTTGCCCAAGAGGTGCTAAAACATGTAGGAGGCTATTTGAACCCACTTTGCACCATTTATGGTGTCAAAATTGCCAAATTTGTGAGCTTTATCAAAGTATAACCAAATAAGCTCTTCTTGATATGAAATTTGGCATGCCTCTAGAGCTTGTAGAGAGCTTCTTGGGAAGCTAAAGTGGATAATATTTGGAGGTCTAGGGAATATTTGGCAAATTGTTAAAGTTGAAGAATTTTCTAGTTTTCGTTATTATACTGTGCAACTAGGTCCAAAAATGAATCTGTGTCATTCATGGACCAAACGATGTTTGATTATCATGAGATTTTATGGGCATAAACTAGATATCCACAGTGACCTATACCAACTATAAGCACCTCAATCGGAGGTCTATAGTGGGAGAAAGAACTTCCTAAAGTTCTGTGTCAGCACCAGGGAAGCCATCCAACCTTCGTTACTGTTCCATCAATTTTTAAGGTCCAAAGGCTACTAAAATGATTTGAACTAATTTTTTCCTTTAGTTAACATCTTAACTTTCCAAATTGATATATTTTTCCAGATTGGATTTTTTTAGAATTAGTTATGAATTTTTGAATTTCATGATAGCAAACTGCATCAATAATAAGGATAACCGGACCTCTGTCTCTTTTTCGATGTCAAACATAGTCCAAATGCTGAGATTGTGGTTTGGAATTATTTTTAGTGTCAATTTAACCTTTAGATCTTTCTAGAAAGCTATGGTTTACTTGATTTTCATTTTTCTAGAATTAGATATAATTTTTCAAAGTTAGAGCAAAAAATTTGACTTTTGGGCCCATTTGTGAAATTGCATTTTCTTAGTTTTTGGCTTCATATCCGTGGTTCATGGGTTGTTTGAGGTTATATATGAGTTGTATAAATGGAGTTTGAGTAAAGAATATGAATGATGGGTTCACAGGACCCACAAGGCAAAATATGAGCATTTAAACCCCGACTTAAAGTATTAAAATGCCACAGTTTTAGTCCTTTTCATTGGAAATTATATGGAATCAAGTCTAGAGGGAGATTAGTTAGAGTTAAGTCATTATGGTGTTATATTTTTGGTATTAGAGCCTAGTTTAGGAAATTTTGCTTGATGTTGGGCTCTTGAATGGTGTGATTTGCTTGTGTTTAGTGTGAATTGCCATGGAAGTGGTAGCATACATATGCGTATGTGCTTGTGATATATTGGTGAACTGAGGATTGCTACTTCTTTTTAGACATGGTTGAGACTAGATGGGGCAGGGGTAGAGGCAACCTACCCCGGGGCTCAAAGAGCATAGCCAAAGGTTCCAGTTGGGCCTAAAGATCCTCTGTGGACCATCACAGATAGGCTTGACCTGTATGAGGCCATAATGGGCCAGCACCAGAAGATGCTAGAACAGCAGAGGTACATTGCCCAGCAATAGCATGATATGATCATGCATTTGCAAGATACCCTAGCTAGACAAGAAGAAGCCAAGAGAGAAGCCCCTGTACCTCAGCCATCCACATCTGGCGATCTGGCGTTCTACCTGCACCTCCCCAAGAGCCTATTACTACTCAGACCCAAACGCCTATCCAGAAACTATTAAGCAATTTAGGCAGAATAGTCCACCCTCGTTTGATGGGGAGTTAGATGCGGATAAGGCAGAGGCTTAGGTTATGGAGCTAGAGAAAATATTCTTGGTGATGGATTGTACCATCGAGCAAAAAGCTCAGCTAGCCCCTTTCATGCTACAAAAAGAAGCTGATAGATGGTGGTACCCAGTTTTCAAAAATTCTCATTTTGCCTTTCATTCTTGGCATTTTTGTTTTTAATTCATTTTAGCTCCTTTTTGAGAACCATCTTTTCCATTTAGGTACCCAGTTTAGTAAAATTCCTTTGGAATCACTCAAATCGGAGCTAAAACTTTCCTGAACGAATCTATTAAAGTTTAGGTATACTGACGTTAGAAAACATCTACCAAAGAGGATTTGACTGTCCCAGAGCTTTCCATAGCTTTCAGGGCCTCTAAGAACCCCGGAGAACTCAAAACTTTCATTTAAAAAGTCCTCCTGTGTGAATTCCAAAATTGACTCAAAATTATGAAAAATGCCATTATGTTTCGTAAGTTTTTTGTAAGAAATTGTTTCTTCATTCTAGATCATTTTTCTTTTTGTCTGAGCCTGGGATTCTTATTTTTAGGAGTTTAAAATGCTTCCCAAATTTTTTGGGACCTTAACTAAGTCATTTCGGCGGACTTTCTTTTTGTATTCGGTAAATTTCGTTCGTTGACAAAGAAACTGTACGTTATGTTTCTCACATTTTCTGAGAACTGGATATTACATTTGAATCATGAGATATGTCATTTGTTATTAATTTATGATTATGGTACCATTATATTCTTGAATTACTTTGAAATTGTGAAATTGCTCTTTATAGGTAAGATTATGCCAAAAGTCTTTTAGAATGAGTGAGATAAAGCCAAAAGTCTTTGAGGATGGATGAGACAAGGCCGTCTCAAGAATGAGTTATGTTAACTCAAAATTCCCTAAAAAGTAGGTGAGGCTAATCCAAAAGTCTCAAATAATAGGATGAGGCTAGAACAAAAGTTCCTAAAGCTTGTTCTTGGCTTTAACACATTTTTCTGATATGGAAATTATGATTTGAATGATTCTTGGAAGTGTTTATGGTATGCTTGTATTTTTTGACATGAATATATACCTTGTATGCTTACTTGAAAATGTGTATGAGCTATTGGAAATTTTCGAATCTCACTCTCCCCCATTTTTTGTCTAACCATGTCTAAGTGAAGTCTAAGGAAGCAAAAATGAGAGCTAAAGAGTACGATTTGCAACACTTTGATAATAGAATAGCTCTTGATGTAATTAAATGTAGAAGTTTGTATGTATGCTTATTTTTTGAGATGTAAACCTTTGAGCAATTGCAAAAGCATATATGTATGATGTATGAACCAAATTTAGAGCCATATGTATGAAAATATGTGATTTTGCCACCTTAGAGCTATAATGCAAATGTGTACATATGCAACTAGGATGGTGGTTTTGAAATATATAATAATTTGGATCATTTGGAATGCTTCTATAAGCTATGTTTATGCTATGTAATGTGCTCAAATGGTCATGGATGGCATGGGAGACCATTTGGTGCAAATTGACCCTATTATGGTATCAAAAAGTGATATAATCTTGAGTTGAACCCCAAACTAACCAAATGGATGAATTTGTGCATGAAATTAGGCAAGAATATAGGCCTTATCTAGGGATTTTCACAAAACCAAAGATTACTCCAGTTGAAGCTCTAAAGAATTTATTATGAATTTTTAAAATTGGTCAAATTATGTAGAATTTGTCACTGTCATTGTCACTATTCATATGGTTAGTTTGGTTCTCTATGCTACTCGTAAGTCAAATAAAGTCCAATGCTTATGAAATTTTACAAGCATAAAATAGACATAATAAGCTTACTATAGCCATTAAGAGCACCCCATTTGGATATGTATTGAGGGAAATATGAATTTTTGAAATTTGATGTTAGTTGTAGAATGCCCCCAAGCCAATGTTACTATTCTATCAGTTTTTGTAAGGCAAACCTAGTTGTTTTGATCTAAAGTTACTTTTAGTCATTAGTTGACATCCAGAGCTTTCCAAAATGGTATAATTTGGATTATTTGGATTTTTCTAAAATTAGTTATGAAGTTTTGAATTTCATATCAAAATATGGAACCAAAAAAATCTGCACTTGAACTTAAATTTGTGTTGCTCACTCCAAACTCAAAATGGGAGCTATGAATTGTGGTATTCTAGTCCATTAAGTATATTATGGATGGGAGAAAATGTTAGTAAGGCCAAATGGTCCATATGATTAAAATTGAATTATTTTGGCTTACGATAATGGTTAATTCCACTGCTAAAAGTGGTAATTCAATAAAAATGGAACTTTTATGCCACTTATGATATAGTTTTGATGATATCTTGATATGGTGTGACACTAAGAAAGAGTAATTTCGACTATAGTTTCTTACGTTGTTTCAAAGCTCACAAGATGCACTTTCTTATGCTTCCAAGAGTTTCTCCAAATCCTCTCTTCCCTCTACTAAACCAGCCATAAAATAGCACCAATTAAGTCACCAAAACCATAAGAAAAGAGAAGAGAAAGAGGAGAAGAAGTTTAGTGAAGGAAAAAGTATGAAAAAGTAGCAAATTTTTCCACTTTTCAAGCTTGGTTTCCTTCCCCTTTGCTTCCTCTTTGGTGAGCCACTTCTAGCAAGTCTTGGTTCTGTTTTCGGCCAAAGGAAAGTTGGTTAGAGTGATGGGGAAAAGTGGGGCATGATATAAGAAGCAAGGAAGCCCAATTATGATATTTTTCAAAATTTTAATTTAGTCCCTTATCTTGATTCCTTCCATTTAGACTCATTTTAACTCCTTTTTGAACATTGTCTTTTTCATCATAAAATTTAGGTCATCTAATCCATAAAATGTCTTTGGTTTGATTCAAGTTGGATTTAAAACCTTACCGAACCATTTGATTAAAGTTTTGGTTAACTGATAACCAAAAATACATACTAGAGGGGTTTTGGCTATTCTAGAGGTTCCTATGGTATTTAAGACCTCTAAAAATTATGAAAAACTTAATTTTCTCATTTAAAGATATCTCCTTTGAGTTTTCTAAAAGTTACTCGAAATTACAATTTGTCACTACATTTTCAGTTGCTCTATTTTTGACGTTTTGGCTCTGATATCAAGCTCTCCTAAGACTATTAACCATATTTTTAGATGTTTTAATTAACATTTAAATCTCAATTAGCCTCAATTCACTTTACTTCGGGGGTCCTCATTCATTAACCAAAAGATTTTGATTCTGATTTTTCATAATTCATATTGGCTTTCATTAAGCCCGTAACCCTTCGAAAGTAATTCATTCCATTCTTTAAGAATTATTATGAATTTCTAAATTATGGAATATTACATTAAACCCCTAGTTACATCACTTAGTTGTCAATTTCCTTAAGAACTATCAACAATGCCAAAACACTCAATGGGTCTTAAATGAATCAAAATATAACTCTTAGTTGTTGTTCACTACAAGAATTAGACACCCATTCAATCCAATCATTAAAAACTACTTAGAAAATACTTACATAATGCTCCAATGAGTTCAATGTTTGGATTTGAGCTTTCCAAACTTAGAAACTATAATGGTTTACTCTAATGTCTTGTAAATTCGCACACTGATAGAACTTTACACAAAAATCAATCATAGGGGCCAATTTTCAACATGATAACATATCAAAATAGGAGAAAATACTTACTCAATAGTTTCTCTAGCCTTAAGCTCTAAAAATCATGTAAGAAAACATTATGAACACATACATTTCAGACCTAGGGTTTGGGTGAATCTTTACCAAATGAAAAACCAAATAGACCAAAATGAAGAGGAAGATGAAATGATCAATTTTTGTATAACTTACTTTAACTAAATCTCCAAGTGTGCTAATTGGAGCTAAAATGGTAAGAAACCCTAGCCTCCTTCTATGTGCAAAACGACTTTCTCTCTTGGGAGACCAAATGTTTCAACTGAAAATAATAAAGGGTTTAGCTCACATTTTTAGGGTTTTGATGGAATATGGGCTGACTAAAGGGCCTTTATCCAAGTGGGCTTATTTTCTAAGAGTTGAGCCATAGTTAGATAAGTCCAATTATGTTGGGTCTTCATCAAAATTCAAATTAGGCTGTTGCAAATTATTCTTAGTATAATTAAATTGATTATAGAGCTCTATGTTAAATTTTACCCAATAAAAATCTAAATCTTCTATTAAGTTTATTCTTTGCCAAAACTTGGTAAATTATTATTATTTGCCTAGAAATGTCCAAAAATAATCATTTTTTAAGTCTAATTTTCCAAAATTTTTGAATTACCATAATAATTCCTTATTTTTCAAACTAAATCTTTAATTCTCCACAATTTTTCTTAATTAATTTTTAGATATTACATTAGTGGCAACATAACGGTCAAATCAATCAAATTTTCTCAATTTATGTTCAACTACAGCTAGATTCTACTGATGTCATTTGACATCATTACTTTGAAATGTGTGCAACTTCTAGAAGTATCTTTCACATGGTGCCACATCCAGTCTAGTTGCCCAAAAATTAAGAAAATGTCATTATTTAAAAGAATTTATGATTATGTACTTCCGTTAGTCCTCTATCATATTTTATCTAGTTAGGTTATTACATCCTCTGCTATATTTTATTAATATTAATTGTTCCTATATAGGCCCCACTTGTATTTTATAAATTATTTAGTTTATTATTACTCTATTATTTAAGGTTTAAATGAGTATTTTCCTTTAGTTGAAGGGTAACAGATAAGCACATGTATTTGTTTTTTACTTATATCTCAATTTTAACCTTATTTTTTAGGTTTTGTCACCACCATTTAGTAATTTTTTCTGCGCTGAACCTTTTGAAGCAATTAATTTGAACTTTAGAGTCTAGTTTCATTCTGCACAAGCTTTTAACCATTCGATATTTTTTTTTATATTAATGATCTCCAAAAATTATAGAATGAATTTCATAATTTTTTACACATTATTTCTTAACTAATGATATATATATATATTGTAATAGTTCTTAATACTTTATCCCTTTGAAAAAAAAAATTATTAAAGCCTGTCTAAGTGAAAATTAACAATGTTGCCCCTAAACCTTATTTGACATAAAAAATTCCTGTAGATTCTATTAGACTTATATTTATTATGTATAAAGTTATTTCACCCTAATTCAATAATTTAAGGCTAAAATAAATGAATTTCATAAAATATTAAATAATTGCAAAATTCTAATTTTTAGAGATGTTACATAGCATCTTTCCTAGGGTTTAATGAGTGTTTGGCTGACCTAAAAGCATTTTTGTCCAATTGGGTTCTTATTTAGTTATTGGGCCACGGTCAATTAGATCCAAAAAGATTGGGTCTTGTAATGTATAGTTTTCGTTGAATGACATAAACGGACACGTTTTCAAAGCAAGTCCCCTAAAATGAATTAGTTAAGGTCTCAAAAAATTTGAGTAACATTCTAGACTTCTAAAAATGAGAATTTTAAGCTCAGACGAAAAGAAAAACAGAGCTAGAATGAAGAAACAAATTTTGACAAAAAACTTACAAAACATAATGGCATTTTTGTAATTTTGAGTAATTTTTGAAATTTATACAAGAGGGCTTTTTAAATGAAAGTTTTAAGTTCTCCAGGGTTCTCAAAGGCCCTAAAAACCATAGGAAGCCTTGGGACAGTTAAGTCCCCTCTAGTAAACGTTTTCTAATGTAGGTATACTCGAACTTTGATGGATTTGTTCGGGAAGGTTTTATCTCCGATTTGAGTGATTCCAAAGGCATTCTACTAAATTGGGAACCTAAATTTTATAATAGAAGAGATGGTTCTCAAAAAGGAGTTAAAATGAATGAGAAACGAAAATGCCAAGAACAAAGGACAAAATAGAAATTTTTGAAAAGTGTTTCTTTCTCTGACCTATAAATAGGTGGTGCCCCACTCTCACACTCACATAGCTTCATATTTTTCTGCCCAAATTCAGAGGAGAGAGCTAGGGTTTAGGTGCACCAAAAGGAGAGAAGAAGAAGGAGAAATCAAGGCAAAAATGTATGGTTTCTTGGTAGTTTTTCATGCTTTCTTCCATCCAAATCTCCTTTCCTCCATTCTCCTTTATTTTCTTTGATTAAAATGAAGTTTACAAATCTGTTTTAAGGGACATATTAAGGGAAAAATTCGGATTTGAAGAGAGGAGCTCAAAGAACACAAGATTCAAATGAGAAAAAGTAAGAAAATAAGGTAATTTCTTCTCCCATGGTTGCTACTTTATGTTCCTCTCCTTTCTTCATTTCGCCTCTACTAAGAAACCCTTGGAGGACTTGGTTTTTAGGCAGAACCAAGGGTGATTCTTAGAAAAAATAGTCTGAAGATTAAGAATATGCAAAGAGAATTAACAAAAAATCATGGAATTTTAAGATACAATTTCTAGGGTTTAAAGTATTCTTTCCAAAATTTGATTTTATTTTTTAATTCCTATGCCTAAATAAGTGTTTGAATGAACTCCTAAGATCTCTAGAAGTCTCCCCATGTGCTTCCTCCATTAAGAAAACAAAATAAAGTCTATGGAGAGCAAAACCTTACATAGCCTCAGCCTAAAGGGGTTTATATAGCTAGGGAGAGTTTTAAAATTTTTTAAACCCATTTTTGAGTCATATATGATGAATGAATATGAGGGGAAGCCTTGGAAAAAATTTAGAAACCATAGAAAGTGAGTTGGTGTTTTATGTTCTATATTATAACCTAAAGAAGCAACATATAGTTAGGCTCTTGATTTTAATTGTGTGATGACTTCAAGAGGGTTAAAAAGAGTCAAGAATCATATTTGAAAGGAAAGAATGAACCCTAGAATTTATTTGGAAGGTGTTGCTTCATTAGGTGCATTTATGGAACTATAATGAGGTTTATAGATCAGGCTAGAGTTTGAGCAAGTTGTGTAACCTTAGAATTAATTCTATGAACCTCATTGGCTTCCATAAATTGTGTTTAGGCCAAGAGAAATCATCCCCACACTTGTGTGTGGCCGAAGGAGGGAGCATTAATTCAAGAGAAAATGTAACGACCCTAACTTTCATTTATAGTAATTAAGGTTAAGTACATGATTAATAATCATATATCAAGGTTTGAAGTCATTAAAATTAATTACATCGGGAACAAGTGAGGAAATTTGAAACCTTAATGTTGCTAGGGTCATTAGCTAGACAACCACAATTATTCGAACGCATGAGTGAATTGTATTATTAATGAGGAGCCTTTGATTCTCCCATCCATCATTTCCAACTCATAAAATCCTCTTACAAGTGTTTCTAAATCATTCCTTAGCATTACCTTAAGAGAAACTAAGTTTTCTAGGTGAATATGAGAATTAGAGCACTTTCGCCGCGGCTAAATTCACTTGCGCCGCGACCAATTACTCTCGGTTCAACTCCTTACGCCTCCACGAGTTTTTCACATTTAGCCGCGGCCAAATACCCCTTTCGTCGCGGCCAAATACCCTCTGGAACACCCCCAAATCTGCCTCTCAGACTTAGCCGCGGCTAACGTTACTATTCGCCGCGGCCAATTGCTCTCTGTTTTCTTCCCTGGCAGGTTCCACAATTAAATGTTGGCCGCGGCCAATTCTTCTCTGTTACGATTTGGCCTAGGCCAATTAAATATTGGCCGCGGCCAATTCCCTTCTGTTCCTACAACTCCCAAGATTTCATCTTTTACTCTCCAATTTCCCTCCAATATCACTCTAGGGCCATTCTACCTTAATTTATGCAACTTTAGTGGTAATTATGTACCTTAATTACCCAACTAATCTATCATTACCCTCGTGAAACTCAAATGTCACTTCCTACTTGTTCCACTAACTCATACCAACAAATTCATAAATAAATGGCAGCAAGAACACATGCATTAGCAACAATTTGCATCCCATGCACATTCCATAGATATTCCATTCAACAATAGCTTACCTCTAAGACATCATATGTCTACAATTCCCATAAGGTGATCCATATCACAATTTCAGCAGAACTACATACATATATATAATGCTATAAGTTCATACATTGATATTCCATTATGATGTGCTCTAAATCCTTAACGGTTACATTTCAATCAAGCAAAATATAAACGCCTACACTTGGCAATATGATTACATGATGATGCTAGGTAAGCTAATAACAAAAATTGCATCTATCCTATTATACCCAGACCAAGTGTAGCTCCCCACACCCAGCCTCAGCTCATGGATGTTCATCCACTTGCTTACCCTTATCCTTACCCGAGGAACTTTCACCTGAAATATTAATCCCATAAAACGGGGTGAGATATGAATCTCAGTAACCAAGGCAATTCCATTACATATTCAGTTTAATTACCATATATGCATAAATCAAAATCAACATCAGATTCACATCCATCATATCAGCAAATGAAACAATTAGGCTATCATGATTACTATCCCATACTAGCAATCATATTATCACATGTTAAAGGCCATTAACATCGGGAGAGGTCCGTCCACGGCACCTACTCCCTATTGAGCACAACCGGGGCTCAGTGCATCTGGGTTTGATCATAACCCGGTGCTTGATCATAGCACATGCACGGGTGGCAGCTGTACCACAGCTCTACCATGGACTCACAAGGTCCAATACAATATAACAAATAGCCAATCAATTCATTCAACATTTTCAATCAATCATATACAGCATCATATGAAACTAAATCAAATATATACATGGAATTGATATAAACCCGGTTACCTCACTTGTAGACACTTGTAACAACCACCAATGGTGCAGAATTCCTCCTATAACCACAACATCACATAATTACTACTCTAATTCATCATTAATAATTCATAATCAGTACCCAAGGAATTTAAAATGCTAATGACTACCCAAGAATCATTTACCCAGCCACAACAAGTCCCAATTTCGGATTTAAGTTTCCTCCACCAGAAAATTCAATATTCCACCCAAAATCCTAAGCAAATTCGTACATAATTAATACCCATTTTATAAATTAGCTATGGGGGTCTCAAATTAACCATTAAAGAATCAAAATGGAGGGTCTAAACTCACCCAAAGTCAGCCTTAATCCCAACCTACGAATTTCATCAAGAAAATCCACAAACACTCACATTTCAGATTTTGGGTAGGATGAAAATGCTCCAAATGAAAAACTAATCGGACCAAATTAAGGAGAAAGATGAGGGGATTAAGTTGTATAACTGTTACCTTGGCTGAATCTTGCTCTAAGTATGAGAAAATGCAGAATTTTGGTCCCAAACCCTAGCCTCCTTCTCCACCTCCGATTTTGCCTCTTGAATCTTATGTTTCAACAAGTGAGTAAGTGGGTGGGGTATTAGGGTTTAAGTTGGGTCAAGTATGGGTCATGGGCTGCTCCAAGATCCATCTCCACTTGGGCTTCAGATTTTAGCTTATTGGGCTAGTTTTTTTTTGGAGTGTTGGGCTGCAGAATTTTGTTGGGCCAGTTTTATGCATTTGGGTTGCTGAAGTTTAATTGAGTTTGGGCCAAGTTTGAGAAGCTTAAGAATTTTAGGTCTGCACAAGGATTATTGGGCCACTTAAAAGAGTCTATACAAGATAAATCTTGGGCCTCCATCCCTCTAGATTATATTAGGTCTGCACATAATCCATTGGGCCTCCATTAGCCTTTTCTCATGCTCTATTAATTTAGGCCTAGATAGAATTTCTATCCCAATTAAATCTCAAACCCATATTAATAATTTATCTCTCTAAAGTCTCCATTCACTTAACTTGCCTAATGAGCCCATATTAATTACTCTTAATTAATTCTAATCCATGATTAATACCTTAATTAATTATGGGGTGTTACAGAAAAAGTGTGTAATTGCTTCTAAGGTAGCTCACTCCTCCTTCTCTCATGCATGATTATTTGCTTTACTTGTTTTTGAATGTGTGTATATGTATTTTTAAGTAACGAAAAGTGTTCTAGCATGAATTTGATTCCATGGTACCACGATGTTACAATATGATTTCATATGATGTTTATGATGTGTGCTTGGGTTTACTTAAGTGTGGTGAGGCCAAGAACCCTTAGATATGGTGAAGATGATCCAAGAACCCTTAAGATTGGTTGAGACAAAGTAAAGAGTCTTCCAAAAGTGAGGTTGACTCCCAAGAGTATGGTTGAGTCCAAGAATCTCCTCAAGAATGGGTGAGGCAAGTCCAAAATACATAAGTAAATGGGTGAAGTCAATTCACTTGCTTGACAAGTCTTTGTATGCTATGTATAACTTTCTCAAATGATGAAAATGCCTTTTGAATGTTTGGACATATCAACATGACCATACATGTATTTATGAGACTTGTTTGCATCTTTTATGTATGATTGAATGGAAGGTAAGCTATTGAGATTCTTTGAATCTCATTCCCTCCTCTCCAATGTTCTAACATGCTAGGTAGACCAAGTAGGTAAGGTAATAGAAGTCAACCACCTTGAAAATGAGAGTATGACATTTAAGAGCATGATTTTTGCTACTTTAAGGCCATACAAATGGCAAATGATATAACCAATTGTTGTATATATATTATGATGTCATGAACATATGTAATTATGATAATATGTCATATATAAATGGGAGAATATGATAAGTGACCATTAGAATGTGATTTGAGTATGATATGGCAAATTAACTTCTTGAATGATATTATGAAATTGTGTACAAGTGTAAGTGAGATGGCCAAAATGAGATACATGAGGGTTATGGCCATTTGGGTAGCTCACACAAGTCCTAATTATACTTTTAGACTTGTCCAAGAGGTGTCAAACCCTAAGGAAAGTCATTTGGGCATTTTGGTATCCTATATGGAGCCAAAATTGATCATAATGGAACCCTATATCACTTTTTAGTCCAAATGAACTCTTCTTGATCTGAGATTTAGCATGCAATTAGAGCTTGTTGAGAGTTTTTTGGAAAGCTAAAGAACAAAATTTTTGAAAGTTTAGAGAATATTTGATGAATTTTTAAAGTTGGCAAAAATTCTAGGTTTGGTCATGTCACTATTCACTCAGGTCCGAAAATAAAATCTGTCACACAGGGCACAAATGAAGTCCAATTGCCATGAGATTTTATACAGAGATACTAGACATTCCCAGTGACTTGTGCCAACTAGAAGCACCTTATGTGAATGTCTAGAGAGGGAGATATGAATTTCTGAAAGTTTTATCCAGTACTAGGTGCTCTAACTAACCTCAGGTATTATTTGATTAGGTTCAAGGTTTAAGTGTACTTGAATTAGTCTGGAGTTATTTTTTCCCTTTAGCTAACATCCATAGTTTTCTGGATTGATATCATTTGTATAGATTAGATTTTTTTTTGGAATTAATTGGACATTTTTGAAGTTTGTTACAAAATTTTGTGGCAGCACCAGTGGATAGTCTGACCTCTAGACCATTTTGAATGTCAAACATCTTTTGTGTTAGATGTTATGGTCTGGACATATTTTTAGCATAACGTAGACATGTGTAGCTTTCCAGAATGGATAAGAATGCATAATTTTGATTTTTCTAGAATTAGTTATGATTTTTCAAAGTTTTTTATAGAAAAGAGGAAAATCTGTCTGAAAATATATATGTATTTTATACTTTCCATTGGTTTCCACGAGATGTAGGCTACTTTTGATAATGCAAATGAGTTGTATTTATGTAATTAAATATGAGAATGTAATCAATGAACTCATATGATCCACATGACACCGAATGAAATTTTTATACGCGACGCAACACTAGAAAATACATTTTTTAATCCCCTTTTTCTTGCTCTTTCATGTAATGTGTGATGTAAAGCATGGTAATGTAATGAAATGAGTTAGAAATATAAAGTGTTACGAGTTTCCATTTATAACTCTGTTTGGACTCTTGAAAATTGCTTTTAGTAGAGTCAAACTAATCATTAAATTCTAAATTAATTTTCTAAAGCTCCACTAATAAATTTCTTTTGATTAAATTTAAATTTTACAATTAAATTTATTTTTCAGCAAAAAATTGCTAAATAATTAGTATTTGCTAAAAAATGCCTAAATAACTTTTTCTTGAGAATCTCTATTTTTCATATATTTTTTAATTCTCATAATAATTTTTTATTTTCCCAAATTAAATCTTTAATGTCTATAATTTCACTTAATTGATTTTAGAATGTTACAACAAAAGTGTTAGGACAAAAAATCATAGGGTTATGATTAAGAACTAGTGGTTAGGGATTGTCAAGTATGATTTAGTTGAGGACCTCAAAGAAGTCGCCAATGCAAAGCACTAGTCAAAGGCCAAGTGCTAGCTAAACCCTCAAACTAGTCAAATCTTCTTTATCAACTGAAATCCCACATTGTATGAAACAAAATGAGCAACAAAAAGAAAAGGTGTGGATTTGGCATAATAGCTACGCCTAAGAGTACTTGAATGACACAATTCCCACTTTTAAGCCAACAAACAAGCACGCTAACTGGGGTTGAGAGTATGGCTTAGTGGAGATCATATCAACAAAGAGGATGCTATAATTTAGGAGTAAGGACTGCCATGCAACACACACAACAAACCTTTTAAGAAATTTACTTTATAACTTCCTTTAAATTTCACTCATTTATTAGCTTTATTTATCCCTTTCTTTACTACTTTATTTATCCCTTTCAAACCAATTTCTATTAAAGTTGCATTTTGTTTCTTTCAAAACCTTCTGTTGTCAATTCCACAACATGTACATTCCATTTAATGCAATATAGTACTCCTTTCAATTTGCAAGCTCCTTTGGCCTTCTTTCTCATATACACTAAAGAATTCAGTCCAAGGCTTAGCTGTATTTAGGATCTTGGAAGACCTTTTTTTTAAAGGAAAATTGTCTTGTGTTCTTTATCTTTGAAAATAAGAATTGCGAGTTAGTTTTTTCAAGCTCAACTACATAGTTAGGTTACATCAACTTTTTAGCTGATCTCTAAATGAAAAAAAAAAATACACCAACAATAATATAATCATTATATCAAAAAATAAAAATTATTTTTCAAAATAGTTATTTTAGTATAAATCTAGTATTAATTAAAAAATAAATATGTCAAAATTTTCACTTCATTAAAAGTTTAGTTTTAAATTTATTAATTGACAGGTTATTAATTAATTAGTTAAAAAATAATCCCGACTCTTCAGAATATGATAATATTTTTAAATGTGATAATTTTATTATTAAATATTATTATCTTAAAGACACTTTTAATTAGAAAATTTAATTAAAGCAACATCTTCCTTGCCCTCGCTCGTCGGAAGTGTTGAGAGATTTTGCTGTGGGGCAAAATGATTTTTCATTCCCCACTGCTTTTTCTTTTCCCCCAAAATTATATATAAAACATTATAGTTTTAATATTCGGAAACAGAGTAGGATCTATTCCAATGATGAAGTTTAACAGAACGACAACAGAAATTGATTCATTGCAAATACGTTTTTTTTTTTGGTGTCCTTACACGTGTTTTCTAAGCTTTGACCCGACCAGTGATTGTAACAATGATTTATAAATTTAATCACATGCATGTTATTTGTTTTCCACTTAATGATATTTTCTAACACAAAGCCTAATAAAAGTAAACAAGTTGGTCAATGAAGGAACCTATTAATTAATCAGCCGTATAGTTACAAGGAACCATTCCTTTGATAAATTTTTGGATCTCCCTCTATATATTAGTCAAAAATAAGGAGCGGCTATGCTGTACAAAATTCAAATAAAAGGCAGGTTCCATCTTAGGCAAAATTCTTATCCGAAAACTTTTTAAGTAATTTTAGCCTATAAAAATATATATGTTAATCAATGTCATGTAAAAATATATAAATTATAAAATCTACTTAAAATCAAAAGGGGAGCTGACATATTTATATGATTATTTTGGCCTAATCTATTAATTTTTAGTAGATCAAATTTACTTAACAACTTTGCTTCTTACATAAATTTTTTGCATCAACTCGGTGTACAAAACAATTATTAGATACTCATTACAATTAAGTTAACCCAATAATTTGAAACATCCACTGTAATAAATTTTCATTGCAGGTGATGCATCATATATAACTGGGTCGCTATTTGTGCTGTGCATAGATAGCAGAATAAGAAGATAGAAATACTTAAATTAAAAGTCTCACGTTAGATAAATATATGTAAATGCGCGCGTCTGTGTCAGAATATTTAAATAGAATATGTGTTATTTATCTAATATCTACATTAGTGTTTTATTGCCTAATGTTTGGTTAGAAAAAAGGATAGAATTAAAAAAAGAAAGTGAAAAAAAAAACAATGCATGCAATTTTCGCCCTCCCAAGCACGCGCACAGCAGAAATTGTCTATTGTCTATTTTTATTTTTCTTTTAATAAATAAAAAGTAGAATTCCGTACACAAGTGGAGATTATAGATAGAAGAAATTATCCATTTTCTATTTTTATTGTCCTTTTAATAAATAGAAGTTGGATTTCGTACAGAGGGCACAGCAGAGCAGACAGCCAGTTCCATACTCTTGACTTTTCTTCATCCCTTGGTCATTGTTTGATAAATCAATGGTTTGAAAATGACGCACAGGTAAAAGATAAACAGAAGAAATTGTCTATTTTCAATTTTTATTGCCCTTTTAATAAATAAAAAGTTTAATAACGACTCTTGACTCTTCTTCACCCCGTGGTCAGTGTTTGACTAATCATTGTTTTCAAAATGTCAAAGTCTTGGTTCTGTGAATAAGACACACTAACACGCTCTTTTGTCTTACCTTCTCCTAATATTTAAGCCAACGGAAACAACCCCACAAATAACGGCACCTATTCCCAACGTCATACGTTGTCGCTCACTGCATAATACTCCCTCCATATTTCACCTGTTGTCTTGCAGAGATCAGCAGAGAGAAAACTTGCAAGATGGCTCAAGTTGAGGAACGAACTTTGGAGGCAACACCAACGTGGGCCGTTGCTGTTGTGTGCTTCGTGTTGCTTGCTATCTCCATCGCCATTGAACACATTATTCATATTGTTGGACATGTAAACCTATGATGTTTGTTTGTTGCACTAACAACTCTGATACCTGTTTAACACTTGGTGTTGAGAGCAATTTATGTTACTTTTACAAACTTATCTTTTAACATGAAATTATGTATTATGATTAGAATATGTGTTGAGTTCTGATTGCTTCCTGCAACTTGGAATTGCAGTGGTTCAAGAAGAAACACAAAAGGGCGCTGTATGAAGCGCTTGAAAAAGTAAAAGGAGGTACTTATCTTGTGACCAATTTTGTTTTGCTAGCGCTTTTCTCATCAGTCTAACAAGTTGCTTCTCTTTGTATGTGGTATAGAGCTGATGCTGCTGGGATTCATATCGCTGCTCCTAACCGTGTTTCAAAATCTCATTTCCAATATCTGCATATCAGAAAAGGTTGCTGCCTCTTGGCATCCTTGTGCTGTTCCAAAGACGAAGGCTAAATCCGAATCTGATTCCGACGAAACCAATTCTCGCAAACTTCTCCAGTTTCTCGATCCCTCAACGCGACGTGTTCTCGCCACAAAAGGATTCGACAAATGCGCAGACAAGGCAGGTCCATCACCCTCATGTCTTTAGGTTACATTTTTTGTTCTCAAGGATGTAAAATCAAAAGAAAGTAGAGTAATGAAGAAATTTTCATTGATATTTCATGTCTTTTGGATATTTAGTCATGCTGAATCAAGAGCAAGCTTTGAAGGGCGTCTTTTGTATTTGCAGGGTAAAGTTGCCTTTGTCTCTGCATACGGCATTCACCAGCTCCATATATTCATCTTTGTGCTGGCAATTTTTCATGTCCTTCAATGCATTATCACACTTGCTCTGGGCAGAACTAAGGTACTCCTTTTCTGTTTTCCTCCTTATATTGAACAACTAATTTACGGAAATCAGATTCAGTTATTACTTTTCCCTCTTTCTCATTGTCTCAATCTCTTCACTTGCTTCACTGGATGCAGATGAAAAAATGGAGGACCTGGGAAGACGAAACAAAGACTAATGAATATCAATTCTATAATGGTAAGAGATGAGAATTTTGTTTAGTCAATGGAATAAAACAACTATTAATGCAGCTACTTGCCCATGATTCCCTACTCCATGCGTTTACCATAAGAGCTACTAGATCAGCCCATATAACAAATTAAAGTGTGGGGTTTGATGGCGCAGAGGTTGACTTTCTAAGTTTTTATGTTATGTGCATGCTCAGTATCGGTGCTGGAGTTTCCAATACAGAGACCAGGGCAAACAATACAAAGGCGAGGGCCAATCTTACAAAGGTTCTAAAATGTTGCTTCTGTAACATTGGCCCTCACTCACTGATTCCTATTCGCCAGTACCTATACGAGGCGGGGATCATAAAATTTTCCGAAGTCTGTATACAAATCTGTGACATTTTGTTAAGAGACATATAAAATAAAAGATGAATTTTGTTGTCACATTTTTGGAAGTTTACTATATGGACCATGTTTGATAGTGCATTTTGCATAATATGTATTACAGATCCTGAGAGGTTCAGGTTCACAAGGGAAACAACATTTGGAAGAAGGCATATGAACATGTGGTCTCGGTCACCCATTTCCCTATGGATCGTAAGTACAAAAATTTGATACATCGATGATAATGTTATCCTTGGATTATAATGAGCTCTAAATTAGCTTACACTGCATTCTGAGGCATTCTTATTCTTTTTAAACCAGGTTAGCTTCTTCAGGCAATTCTTTGGATCAGTTACTAAGGTTGACTACATAGCACTAAGACATGGATTTATCATGGTGAGTTTATGCTCCCAAATGTGTCTAAATTAAAAGCTTTTTAGCTCAAAGGACAACCCAAAACTTGAGACCAAACTAAACTATGTAAGTTTAGGCGCATTTGGCACCTGGAAGTGAATCAAGATTTGATTTCCAGAAGTATATCAACAGATCACTTGAAGAGGATTTCAAAATTGTGGTGGGAATAAGGTAACAAACATCGTGAACTGCTTAATTTGCTTTCCTTGAATCAGTTAATCTTGCAATCTAATCTTCAACTTGTTGGCACTTGCAGTCCAATCATATGGTTCTTTGCGGTGCTGTTCCTGCTGACAAACACCAATGGTAAGCCAAATTCAAAAGTTTTAAAAAGTAATTTGCATATGACATGATAATATGCATTATATGTGTTGCTATGATGATCTAAGTTGAATTATGTCAAAGACAAGCTAAGGCAGACATGAGAATATGTTGTATCTGCATATTTAAGAAAATTTTCTTAAAATCGTCAAAGATAAACTTTAGCTGTCAGCATTGTTTTACACTTAGTTTAGCTTGAATTTTACCCGGTTCCCTCCCGTTAGGATGTTAGTTTTACTTAAGGTTTGTAAACCCTGCTCTACCACAGCATCAAGTTGCTTAGTGGTTAGAGTAGAATTTATAAACAAAAAAAATCTCCTTAATACTGAAGCTCATATTAGAGGCCAACTTTCCTAGGAAGATCCCCTAGCACCCAGTTTGGGTGGCCTTTTACTCATCTCTTGGTAGATTCTGCTCTTTCGCTAATCTATATTACAAATTGCCCAAAAATAGGTGGCGTAGTTTAGTGTGGCAGATGAAGCTGTGCAGCTAATTGTGTATGCCATTAGTGTCTGGAATGGTAATAATAGAGTAACCTATTCTCATTATCATTTTAATAGTTGAAGCAAAGAAATTTATAAATGTTTACATTCTAATTTAATCCATCAATTGTAACTTAAAAACTTATGTTCTGTGTGGACAGGATGGCGTCCGTATCTGTGGCTTCCATTTATCCCACTAATTGTAAGTAAAAAGATAACTTCAGGAAACATTTTGTTTTTTAAGCTTGTATTTATCGTGCTATGTTTGAGTGAGGGACTAATGCTAATAATATGGTTCAATTTGGATGTTGCAGATAATCTTATTGGTCGGTGCTAAGCTTCAAATGATCATTACAAAGATGGCATTGAGGATTCAGGAAAGAGGGCATGTGGTGAAGGGTGCACCTGTGGTTGAACCAGGAGATGACTTGTTCTGGTTCAATCGCCCTCGTCTACTCCTCTTTTTGATTCATCTTGTTCTCTTTCAGGTGTTTTTTCAATTCGTACATCGTTTTACTTTTAATGCCAATGCTGCTATCCGTCAGCATAAAGTGTTACTCCAAATTTTGTGTATTCTGATGTAGTTATGATTGTTTTGCTTGCCACTTTGTTGCAGAATGCATTTCAACTCGCGTTTTTTGCTTGGAGTACGGTCAGTGTCTCATCTCATCTTGGTGAACTTATTTTGATTTTGTGCTTGAATGGTTCATTTTGTTTGTTTCTTCTAGATCATTGCAAAGGGTTTTTATCAAATGCAGTTCATGAAAATAAAAATCTTTAAATCAGCATCTCTAATAATGAGAAGTCCAAAAAAGCTATAGCACATGTTGACCAAAAGCAAAAGTACCTAATAGAGAGATATTTGCAAATATTTTTGAGTTATATGTTCTCTGATCCTGCTAAAGATAAAGTAAGAAGTCTGTATGTACAATTTAATCCTTGAAAATAGGTGACGTAGGTTTAAAAAAAATAAAAATGAAGCATTCTTATATGAGAGGGTTATACATATTTTGCTGCGTTTAGCTAGAATAAAAAACATAGCGCCAGCATTTCTCTAACCTTGCCTTTGCCATTTGTGTTTTGTGCTTCAGTATGAATTCTCAATAAACTCTTGCTTCCACGGAGAAACTGCGGATATTGTGATTAGACTTACAGTGGGGTAAGTTCATTTCACTTGCAAAATGTGAACATTCTTACATATTGAACAGGCACAACCATTAATTTATGAGTTCGTGTTTTGGGAATTATATGACTGCTATGGTATCAATAGCTTTGAAGAATTTATATTGGTCTAAACTAATGTACAAGTTACAAATCTTCTAGGGTTATCATACAAGTTCTATGCAGCTATGTGACCTTGCCTCTTTATGCTCTAGTCACACAGGTAAGAAATATGAGTATTCAAATAAATCCCCCTTTTTTTCCTTTCTTTTAACAAAACTTACATGCAATCATTTAGTTGTTTATCATAATTTTTTTGGGTTAATTTGGTTCTCACTAGAAAGATGACTCTAGTACCATTGAGCGAAAGTTCAATAGTTGATATTAGATTCTTTAATAAAAAGCAGCACTTCACCAACTCCTTTTTAAAACAAGTTCTTTCACTTGTCATGATTCAATTAAAGAATCTAATTGCAAACCCTTATCTATGTTTTGTCCTTACGTGACGTTTCTTATATGTTTACTATTAGTTTTCTAAATAATAACTAATGTGGTCTTTTTTCCCAATTTAGTAGTAGATGGTAAAAGCTATTCCTTATGTAATAATTCATGATAGTCACTAAGATTTGTGTTGGTTCTTGGATGGAAAATGATAGATGGGTTCAAACATGAAGCATACCATTTTCAATGATAGAGTAGCAGCTGCACTGAAGAACTGGCACCACACTGCCAAGAAGCATGTCAAAGAAAGCAAGCACTTTTTGTCAGAATCTAACACACCATTCTCAAGTAGGCCTGCCACCCCCACCCATGGTATGTCTCCTATCGACCTTCTCCATAAGCACCCTGGGAGAAGCTCTGACAGTGCTCATACTTCTCCAAGGGCTTCTAGCTATCATGAAAACGACCATTGGGACGTTGAAGGGTCACCCTCCCCTAGCCACCACCACCAGGATAACCTCATCTTGGGGTCCAGTGTATCAGATTTGCCCCCAGCTCCTCGCTCCATTCGGGCTCAGCATGAGATCAACATTAGCTTATCTGACTTTTCATTTGATAAGCGACACATGGGTAGAGATTAGCTATAACTTGTTGTAATGTACATCATCAAACGCACATGCCTATAATTTGAAGATGAAAATTCTTTTGAATGTTTCTGGTGTATTAATTAAGTTCATTTTTATACATATGAAGGTTGTATTTTCTTGTATAAGGAGTAAGGTGATGTTCGAGGTAGCTTATATTCTATTATCTACAATAATCAAGACACCTTTTAAGGAGTATATTTAGGCTTTTATATGAGTTGATGACTGTATTAAGCCATGTAAGTCACTTGGTTGCTAACATCTTATCTTATAACTTCGGATTCCTAGTTCCACACTTGCCTAGCCTTTGAGACTCTACTTGTGAGCTTGTACTTAAGTTATATACACCGATTAGAGTGTGTCTAAATGTATTCCTTGTAAACCCTATGCCTTTTGGGGTACCTCAACTTTTCACACATCTTGTTGTAAACACAGCTTTCTAATTGATAGAAAGCATAGATTGTTGGTTGGTTGTTTGCTGTGAGCAAGTTGAAAACCACTCTTCTGTTAGCCTAGAAAAACCTCTATGCTCTTGATGAGAGGCACTTGCAACCATTGCTTGTGAGTGGCTTGTAAAACAAGTTTTTGCATGGTAAAAAGGTTCTTGGGAGTCAAGGAACTGGAAGTAAGCCATTTGTTAAAACATGTATAAACTTTATTTTATATGCTGCTTTTTTGCATAGAAGTTTGAAAATTTGTATCACCGAATTCATTATCATCTTGGGTGTATTATCTCTCATATTCTATCACTACGCCAACCTTTTTGGATTATAGATTGCTTTCTTTGAATCGAAACTTTATTGGGCAACTAAAATAAATGGCACCTTATTACCCAAAGATTTCTATAAATAAAGGCTACTTATAACCTTAATCTCTATAAATTAACCCAACAAAATAATAGTAATTTAATAAGCTTCCTCCCAAGGAATGTATGAAGTGCAAGCTCCTTCCTATCAAGATGATCCTTAGATTACAAGACCTAAAATGTCATGACCTATTTGGGGACTTGATCAACATGAGGATGGATTGATATTTTGATCCCGTAAGCCTAAAACTAATGGACACAGAACATCAACACAACATAAAGCAATTTCTAAATTGTTTTTATAAACATTTTAAAAGAAAAAATTTGACAAAGTTTCCTTATAAATTAGACATACCTTAAATTTTTAAATACAATGGGTTAATAGTATGGAAGGCTCTACTCTCAAAATGCAAACATTAGAGAGCTATGCATTTTCAACAAAGAGATGTGACTAAAAAAGAATCCTAATTGACTATGTCATACCTCAAGTTTTCTAAACCCTTAGACATTACAATAAAGGTTAATACCTATGATAATGAGGGATTAGAAATTTAAATAAGATAAAAGGAAAGAGTAGACAGAACAAAATGGAACAAAATGTCATACCTTATGTTTTCTAGTGGCAAAACTGTAATTTTGAGTAAAATTTTAAAAATTCAATGAAAAGAGTTTTAAATGTTCAAATTAAATTCACCAGGGTTTTCAAAGGTCCTAAAAACCATAAAGACTATCGAAATAGTTAAATCCTTTGATGATGAATGGTTTAGTTCTCTAGTTGACTGTAACTTTGACTAGACTATTTCATGTTGTTTTAAATCTTAAAAATTTTAAAATAAATGTTTTTAATAAAGTAGAAAGTCTAAATTTTCATATGAAAAAGCCAGTTTCTGAAAAAGATGCGAAGTGAGCTCAAACAAAGGAGTTAAAGTAGAAGAGATATAAATGAAAATTTGAAAATTATTTAAAATACCTCCCTTTTCTTTTTAAAGAGTCAAGCCACCTTCTCTACCATTATAATTGACATAATACCTTTAAATTTAGACCAGCCATGGTGTGAGAAGGAAGGAAGGAGAGGGAAAAGGAACCAACACAAATAGGGAAGAAAATATGTAAAATTTTACTATATGTTTGTTAAGAAACCTATTCCTTTCTTTATGCTCTTTCTAATGGTAGTTTTAGTTTCTTGAAATGGTGAAATTTGAACTAACCTCATGGGAAAAAGAGGAGATATGAGGAAGTTGATTTTACCATAAGAAAACTACAAAGAGAGAGCTTTCAAATAAGCTATGTATTAAGCTAGAAAACTTGCTTTTCTTTGAGTTCCAAGACCCTTCATGCTTCGGCCTATAAGGAAAGCATAGGTGAAGCTTGTATTTGATGAAAACTTGAGAGAAAAAGGGTTTTAAAAGGAGTAGAATAAGATATAGAACTCTAAGAAGACATTTTAAGCCATCTAAGACCAAGCCTAAACTAGAAAAGAGCCAAGGATGCTCCATATGCATCATATTCCCTAAGAAAGGTGACAAAACTCTATTAGGCTATCAAGGGTACCTAGTCTCAACCAAGCCATGGATGAAGCACCTAGGGAAATGTTTCATGAGTTCTAAGGTTTTAAGAGGTCTAGATATGAGCAATGGACACTAATGGAATCATTAAAATAAATTTAAGAGCCCTATTTTGAAAGGTAAAAATTTAGGGTTCAAATGGTCTTGAAGAAGCAACTTGATATTTGGTTTGGGTTGACTTACGTGTCATAGCCCTAATAAGTTATATTAGAGTCATATGACTCATACAAAGTGAATTATGAGTTGCCACTTAAAGTACCTAAAGTAGCTTGATTTTGCAAGTTAAGTTCCAATAGAATTATGTAGCAATGAAATGGGTTAAGGTGAATCCTAATGAGTTATTTTGTATTTAAATGGATGTATTTAATGTTATTCCACAATGGTGCAAATGCCAACTCAAGAAGAGCTAAGAGAAAAGTAAAAAGGAATATAAAGAAGCAAGTGGGTTAGTGGTGCCTCAAGATAGCTATCTCTTCCTATCTTGCATGCATTTGGATATATGTATGAATTGAGATGCTTGTATGTTTAATTGTTGATGATTTTATGAGTTTTGCCTTGAAATGGTTTTCATTATGAGTTTTATGCATGTATGATACTATGTTCAGCTCCTAGCTCTTTATAGCAAGGAATTGAGCGTAGTAGCTTTTCCTTAACCTAAAGTTGAGTTTAGTTGAGTCTAGTTAGTATGTTTCTGTAATATCCAGCTTCTCGAAAATATAGAAAACATGAGAAATGTTACGTACAGTTTCTCCGTAAATGTACAAAATTCACTAGATACAAAAGGAAGTCCCCAAGATAGAGTGATTTGTGGTTCAATAAAATTAGAATAATATTCTAGACTTCAAATAATGGTGATTCAAGGCCAGAAGTGCCTTGAAACAGGAGCTAAAATAGCCAAACGAAACATAATGGCATCTTTGTAATTTCAAGCAATTTTTAAAATACTCATAGGAGGGCTTTTTAAATGAAAATTTTGAGTTCTTTGGAGTTCTCAAAGGTTCTAAAAATCATAGAAAGCCCCGAGACAGTTAAAACCCCTTCGGTGAGCAACTTTGACTGTCGGTTGATCGAAACTTTGATTGAATAGTTCATAATTGTTTTAAATCTAATTTGAGTGAAACCAAAGCCATTTTATAAAATAAAGACCTAACTTTTATGATGAAAAGAAAGTTCTAAAAAAGGAGCCCAAATGGGCAATTTAATATCTGGTTCTCCAAAAACCAGAGAAAACGTGAGAAACGTAACGTACCATTTCTCCATAAACGAACGAAATTCACAGGATACAAAAGGAAGTCCCCCAAGATGATGTAGTTAAGGTCCCGAAAAATTTGGAAAGCATTCTAAACTCCTAAAAACGAGAATCCTAGGCTCAGACGGAAAGAAAAATAGAGCTAGAATGAAGAAATAATTTCTTACGAAAAGCCTATGAAACATAATGGCATTTTCGTAATTTTAGATAATTTTTAGAATTTACATAAGAGGGCTTTTTAAATCAAAGTTTTAAGTTCTTCGGGGTTCTCAAAAGCCCTGAAAACTATGGGAAGTCCTAGGACAGTTAAATCCCCTTCGATGGACGTTTTTCAACGTGGTGTGCCTGAACTTTGACGGATCTATTCGAAAAAGTTTTAGCTTCAATTTGAGTGATTCCAAAGGAATTTTATTTAATTGGGAACCTAAATTTTATAATGAAAAAAATAGTTCTAAAAAAGGAGGTAAAACGAACAAGAAACGAAAATGCAAAGTATGAAGGGCAAAATTGAAATTTTTGAAAAAGTCACTTTCCTACACCTATATAAGGAAGAGGCACCTAAGAGAGGAAGAAGAAGGAGGAAGAAAGCCAAGCTTAAGGTATATTTTCATGGTGATTTTCCTTGCTTTTCTTCATCTACACCTCCTCTCCTCCCTTCTCCTTTATTTCCTTGGATTAAAATAAGGTTTATAAATCTGATTCAAGGGAGATATTCAAGGGAAATTTTGGATTTGAAGAGAGGAGCTTGGAGAAAGCAAGATTCAAGCCAAACTAAGTAAGGAAACAAGGTAAAAATGTATCCTATGGTAGCTATGTTGATGTTCCTTCTTCTCCATTTTGACCTACACTAAGAACCCTAGGAAGATATGATTTTCAAGCCCAACCAAGCATGAATCTTAGGTATTTGATGGAGAATAACAAGAATATACAAAGGAAACAACAAACTAGCCATTAGAATTCAAGATACAAAACTTAGGGTTTCTAGTGCACCTTCCAAAATGTAAGTTTATATGATACTTCCTAAGTTTAATTAAGAGTTTATATGAGTTCTTGAGACACCTAAGATGCTCCCCACAAGCTTCCTCCTTCAAGAAAACTAAGAGAACTCCAAGAAGGCCAAGGAAGCCCATAGTCTCGACCAAGAGGAGTTCTTGTAGTGAGGGAGAGTTTTAAATTTTTTTAAGGCCATTCTTGAGTCATATTTGATGAATAAAAATGAAGGGAGGCCTTGGAAAAAATTAGAACTCATGGAGAGTGATTTGGTGTCTTAGATTCCATATTATGACCTAAAGAAGCAACATAATATTAGGCCCTTTGTTTTAATGGTGTGATAACTCCAAGAGGCTTAAAAGGAGTCAAGAATCATATTTGAAAGGAAAGAATGAGGCCTAGAAATTATTTGAGGGGTATTGCTTTATTAGGTGTATTTATGGACCATAATGAGGGTTATAGAGCAATCTAGGGTTTAACCAAGTTGTATGGCCTTAGAATATGTTTCATGAACCTAATTGGCTCGCATAAATTGTATCTAGGCCAAGAGAAACCATCTCCACCAATTCGTGGGTGTGTGGCCGAAAGAAAAGGCTTGAATGCAAAGGAAAAAGTATGTGATTGTGTGCAAGGTAGCTCTCTCCACATTCTCTCATGCATGGATGTGTGTTTAGCTTGTTTTAGAATGTGTGTATGTGTATTTTCAAGTTTTGAAAAGTATGCTAGCATGCCTTTATATGCTATGATTTTTGATGCCATGTTATGTTTCTAAATGATTACATGATGTTTGTTTGAGTTTGCTTGAGTGTGGAGAGGCCAAGAACTCTTCACCATGGTTAGGATGAGCCAAGAACCCTTGAGCTTGGTTGAGACAAAGTAAAGAGTCTTCTAAAAGCAAAGTGGGCTTCCAAGAGTATAGTTAAGTCCAAAGTTCTCAAAGAAAGGGTGAGGCAAGTCCAAAATCCATAAGGAGAAGTGTGAAGCTAATCCAAACACTTGGTGAGCTCTTGAATGTCTTGTATGATTTGTTCATATGCCAAGCTTGCTTTTTAAATGTCCATGACTTTCATTTTCTCCATACATGTATTTGTAAAACTTGCTTTGCATATATTATATATGAATGAATAGGAGATGAGTTATTGGGATTCTTTGAATCTCATCCCCTCATCTCCAATACTCTAACATGCTAGGTGAACCAAGTAGTTATGACAATGGGAGCCAACAACAATGAGGAAGGAAGATTGATAACCATATGCCTAATTTTTCTCCTCTTGGAGCCATAATGTTGCTTCATGATGTATATGATGTTGTAAATGGTCCATGAACCTTGAGACATGTGTAAATATGATATTATGTGATGTTTAAATGTATGAATATGATGTATGACCTCTAGCATATAATTTGACTATGAGATGCCAAAGTATGCAGTGTGAAAGTATGATAGAAATATGCATAAGTGTGGGTTGAATGGCCAAAATGAAATGCATGAGATTTGGGACTATTTGGGTAGCTTACACAAGTCTTAAATATGCTTTTAAACTTGTCCAAAAGGTTCCAACACCAAAGGAAAGCCATTTGGTAAGTTTAGTATCCCATATGGAGTCGAATTTGACCATAATGGAACCCTATATCACTTTTTTGCCAAATGAGTTAGTCTTGATCTAAGATTTGGCATGCAATTAAGTCTCATTGAGAGCTTTTTGGGAAGCTAAAGATCATAATTTTTGGAGGCCTACAGAATATTTGATGATTTTTCAAAGTTAGCAATTTTTATGATTTCTGGTTTGCTACACTATTCATTTGGTCCGAAATTATATTCTGTCACATGAGACTCAAATGATGTCCAATTGCCATGAAATTTTATACAGAGAAACTAGATAATCACAGTGACTCGTGCCACCTCATTTGGAGGTCTAGAGAGGGAGATATGAACTTTTGAAATTTCTATCCAGTATCAATAATTTTGCCTTACTAGAAGTACTGTTCTATTGAATTATGAGGTTTGGGCTTAATGAACTGGTATAGAGATATTTTTCCTCTCTAGTTAACATCTACAAATTTCTAGATTGGTATCATTTGCATAGATTGGATTTTTTTGAAATTAATTGGACATTTTCAAAGTTTTCTGTAAAATTCTATGCGATTCCAGAATTCAATCTAACCTTTAGACCAATTTGGATGTCAAACATCTTCTATGATACATGTTATGGTCTAGGCATATTTTTACTATGAAGTAGACATCCTAAGCTTTCCAGAATGACTAAGATTATATGATTTCAATTTTGCTAGATTTAGTTATAATTTTTCAAAGTTTGGTTAGAAAATAAAGCAAATCTGGTCGAGAATGAACCTTCATATTCCATGCTCCATTTCGGTTTCTATGAGTTGTGGGCATGATTTTGTGATGCAAAGGAGTTGTATTAATATAATTAAATATGGGAGAGTATAGTATGTGCCCATATGGCCACGAAACTTCGAAAGAAAAATTTATACATAGCGCAATGCAAGAAAATGCCTTATTTTAATGCCATCTTCTCTTATTCTTGTGTTATTCATGGCATGAGACTTAGAAGTAGTATGAGACAAAGCTAGAAATTTATGGTGTTACAGATAAAACTAAGAAAAGGGACTAAATTGTCAATTTTAATAAACCCCTAGGCTTATAAAAATGTCCCCACTTTTGCCTCACTCCTTATGACTGACTTTTCTGAGCTAAAACAGAACCAAGGGTAGATGAGAATGGCGCACAAGATGGAGGGAAGAAGGAGGAGAGAAACCTAGCAAAAAGTGTAAGAATTTCATGGTTTTTTATGCTTTCTCTTTCACCAATCTTTTTCCTCTTTCTTCTCTTTCTTTCTATGGATTTGTTCAAGTCTTTAGGTTTGTTTTGAGCTCAGACTAGAGGGAGAAAATTCAAAAGTTAGGAGGAGAGCCAAAGGAAAGGGAAGAGCATTCAAGAAAAGCTTGAATTCAAAGTAAAAATCCTTAGTTCCATGCCTCTTTTTCCTTGTTTCTCTTCTTGTGTATTTCGTCCTACATATGGCCAGCCAAGGGGAGTGTTTTTGGATAGAACTAAGAATGAATCTTAGGAATTAAGGTGTGGGAATTAAGAATATGCAAAGAGAACAAAGTAAAACCCATAAAATTACAAGATAGAAAAGTAGGGCTTTATGTGTTCCCTTAAAGTACAAAAATTCCTAGGCTTAAATGAATATTTATATGAGCTCTAGAGATCTCTAAAAAGCTTCCCACATGCATCTCCCATCAAGAAAACAAAGAAAGTTCTTTGTTCCCCTTTAGTGTTCATCACCTCAGCTTAGAATAGAACAAGAGCATAGGGGTAGTTTTAATTTGTTCCAAGCTTGTTTTTGAGTTATATATGATGGAAAAGGATGAGAGGAAGCCTTGGAAAAATTTTAGAAACCATAGATAGTGTGATGGTATCATAGGTTCCATATTATGCCTTAAACAAGCAACACCTAGCTAGGCTCCATGAAATGAATGTGTGATGGCTCCAAGAGACTTCAATGGAGTCAAAAACCTTAAATGGATGGAAAGAATAGAGCAAAGATGATGTTTTCCTAAGGTTGCTTTATTAGGTGCAATATGGAACCATAAATGAACCTTAAGCAAGCTAGCTTGCCTAATGAGTGTATGGCTTTATAAATTGTTCCAAGAGTGCAATTGGCTTCCATATGATGTGTCTAGGCTAAAGGAACCAAGTTCCACTTCTTGTGAGTGTGTGGCCATGGGAGAGGATCCAAGTGCAAGGAAGAAAGTGTGTTGTTGTAATAAAGGTAGCTCTCTCTTATTTCTTTCATGCATGAGTGGATGTTTGCCTTGTCTTGGATGTGTGCATGTATGATTTGAGCCATCAAAACTGTCTTAGCATATATCTAGATGCCATGGTATCATGATATTATATTATGTTTTGAAATGATATCTTGTGACTTTGCTTGGGTTTGCTTGAGAGTGGTGAAGCCAAGAACCCTCTAGCCATGGTGAGAATGAGCCAAGAACCCTTAAGAATGGTTGAGACAAAGCTAAGAGTCTCCCAAGAGTAAGGACTAGTTCAAAGCCTTAAAGAAAAGGGGTGAGGCAAGTCCAAGATCCTTGAAGAGAATAGGTGAGGCCAAACCACTTGCTTGGCAAGCCTATGTATGTCTTGTGTGACTCTTTGAATATTAATAATGCTTCTTGAATAATCACATACTCCATGATAGTCATGCATGCATTTCTCAACTTGGTTTTGCATTCTTTATGTGTGATTGAAAGGGAAAAAGCTATTGGAATTCCTAGAATCTCATTCCTTCCTCCCAACATGTCTAGGTGGACCAAGTGAACTAAGGAATGTAAGCCACCAAGTCTAGAGAATGAATATTGACAACAAAGTATGAAAAATGGCTATTATGTAGCCATATGAGTGGCAAGTGTTGTAATACATCATTGTATATGTTGTATGACTTCATGAATACATGTAAATATGTAAATGTATCATGTATGTATAAGATTTAATGCCATATGTATGATATGGCACATTTTGGGTATGAAATGATAATACTTGACATATGCATTCTTGTGTATAACTTGGGATGGATGAGTGAATTTGAGAAACCTAGGTTTGTACACCTTTGAGACAAGTTTGGTAGACCATTTTGGTGCTTTCTCACATACTCAAGTGGTTATAGTTATCATAGAAGAAATTATGGACCAATTGAACCTCATATGAGACACAAACTGAGCCATTTTGCAACCCAATGTCAAGATGTAACCAAATGAACGAATTTGCTCATGAAATTTGGCATACATATAGGTATCATCCAGAAAATTTTGGGAAGCTAAAGACCAGATTATTTAGAGCTTTGTGGAATTAATTATGATTTTTCAAAGTTGGCATTTTTTCTACTGAATTGATGTAAACACTGTTCATATGGTTAGTTCCTTGGCCTATGTCATTTGAGGGCCAAATGATGTCCAATACTCATAAAATTTTACAACATAAACTAGACATGATAAGATTTCAATATCCACCAAGATCACCCCAATTGGACATCAGAGTAGAGAGATATGAATTTTTGAAGTTGAGAGATAGTACTAGTAGTGACAAATGACCTTTGGTATTGTTCCATTGATTTCCAGTGGCTAGACGTCCCTGTTGTAGTCTGGAATTATTTTTAGCATAAAGTGTCTATCTGTAGATTTCTTAAATGGTATAGTGTGTATGATTTCAATTTTTTTAAAATTAGTTATAATTTTTCAAAGTTCAGGTCAGAAGTCTGGAACTTCAGTCCTAGGTTGCACACTTTGTTTTTATGTATCCATTTCCTTTACTTGAGTTTTAGGCCACTTCTTGAGATAGTTTTGAGTTGTATTTATGTAATTAAATATGAAAACAAGATGGATGAGTTCATATAGTCCACAGGATGTGAAATGAAAAATTGATATGCGATGTAATGCAATTTAAATGAATATTTTTAAGAGCTTTTCTTGAGAACTTTGTGTAATCCATGGAAAGGAACCTAGAATTGATACAAGATGAGCTATATAATTATGGTGTTACAGTTTCCATGCCATGGCTAGATAAGTTACAAAGTTTCATGTAAATGTTCAAGTTTAAGTTATTTAAGGCATATAGCCTTCATGCATGCATTTCCTCGTTTGCATTCATTGTGTGGATTGAGATTTGCTGCTGAGATTCTCCTAAGAATCTCACTTTGTTTATTTCCCACTAATTATGATAGGTATTATAATGTCCAATTTTTGTAAAAATGACAGGATGGATACGTTTTCAAAATAAGTCCTCTGAAATGAATTGGTTAAGGTCCAAAAAAATTGGAATAATGATCTAGACATTAAGTAATGAGAATAGGAGACCAGAGGTACCTTGAAATAAAGGCTAAAATAACCAAACAGAATTTAACGAAATAGTTACATAACGTAATGACATTTTCATAATTTTGGGCAAATTTTGGAATACTCATAGGAGGACTTTTTCAATAGAAAATTTGAGTTCTTTGGGGTTCTCAAAAGCCTTGAAAACCATGAGAAGCTCTAAAACAGTTGAAACCCCTTCCGTGTATGTTTTCTAACATCAGTTGACCCAAATTTTGACCCTTTCATTTGGGAAGGTTTTAGCTCCAATTTGAGTGATTCCAAAGACATTTTATAAGATTGAGGATCTGAATTTTATGATGGAAAATATGGTTTTAAAAGAGGAGCTGAAATGAACTGGAAAAGAAAACACCAAGTTTAAAGGACATAAATAGAAATTTTTAGAAACAATTCCTAAACCCTACCTATATATACCCCATGCCCTACTCTTCTCCTCATTTGGTTCATTTCCTTTATGCCCTAAACCAAAGAAAAGGCCAACAAAGTGAAGTGCACAAGGGAGGAAGAAAAGGGAGAAGAAAAAGCAAAGGAAAGGTATGGATTTTCTTAGTTTCTCTTTAGCGAATTCCTTGTCCTTCTTCTTCTCTTCTTTCCTATAGATTTCTTGATGTATTTGGGGTTGCTTTAAGGTTAGACCAAGAGAGGAATTTTTAAGTTTGGAAAGGCGAAGCCAAGCAAAGAGAAGAGGATTCAAAGGAAGCCAAGAAACCAAAGTATTTTGTTACTTTTATGCTTGCTTCTTCTTGTTCCTTCTCTTGAGCATTTTGTCCCATCTATGGACAGCCAAGAAAAGTTGGATTTCTAACTAAACCAAGAGTGAATCTTAGGAAAAGGAGTGAGGAGAATAAGAATATGCAAAGGAAACAATAAAACAACCATTTGATTTTAAGATAGTAAAGTTAGGTTTTCAAGAGCTTAGCCAAAATTTTATTTTGAAACAAGAGTTCCTAGGCCAAAATATATGCTTGGATGAGCTCCTAAGACCCCTAGAAAACTTCTCACATGCATCTCCCATTAAAAAAAAAAAAACAAACTCCTTTAGTGCTCTCTTGATGCATAGCTTCAGCCTAGGGTGAAAGTGGCACCATGGGGTAGTTTCAATTTATTACAAGCTTGGTATTGTATCATATATGATGGGAGAAGATAAGAATAAGCCTTGGAAAAATTTTAGAAGTTATGGATAGTGAGATGTAACTATAGGTTTCATATTATGACTTAAAGAAGTAACACCTAGCTAAGCTTCTTAAATTAATTGTGTGATGGCTCCAAGAGACTTAAATAGTGTCAAGAATCATAAATGGATGGAAAGAATAGAGCCAAGATCATGAATTATTGGTGTTGCTTCATTAGGTTCCTTATGGAACCATAATTGGACCTTAGAAGCAAGCTAGTTTTTCTAGTGTATGTGTGGCTTTAGAAATTATTCCAAGAGTGTAATTAGCTTCCATATTATGTGTTTAGGCCAAAGGAACCAAGTCTTACATCCTTGTGAGAGTGTGGCTAAGGGAGAGGAGCCAAATTTAAAGAGAAAAGTGTGTTGTTGTGCACCAAGGTAGCTCTCTCTCCTTTCTCTCATGCATGAGTGGATGTTCATCTTGTCTTTGAATGTGTATGTATGTTTTGAGCCATGAAAAATGTTTTAGCATGTACCTATATGCCATGGTATTGTGATGTTATATTATGCACTTGGTTGATGGTTTATAAATATGTTTTGGTTTGCTTGGGTGTGGTGAAACCAAAAATCTCTTAGCTAGGGTAAGGATGAGCCAAGAGTTCCCAAGGATGGATGAGACCAAGCCAAAAGTCTCTAAAGCGTGAGGCTTAGTTAAAAACCCCTTAAGAAAATGGGTGAGGTAAGTCCAAAATCCCCCAAGAGAAGTGGGTGAGACTAAACCATCTTCTTGGCAAACTTATGTACGCTTTATATGATTTCATGAATACAAGAAAAGTTTCATGAATGATCGTGCACTCCATGATATCTATGCATGCATTTTTAGACTTGGATTTGTGTTCATTATGTATAGTTGAAAGGGAGAAGAGCTATTGGGATTCCTATAATCTCATTCCTTCTTCCCCATTTGTCTAACATGTCTAGGTGGTCCAAGTGAGCCAAGGAATGGGAGCCACCAAGCATAAAAGAAGGAGATTGGCATAGAATTGTGTCAATTGTGCATTTTGTAGCCATATGAATGGCATATGATATAATCCAATGTTGTAAATGATGTATGAACTTATGAATACTTGTAAATGCATGGATATATTGTGTGATGACCTAAACTTCTAGTCATCTCAATTAAGGTTAAACACGTGGTTAATAACCATAAAGCAGGGTACGTGGCATTAAAACTAATTACATTGTGGAAATATGGAGAAATTTGAACCTTAATATTATTAGAGTTATCAACCATATAATTACCATACTACATACCTCAGGGGGAAAACAAACATTCATTTATGAGCCTTGATTCTATTACTTATCGATTCCAATTCATATTTAACTTCTATTAATGTTTACAAGTCATTCCTTGAGGTTACAATATGGAAAACCAAGATTTTCTAGTCAATATAGAGGTTTCAGGACATTTGTCGTGACCAATTTATCCTTAGCCGTGGCCAATTCCCCTCGGCTTCACCCTTGCATCGTTACTAATTTCGTTGTGGCCAACCTACATGGCGCCACGGCGAAGAAGCCTTTTGGAACCTCCCTCACTTGACTCTTATTATTGGCTGCGGCCAATACCTTTTTGGAATGCCTGGCACATTTTCATAAAGGTTCACTGCGGCCAATTGCCTACTGGAAGACTCCCAGTTTAGCCTCTCATATTTTGTCGTGGCCAATTCCACATTTGCCACGGCAAATTGCTCTCTGGTGCTCTCCCTGGGCAACTTCGCCACTATTAGCCGTGTCTAACAATATTTTAGTCGCGGCCAAATGCCTTTTGATCTTACTACTCTTAAGACCTTGCCTCATACTCTCCATTCTCCCTCCAATAACCCTCTAAGGTTACTCTACCTTAAATTATGCAACTTTAATGGTGTTTATACACCTTAATTACCCAGCTATCCTACCATCACTAGTTCAAAGGTTAAGTATGAATTTATACTCATCCAACTACCATATGTCAGTAATTTCATAGATTGATATTAGCAGAAATTATATAAGCTTCCAACAATTAACATTCAAGTATACCTTTTGTTAAGGTTCCATACATCACTGATTCAAATCAACAATCTAATATGTCATAGGATTTTATTACTCAAATAGTCAACATATCATAGGTTCACTAGCCAAAATGAGCGTCAAGGTTCATACATCCATCAACAGCTAATGTAAAGCTTATTTCTCATTAGTTACATTCCATGTTATCAAAATACAATCTCCTACAATTGGCAATGCAGATACATGATGATGCTATACAAAGGTTAACAAAAATTAGCATATACTCTATTCTACTCAGACCAAGTGTAGCTCCCCACACCCGGCCTCAGCTCATGGATGTTCATCCACTTGCTTGCCCTTATCCTTACCCGAAGAACCTTCACCTGAAATGTTTAATCCCATAACATGGGGTGAGATATGAATCTCAATAACCAAGGCAATTCCATCATATATTCTAGTTTAATTAGCATACATGCATAATTTTACATAAGCATAAGCAGAATACCAGTCATATCAATAAATGAAACAATTAGGCTATCATGATTACTGTCCCATACTAGCAATCACATTTTCACATGCGAATGGCCATTAACACCAGGAGAGGCCCGTCCACGACACCTACTCCCCATTGAGCACAACTAGGGCTCAGTGCATCTGGGGTTTGATCATAACCTGGTGCCCGATCTAACCACATGCACGAGTGGCAGTCGCACCACAGCTCCACCATAGACTCACAAGGTCAATCATAATATAATGATAGCTAACAAATTCATTCAATATTTCAAATCATTCATGTACAGCAACATGTGAAATTAAATCAGATATATACATGGAATTAATATAAACCCGGTTACCTCACTTGTAGATAATTGCAACAGCCACCAATGGTATAAAATCTCCCTATAATCATAGCATCAGATAATTACTACTCTAATTCATCATTAACAGTTGCAACAAGTACCCAAATAATTTAAAATGTTAAGGACCACTTAGGGGAACACTTACCCAGCTACTATAAGTCCCAAATTCAGATTGAGTGTGTCCCCCACCAGAAACTTCAGTATATTACCCAAATTCCTAACCAAATTCATACATAATTAACACTTACACTATAATCAAGTCATTAGGGTCTCAAATCAGTATATTTACCACAAAAAGAAGAGTTCATACCTATCTAATGATAGCCCTAGCCTCAACCTACAAATTTCATCAAGAAAATCCCCAAACACCCATATTTCAAATTTTGGGTATAGTGAAAATACTCCAAATGAAAAACTAATCTGACAAAAATGAATAGAAAGATGAAAGGATTAAGTTATATAACTATTACCTTGGCTGAATCTTGCTCTAAATGTGAGAAAATATGGATTTATGCTAAGAACCATAGCTTCCCCTTTGGACCTCCAATTGTCTCCTTTGTGTTTCAGAAAAATGGGGTAGTGGCTGAAGCATTTAGGGTTTTAGTTAGATTTTAGTTTGGGTCAAATGTGGGTCATGGGTTGCTCCAAGGTCCAACTCCTAATGGGCTCAGATTTTTGCTTTGTTGGGCTAGTTTTAAGGTGTTGGGTTGTTAAAATTCAATTAGGCCAGACCAAGTTTTAAGAGCTTAAAGGTTTTGGGTCTGCACAAGGGTTATTGGGCCTTCCTAAGAGCCTATACAAGGTGGATCTTGGGCCTCTATCACGTTGGATCAAGTTAGGTCTGCACGTAACTTATTGGGCCCCCATTAGCCTCTTATCATGATTTCCTACATTGATTTAGGCCCAGATGAAATTTCTCTCCCAATTAAATCTTAAACCCATATTAATAATTTATCTTTCCAAAATTTTCATTTACTTAACTTGCCCAATTATCCCATATTAATTATTCCTAATTAATCTATTCCATGATTAACACCTTAATTAATTATGGGGTGTTACATATTGCATATACATGAGAACTAAAGCTATATGAATGATATTACATGATTTTAACATTGGATGTCAAGGATAAGCTCATGTAATCTTGTGTATACCTTGGGATGAGAGAGTGAGTTAGTGAAACATGGGTTTGTGCACCTTTGAGATATTTTAAATAGATTATTTTAGTGCTTTCTCACATGCTCAAGTGGCTATAAAAGCCTTGGAAAAAATTTGACCCTTTGGTGACCCTTTAAGAAGCATAAAAGAGCCATTTTACAACCCTATGGCACAATCTAACCAAATGAATGAATTTTATTATGAAATTTGGCACGAATATATATTCCATCTAGAGATATTTGGAAAGCTAAAGACCAAATTATTTGGAGCTTTGTAGAATTAATTATTAATTTTCAAAGTTGCCAAATTTTAGCTGCTCTGGTATAGTTATTGTTCATTTGGTCAATTTCTTATCCTGTGTCATTTTAGGGCCAAATGGTGTCCAATGTTCATGAAATTTTACAAACATAAACCATACATGATAAGATGTCTATAGCCACCTAGATCACCCCAATTGGATATCTGAGCAAGGAGATATGAATTTTTGAAATTCTATGATAATACTAGTAGAGCTAGCTGAGTCAGGGTATTGTTCTATCAATTTCTAGTGGCTAGATGTTCCTATTTTGGTCTAAACATATTTTTACCATAAATTAGACATTTGTAGCTTTCTAAAATAGTATAGTGTGTTTTATTTTGATTTTTCTAAAATTAGTTATGATTTTACAAAATTTATGATACAAAGCTAGCCCACCAATCTAAGGCTGAACTTATGATTTTCATGTATATGGCTTAGGAACTCGAGTTTTTGGCCACATCTTGAGATGGTTTTAAGTTCTATTTTTGTATTTAAATAGGAAAATGAGATGGATGAGCTCATTTGGTCCACAAGACATGAAATGAAAATTTTATCTATGACATAACGTAAAATAATTGAATATTCTTAATGGTATTTCCTTTGGAAACTTGTGTGATTCAAGGAAATGTGATTAGAATGGCATGAGATAGGCTAGATAAATATGGTGTTATAGGTACCTTGTGGCGACCCTAACTTCTAATCATCATAATTAAGGTTAAATGCGTGATTAATAATTATAATTTGGGATTACAAGACATTACGAGTAATTTCATTCAGAAAATACAAGGAAATTTGAACCTTAATGTTATTAGAATTATCAATCATATAATTACAAGCACTCATGTACATCAGGGAAATAAATATTCATTTATAAGTCTTTGATTCTATTACCTATTAGTTCTAACTCACAAGAATCTTCTACTAATGTTTCTAAGACATCCCTTGAGGTTACCATATGAAAAACTCAGATTTCTAGGTTAATATAAGGGTTTCAGGATATTCACCGCGGCTAAATTCCTCTTAGCGGCGGCCAATTGCTCTAGGGTTCACTCCTTACTTTGTCACTGGTCACGGCAAGTTGGAGCTTCACCGCGGCTAACCTACACGGCGCTGCAGCAATGAAGCCTCCTGGAACCAACCTCGCTCGCCTCTCGCTATTGGTCTCAGCCAATTGTTCCTTTAGCACTGGCTAATTCATTTCTAGAATGCTTGACACAATTTCATAAAAGTTTATCGCGGCCAATTTCTATTTAGGCGACGAATTACCCTCTGGACGACTCCCAATTTTGCCTCTCATATTTTGCTGTGGCTAATTCCACATTTCGCCGTGGTGAATTACTCTCTGGACCTCCCTCTGGGCAACTTCGCCTCTATTGGCCACGGTGAAATGTCTTCTAAACCTACAACTCTTAAAATCTTGTCTTATACTCCCCACTCTCTATCTAGGGGCTCTCTAGGGCCACTCTTTCACTTATTATGAGATTCCAATAATATCTATCTAGTTAATTTGCCCTAGCCATTATATCATTACCCATCCTATATTTAAAGGTGGATTCTCCCACTCATTCATTGGTCTTATATTAGCAAGTTTATAAATTTCTCACAATGGTCATTCAATCATGTTTTCATCAGATAATTCATGCATGCCAAGCTCAAATCCACAATCCATATATCACATGATTTCATTATTCAAATAGTCAGTTAAAACACAGGTTTTTAAGCCATAATAACTATCATAAACTCATACATCTATTAACAACTAATATGAAGCCTATTTCTCATTGGTTACATTCTATGTTATCAAAATACAAACTTCCTACACTTGGCAATATAGATATATGATGATACTATACAAAGGTTAACAAAATTAGCATCTACTCTATTTCACTCAGACCAAGTGTAGCTCCTCACACCAGGCTTCAACTCATGGATGGTCATCCACTTGCTTTCCCTTATCCTTACCCAAAGAACCTTCACCTAAAATATTTAGCTCATGAAACAGGGCGAGATGCAAATCTCAGTAACCAAGGCAAATTCCATTCATATATTCCAATTTAATTAATATATATGCATGATTTCACATAAGCATCGAAAAACATACCAGTCATAGCAATAAATGAAACAATTAGGTTATCATGATTACTGTCTCATACTAGCAATCATATTTTCACACGTTAAAGGCCAGTAACATCGGGAGAGGCCCGTCCATAACACCTACTCCCTATTGAGCACAAATAGGGCTTAGTGCATCTAGGGTTTAATCATAACCCAGTGCCCGATCGAAGCACATGTATGGGTGGCAACCACCCCACAGCTCCACCATGGACTCACAGGTCCAATCACAATACAATAGATAGCCAACCAATTCATTTAGCATTTCAAATCATTCATGTATAGAAAATATAAAATTAAAACAAATATATGCATGGAATTAATATAGTCCCGATTACCTCACTTGTAGACAAGTTGGGAAGCTACAACAATACCAAAATCCTCCTAAAATCACAATATCAGAAAATGATCATTTTTATCAGTCCATTACTATCTCATTCATCATTTGTGGTAATAACCCAATGCTCAAAGAATTAAGTCACTAATAGTTACCTAAGGGATACCCACCCAATCACTAAGAGCCTCTAATTTCGGATTTTGCCTTCCCTAAACTAGAAACATCAATATATCACTCCAAATCACATGAAAATTCACACAAAATTAAGGCCCATAATATAAGTCTACTATGGGGGTCTCAAACCAATAGGAAATGCATCAAAATAGAGAGTTTATACTTACCTAATAACACCCTCAGCCCCAACCTACGAAATTTCACAAAGAAAACCCCAAACAATCACATTTTCAGATTTTGGGTATGGTGAAAATACTCTAAATGAAAAACTAATCAGGCTAAAATGAAGAGAAAGAGAAGGGGATTAAGTTATATAACAAGTACCTTAGCTAATTTTGAGCTTAGAAGTAAGAAATAGTGGATTTCTTGCCCCAAACCCTAGCCTCCCTTCAAACCTCTGAAAATGCGTTGTGTTTTTGTGTTTCAGTAAAATGGGGAAGGGGTTGAAGTGTTTAGGGTTTTAGTTAGGTTGAAATTGGGTCTAATGTGGATCATGGGCTGACCTAAGGGTCCAATAGCAAGTGGGTTCTGATTTAAACCTTGTTGGCCAGCTTTAATGTGTTAGGCTACAGAAATTCAATTGGGCCAGACCAAGTTTGAAGGACTCAATTGATTTAGGTCTACTCAAAGGTCATTGGGCCAATTATAAAGGCTTATGCAAGTTGGGTCTTGGGTTTCTAATTCATTAAATTGAATTGGGCCATCACTAGGTGCTATTTCTTGGGCCAAGCTTTATAATAAGGGTTGGGTTTGCACTTAAAATCCTTGGGCCCCCAATAGTCTCTAATCATGGCCTATTTGATTTAGTTTGGGTCTAGATGGTGTGACAACCCTCCCTTCTAATCATTATAAATTATGGTTAAAATATATGAATAATTAATTAATTATCAAGGTTTGAGTGGTTACAATTTATCACATTGTGAAAATATAGGGAAAATTTGAACCTTGATGTTAGGGTCATCACCATTAACACCTAAACAAAACAAAATTTGCATAAAAGAAATCCTACTACCATAAGGGGTTTATGATTCAACTGTCCACCAGTTTCAATACGCAATAACCTCCCACAAGTGTTCTTATATCATCTCTTACCATTACCATTAAAGGAATTGGGGTTTCTAGGCTAAAAGGAGTAGGTTGGGGACTTGCACCACGACCTATACCTTTCCCGCCACGACCAAAGTTGCTCTCTGGAATCATTGGACAAATTTCACAAATCTTGCCACCCGCGATAGCTGCGGCAAGTTGGACCTTCGCCGCGGCCAGCCTACATGGCGCCGCGGTGGAAATGCGTCCTGGATCTATTGTTCTCCACCCTCATGATTCTCACCTCGACGCAATATATTTACACTGCGGTGAGTTTTGCTTTTGACTAGCCCTTATTTTATTTCCTTGACTTACGCCGCGGTAGGACATAATGCACCGCAACAAGTTTTGGTTCTATTACCCTCTTGGGAAATTTTTTTTGCTCTGCACCGCGGTGAGATTTCTCAAGTCGCGGCGCTCCTCGCCACTGTCACTCCTTGGGCTAATTTTCTTCCCTTGCGCCGCGGTGGGATTGGTTATGCCACTGCGCCTTTTGGCTCTGTCTCTCATTTGGCTACAGCGAAGCCTTCTTAGCCATGATGAGACTCCCTCCTGTGACTACATTACCCAAATTTCGCCCCTTACACTCCAATTCTCATCTTTGAAACACTCCAAGTCCAGCTACCCTTATTTTATGTGAATCTAATGGTGTTTATCCACCCTATTTACCCATCAATCCGTCCATTACCATTGCAAAACTTAAATACTACTTCCTACTTGCCCAACTTGCTCATATCAGCAAAATTCATGAATATATGACCAGCAAGAACACATGCATTAGTAGCAATTTACATCCCATGTACATTCCGTAGAGATTCCATTCAACAATAGCTTATGTCCACATCCAAAGCATCATATGACTACAATTCCCATATAGTAATCCATATCACAATTTCAACCAAACTATATATATGATACTATAAGTTCATACATTAATATTCAACTATAATGAGACTTAAATCCTTAGCGGTTACATTTCAATCAAACAAAATATGAATGCCTACACTTGGCAACATGAATACATGATGGTGCTATGTAAACTAATAACAAAATTACATCTCTACTAAATAAGCCAGCCTAAGTGTAGCCTTCTTCCATATGTTGTAGCTCATAGATTTTTATCCACTTGCTTCCCTTTATCCTTACCCGAAGAACCTTCACATGAAATGTTAATCCCATGAAACGGGGTGAGATATAAATCTCAGTAACTAAGGCAATTCCATCATATATCCAATTTAATTAGCATATATGCATGAATCAAAATCAACATCAGAATCATATCCATCATATCAGCAAACGAAACAATTAGGCTATCATGATTACTATCCCATACTAGCAATCATATTATCACATGTTAAAAGCCATTAACATCGAGAGAGGCCCGTCCACGGCACCTACTCCCTATTGAGCACAACTGGGGCTCAGTGCATCTGGGTTTGATCATAACCCGGTGCTCGATCGAAGCATATGTACGGGTGGCAGCCGCACCACAGCTCCACCATGGACTCACAAGATCCAATCACAATTCAACAGATAGCCAACTGATTCATTCAATATTTCAAATCATTCAAATACAGCAATATATGAAATTAAATCAAATATATACATGGAATTGATATAAACCCGGTTACCTCACTTGTAGACAACTTTGCAACAGCCACCACAAATCCCAAATTCAGATTAGAGTGTCCTTCACCAGAAAACTCAATATTCCACCCAAAATCCTAAGCAAATTCGTACAGAATTAATACCCATTTTATAAATTAGCTATGGGGGTCTCAAATTAACAAATGAAGCATCAAAATGGAGGGTTTAAACTCACCCAAGGTCAGCCCTAACCTCAACCTACGAATTTCACCAAGAAAATCCCCAAATTCCCATATTTCAGATTTTGGGTAGGGTGAAAATACTCCAAATGGAAAAACTAATTGGACCAAATTAAAGAGAAAGACGAGGGGATTAAGTTGTATAATTATTACCTTGGCTGAATCTTGCTTTAAATGTGAGAAAATGCAGAATTCTTGCCCCCAACCCTAGCCTCATTCTCAACCTCCGAATTTTGCTTCTTGAGTTTCAGCAAATTAGAGAGTGGCTGAAGCATTAAGGTTTAAGTTGGGTTTTAGTTAGGTCAAATATGGGTTATGGGTTGCTCCAAGGTCCAACCTCATTTGAGCTTCAGATTTTAAGTTGTTGGGCCAGTTTCAAGGTATTGGGTTGCTGAAATTCAATTGGGCCAGACTAAGTTTTAAGAGTTCAAGAATGTGGGTCTGCACAAGGGTTATTGGGCCACTTAGAAGAGTCTATACAAGGTGAATTTTAGGCCTCTATCACACTAAATTGGGTTGGGTCTGCACCTAACACCGTTGGGCCTCCATTAGCCTCTTCTCATGATCTATTAATTTAAGCCTAGATAGAATTTCTATCCTAATTAAATCTCAAACCCATATTAATAATTTATTTCTCTAAAATCACCATTCACTCAACTTACTTAATTATCCCATATTAATTATACCTAATTAATCTAATCCATGATTAATACCTTAATTAATTTTTGGGGTATTACAGATGGGGTTTCTCACTCAATTAAATCTCAAACTCATATCAATAATCTATCTCTCTAAAATTTTCATTCACCCTAACTTGCCCAATTATTCCATATTAATTATTCTTAATTAACCCAAATCTATGATTAACACCTTAATTAATTTTTGGGATATTACATACCTTAAGTAAAGATATGGAACCCAAGAAGAGTTAAATGCTAGAAATGATGTAATAAGGGTCCTTGATGTAATTATGTACTCAATGCATATATGAGATAATCTAATATTGGAATTATATGTATATAATGATGTTATGTAATGGAAATCTTTGAGCAAGCTTGAGAATATATGTGTATGTGATTTTGATGCCTATGTTTGTAGCTAGAACATATTCTTCTTGTTTGAAGGGCATGTGGTAGTTTAATGTCTAGTATGGAATCAAGGAGTAGCCAATTTGATATATTTTTATGATGGAATAAATTAACACTTGATTAACAAGAATGTGAGGATGAATATGTACCCATTTGGTGTCTTTACATGGGAATAGAACATAGTTTTATGTATGAGAGGCTATGGATTTTTCTATGCATGATAAGGTGTGAAGTAGTGATTTTTAATAGCTAGCTAAATTTCTTAAATTGGTCCTTATGGAAAAAAAGTATCAATGGATTGATTTTTGCCCCAGGCAAGGGATTGCATTTTGGAGCTCAAATAGACCACTTTGGGAGCAAATGTTGGTCCTAATGAGCCTTTAAATGTAACCTTACCCTTAACAACCCAAAAGACCTAGTTTGGCATTGAAATTTAGTGGACACTTTGAGGATTTATAGAGGTTTCTAACAAGCTAAAAATGTTATTTTTTTGAAGCTTTATATAATATTTGAGGAATTTTTGAATCTAATATAAAAGTGTGGAATTATCTAGTTATTTATTCATGTCTATCATGGCCTCAATTTTCATGTACTTTTAGGGACCAATTGGATTCATTTTCACTTCAAATGTTTACAACACAAAAGTTTAGATTATAAGTTTTTTTGTAGACACTTAATTTGCATAAAGCAAAGTTGTATAATCAAAGTTATGAATTTTTAAAGTTTGGACCTTAATATGACCAAAGAGGTCAAAATGAGCTATATGACTCTTTTATGCAATTGGGTGCATCTTATGATTAAGTAGACTTAAACAAATATGTATATGAAGTTCATGGATTGAAGTGGAAAGAAATTTGAAATTTGATCCCAATAGGCTCATTTACCATACATAAGAGCTAAAAGAACTATTACCAAAAGTTTTTGTAACGGTTGTATTTTTATCGCCTTATGAGGGAATTAATATGAGTTAGCTATATAAAGCATGTTGTGACACTTTTTGGTATTAGAGCAGAGGTTCAGGCATATTAGTTGTGATTAGGGGTTGAGGATAAGGAATGTGTGTTAGGCATTAGCTTTTCTATAGAATTCTGGGTGTGTACATGGGTGGCATATGGGTAAGTCATGTATTGAAATTTCTAGTTTGCCCAAACAAAATGATGAGTACTATAAGTGAAAGGCTAGCTAGAGCAAAGCTTATAGGCCCTAAGTTAGTAGCTCTATAGGGTATAGTGTTCTACCTAAGGCAATAATAAGCAATGATGTAGTTGTAGAAGTAAGAATATAGCTGCAAGAGAGATTAGTTCAGAGGGGAAATTGAGAGTTATTCCTCTTACCATAACACCCAGATAATCTAGAGAGTCTAGAAGCTAATCCCTCAAGCGAGAACCCACAGGCATCAATCTAGATAAATGTAACACCTTTCTTAATTCCTTGTATTTTATTGTTTTATTTGTATTTATTTATCTATTTTATCCTTAAGACAATTTACCTGAATTCAATTTAGCTACCATCTTATCATTCATTTTTTTTAGCAGAAATTATTTACTATATGTCAACTAACCTATACAGTGTAGCGGATTACTAAATATGATGAACATAAAACTACCATATATATATCATGACAAAGTCCAAAAATAGGGGAGCAGGGTCATGTTTAGTACAAACCATATCATATTACTGGGGAATTATCCTAGAACTACTTAAAAGAAAAAATCCCCAAAAACGAAAAGAACCTAAAAGGTTAGTCCTCTATTTGCCCAAAAAAGTCATATCAAGATTAGTTCGAAGCCTCTATTCATGGAAACAAATGAGGCATCCCTCATGTAGGGAATAAGCGATTCTCCTCATTTGTTGCCACAAATATAATAGGTACTGCATGAACTAATTCATCATATGTGATAATTCTAATGTTATGAATGACAAGCATCCACCCCTATAGTAGGAACTAGATCCACTCTGCTTGGATTTCTAGGGTCACTTGATAAATTAACATCAAAGAAAAAATATAAACTACAATAGAGTGAGAAATAATTTTCTCAATGACATAGATAGGATTAATACAAAATAATATCCATAAACAAAAGTCACGTAATAATTTAACAAACAACAAGTATAAACAGAAGGCTTATGAAAAATAATTAATTTATTAGATAATATAAATAGAGATATACTCTTTTCATAATATGTAACATGAATACGAAATAATGAAGCAAATATACATATTGTATATGTAAATAGAACCTGAATTAGATACAAGTAATATATTAATAGAATTAAAATTTATCTATTGCAAGATTTCCATATCTAGAATACAAACAATATTTATTCAAACTTGACCATTAAGCCTTGGAGATTGTCAGGTCTCAATACCCCAGATCATGTTGCACTACTATGACATAGTAGGCTCACCCCTACTTCCTTTACTGAGCACTCCCCCCAGTTGGTACCCAAGGAAAGTCATATAAAAATATCATAATAATATGTCATCCAAGCCATCATTTGATCAAGACATAATATGTATATTTGGGAAAGAACTGCCTTGTATAACTTTTGTGTATAAATAAATAATCTTGATAGTGTAACAGTGTACTAGAGTCTGAAAAAGTATATTTAAATACTTAAAATTATCTTTCACTTTTCAAAGTCTAGATTTGTCTTGGGGCCCATTCGATGTCCAAAATAATTCATAAATTAAGGTCCAATGTCAAGATACAGAATAAAGTCTAATATAACCATAAAAAGCTCGTTCAGGTACATTGGATGCTTAATAAAGCTCAGTAAGTCCAAAATAGGTCCAAAATATCCAAATGGCCTTCACTGGTCCTAATTAAGTATCTAGATATTTTAAGTATATTTCTTAATTAAAATTGGACATCCAGTATAATAACAGCTATCTAGTGGCCAACTTTGGCACATAACAGGGCTCATTCCTTGAATAAGGCTACTTTGCCATAATATATATATATACAAGCTAGTCCTTTACCAAATAATCCTTATTCATAAAATTAGCCAGTAAATAGTATATTAATAGGGAAAATAGCACAATCCAGAGTATAATTTTATTGTACATTCCATTCTTGACATAATGCTTTGTAAATTTCTAACTATCACAAATGGACTCCAGAATTTATAAAATAAATATCAGTATATGTAACATCATATTTATAGGACTCATCTCATATACATTCTAGGCTTTCTTCTATAAACAACACAAGAGGAAGAAGGAAAATCATTAAAAATAATCCATTAAATTGTGTTATGTCATAGATAAATTTTTCATTCGGTGTTCCATGTAATGTTCAATTTTTGTTAAACGATGAAAATGGGTGTGTTTTCAAAGCAAATCTCCCGAAATGAATTAGTTAAGGCCGTAAAAAATTTGAATAATATTCCAGACTCTAAAAAATGAGAATCCCAGGCTCAGACAAAAAGAAAAATGGAGCTAGAATGAAGAAATGAAATTTAACAAAAAACTTATGAAATGTAATTGCATTATGGTAATTTTGAAAAAAATTTAGAATTTCCACATGAGGGCTTTTTAAATGAAAGTTTTGAGCTCTCCGAGGTTCTTAGAAGCCCTGAAAGCCATGGGAAGCCTTGGGACAGTTAAAATTCCTCTGATGAACATTTTTTAATATCGGTATACCTAAACTTTGATAGATTGGTTCAGGAAGATTTTAGCTCTGATTTGAGTGATTCAGAAGATATTTTACAAAATTAGGAATCTAAATTTTATAATGGAAAAGATAGTTCTCAAAAGGAAGCTAAAACAAATTAGAAATGAAAATACCAAGAACAAAGGGCAAAAAGGAATTTTTGAAAAGTCTTCCTTCCTCCCACCTATATATATAGGGTGCCCACTCTCCCACTCATTTATAGGAGTTTTATAGGGTGACATGCCAATAGGAGTTTTATAGGTAGTCCTATAGGCCCAAAGTGTATCATCTAGCCTCTTGCTCCAATCTTTCTTATTTGGCTGTATTGTTTTTTTTTCAAAATTTGCTTCACCTCTCAGTTAGAAATCTCTGCCTGGCCATTTGTTTAAGGGTAATACAAAGTAGCTACTTTATGTATAACACCATACTTGCTAAGCAAGCTTTGTATACTTCAGTTGTAAAAATGAGTGCCCTGGTCACTAATAATGGCTTTGGGGATACCAAACCTACAGAAAATATGAGAGCAAACAAATTTTACTACTACAAAAGAATCATCAGTCCCAGTGGGCTTTGCTTCCACCCATTTCCAAATATAATCAATAGCCAATAAAATGTATGCAAAGCCAAAAGAAATAGGAAAAGGTCCCATAAAATCAATGCCCCACACGTCAAAGATTTCATAAAACAAAATGGGATGCTGTGGCATTTCATTTCTCCTAGATATGCTTCCTGTTTATTGGCACCTAACACATCTTTTGTAAAAATCATAGGTATCATAAAACAAGGTAGGCCAATATAATCCACTATTTAGAACCTTTCTAGCTATGCATTTTAGACTAAAGAGACCTCCACATGCAAGTGTGTGATAGATTCTCAAGATAGAATCAAACTCTATATCAGGCACACAACATCTAATCACTTGGTCACTATATAGTTTCCATAAGCATGGACCATCCTAAATATAATATGTAACTTCACTCCTAAACTTATTCAACTGATATTTATTCAAGTTAATAGGCAATTTAGATGCAGCTAGATAATTCACTAAGTCTACATACCAAGGATAGAAACTATGCACAACATACAAATGCTCATCCAGGATATCATTATCAATAGGTAAAGAATCTACCTTTGGAACCTCAATCCGACTCAAGTGGTCTACCACTATGTTCTTTGCTTCACTTTTTATCCTGGATATCAATATCAAATTCTTGAAGTAAAAGCATCCATTAAATCAATCTTGGCTTTGCATAAGGCTTTTTCAATAAGTACTTCAAGGTTGCATGATCAGTAAAAAACAATTACCTTAGTGTCAAGCAAATATGATATAAACTTATTTAAAGCAAAGATAATAGAAAGAAATTCTTTTTCTGTGATTGTATAATTTGCTTGGGCCCTATCCAAAGTCTTGGATGCGTAAGCTATCACATGAGACCTTTTATTCACTCTTTGGCTCAAAACTGCACTTACAGCATAATTAGAAGCATCACATAAGAGCTTTAAATGGGAGGTTCTAATCAAGGGATTAAATAATGGGTGAGGAAGCCAATCTTTTCTTAAGATTATCAAAAGCTATTTTACATGCATCATCAAAATGAAAATTAACATCTTTTTGTAATAGCTTAGATAATGGTAGAGCAATTTTACTAAAATCCTGTATGAATCTTCGATAAGAACTTGCATGACTTGGGAAAGACCATACCTCTCGAACACATGTCGGTATTGTAAAGAAGTGACAACATCTATCTTAGCCTTATCAACCTTTATGCCTTATTCAGATACAACATGACCTAATACAATGCCCTTTTGAACCATAAAATGACACTTTTCAAAATTAAGTACAAGGTTTTTTTCTATACATCTTGCTAACACTTTATCAAGACTAGACAAGCATTCATCAAAAGAGTTCCTATATACAATGAAATCATCCATAAAAATTTCTATTCAATTTTCCAAAAAATCACTAAAGGAAACCATGCATCGTAGGAAAGTCCAGGGGCATTACAAAGACCAAAAGGTGTTCTTTTATAGGCAAATGTTCCAAATGGGCATGTAAATGTTGTCTTCTCTTGATCCTCTGGGGCTTTGTATATATGGAAATAACTTGAAAATCCATCCAGAAAATAATAGTGAGACTTCCTAGCTAGATAGTCAAACACCTGATCAATAAAAGAAAGGGTGTAATGATCTTTTCTAATGACTAAATTAAGCCTCTTATAATCAATGCAAATCCTTCAGCTATTTTGCACACGAGTGGGCACCAACTTATTCTTTTCATTCTGGATCACTATAATCCCTGACTTTTTAAGAATCACCTACACAGGACTAACCCACTGACTATCAAAAATAGGATATATAATACCAGTAGACAAAAATTTAGATACTTTCTTTTTAACCACATCCAGATTAAGTAAGCTTAGTCTCCTTTAAGGTTGCCTCACTGGCCTTGCTCCATCCTCCAACAAAATTTGGTGCATACATGTATCAGGGCTAACGGTAGGTATATTTGCCAAAGTCCACCCTATTTCTTATTTTCTCTTCCTCAAAACCTCTAGAAGTCTCATCTCCTCATCTTGAGGAATATCACTCGCTACTATAACAAGAAGCTTGTCTCCTTCTTCAAAGTAAGCATATTTCAATGTATTAGGGAGTGATTTAAGCTCTAGAGTGGGAGCTTGGTTGAATGAAGGTATGAGTGGCATAATCTCAATCTCTTCTATACCAAGTACCTACTCAAACAACTCATAAGAAGAAGAAATAACTTTCCCAACATGGGATGCATCAGTAGCATGGGAAGAATCAAAAGAATCACCATTCAAGTGAATATCAACATCATGATTACCTAAACTATCCATATCAGCATGCAAAGTCTCATTAGAACCAGAAAGATCAACAAAACTAGTAAAAATCAACAGAAGTTCTAGACAGAACATAATCAACCTGATCAGTAATAAATTCTTTAGAGTCAATACTATCATACAAGCTCAAAAATTCATTAATTTCTCTACATATAGTGCAAGGATGAGAACCATCACAAGTGTGCCTTGTAAAACCATACTTTTAAGAATCAATTCATACAATTCTCATGCCTCATTTCATGCTTGTTCTATAGGAGGCAACATAATATCATTCATTTTCATGGATAAATTATGTTTCTCTACAGGTAAATTTTTTTTTAAAGTCTCGTGGGCCATATGGACTCATGTATCATATTCTCATATTTAAATACATAGATACAAGCTATTTTCATCATAAAAATTCACCTAAAGGTCATGCAAAGTAAAGGGAAGCATGAAATCTCATGGAGTAATTTCAGAAAAAATTTTGGCTTTTTTGTCATAAATTTTGAAAAATCATAACTAATTCTAGAAAAATTGAAATCATACATTCTTGCCCATTCTAGAAAGCTACTCATGTCCACTTTATGCTAAAAATATGTCCAGACCACAACATCCAACACAGAAGACGTTTGACATAGGGTTCCATTATAGTTAATTTTGGCTCCATATAGGATACCAAAATGTCCAAATGACTTTTCTTGGGGTTTAGTACCTCTTAAACAAGTCTAAAAGCATAATTAGAACTTGTGTGAACTGGCCAAATGATCCCAAACCTCATGCATCTCATTTTGGCTATTCCACATCCAATCATATATAAAATTCCATAATGCAAAATTGCCATTACATGACCAAAATGAATATTTCCATACATATAACCCTAGCTCTCATTTATACACAATACATTAACATAATTATACATGCTTATAACATCATAGGTCATATACAACTAGGGATTTCATTAATTTGCTATCCAAAAGGCCTTAAAGTAGTAATTTCTAGACACTTTGATGTCATACTCTCATCATCAAGGTAGTTGGCTTCTATTACCTTGCTCTCTTAGTCCATCTAGCATGTTAGAACATTGGAGAGGAGGGGATGACATTCAAAGAATCCCAATAGCTTATCTCCTGTTCAATCATACATAAAGCATGCAAAATAAATTTCACAAATGCATGCATGACATATGGACATGTGCAATCATTTAAGAAGCATTCTTAGCATTTGAAAAAGTCATACATAGCATAGATAGGCTTACCAAGTAAGTGAATTGGCCTCACCCATTTTTTTAAGACATTTTTGGACTCAACCATACTCTTGGGAGTCAACCTCACTTTTGGGAGACTCTTTACTTTGTCTTAACCAATCTTAAGGGTTCTTGGCTCATCTTCACCATGGCTAAGGGTTCTTGGCCTCACCGCACTCAAGCAAACCAAAGCAAACATTATGAACATCATTTAGAAAACATAATACATCATCATGGTACCATGGAGTAAGAGCTCATGCTAGAACATTTCTCATGGCTTGAAATATGTAACACCATGCATTTCTAGCCTTGCCTCATGTCACCTCTAAGTCTCATACCATGAATTACATTAGAAAGTGGGAAAGTAGCATTAAAATATTATATTTCTTTGCGTTGCACTATACAAAAATTTTTCTCTCGGAGTTTCGTGGGCCATATGGACTCATACATTACATTCTCATATTTAATCACATGAATACAACTCATTTACACCATCAAAAGTGGCCTACATCTCAAGAAACTCGAAGGGAAACTCAAAATATACATACATATTTTTGGCAAGATTTTTTCACTTTTCTATCACAACTTTGAAAAATCATAACTAGTTCTAAAAAAATTAAAATCATGCATTCTTGGCCATTTATAAATCTACAGATGCTATTTCATACTAAAAATATGTCCAAACCATAATATCCAACACATAGGACATTTGACATTCAAAATGGTATAGAGGTCAGGCTATCCACTGGTGCTGTCATAGAATTCTATAAAAAACTTCAAAAAATGTCCAATTAATTCCACAAAAATTCAATTGATCTAAATAATACCAATATAGAAAGATGTAGATGTTAGCTAGAGGGAAAAAATAACTCTAGACTAGCTCAAGTACGCCTAGACCTCGAAATCTAATCAAACAGTAACAGAGTTTGGCTTGAGTTCCTGATACTGGACAGAATCTTTAAAAATTCATATCACCCTCTCTAGACATCCAAATGAGGTGCTTCCATTTGGCACAGGTCACTGTGAATGTTTAGTTTCCTTGTATAAAATTTTGTGGTAATTGGATATCATTTGGGCCCTGTGTGATAGATTTCATTTTTGGACCAGTATGAACAGTGACATGACCAAAGCCAGAAAATTTTTCAACTTTGAAAATTCATCAAATATTTTATAGACCTCTAAAAATTCTATTCTTTAACTTCCCAAAAAGCTCTCAACAAGTTATAATTTCATGCCAAATCTTAGATCAAGAAGAGCTCATTTAGACAAAAAGTGACGTAGGGTTCTAAATTGGTCAATTTTGGCTCCATAAAGGATACCAAAATGTCCAAATGGCTTTCCTTGGGATTTGGCACCTCTTGGGCAAGTCTAAAAGCATAATTAGGACTTGTGTAAACTACTCAAATGGTCCCAACCTTCATGCATCTCTTTTTGGCCATTTCATCCACACTTATACATAATTGCATAATACCCTTAATGAAGCTAATTTGCCATCATATACCTAAATCACATTCTAATGGCTACATAACATATTCTTTCATTCATACATGACATATTATCATAATTACATATGTTTATAACATCATAATACATATACATTCATTAATCACATCATTTGCCAATTGTATGGCCTTAAAGTAGCAAAATTGATGTTCTTGGATGTCATACTCTCATCTTCAAGGTGATTGGCTTTTATTACCTTACTCTCTTAGTCCACCTAGCATGTTAGGACATTAGAGAGGAGGGAATGAGATTCAAAGAATCTCAATAGTTCATCTCCCATTTAATCATACATAATGGATGCAAACAAGTCTCATAAATGCATGCTCATTTCATGATATTCATGAGCTTCACATCATCAATTCTATGAGAATGTAAAGAAAAAGGGGGTAAAATAACAAATATTTTTACATTGCTTCGTGTTTAAAAATTAATTTCGGTGTCACATGGATCGTGTGAGATCATACTATACTTTCCCATATTTAATTACACGTATACAACTTATTTGCATCATAAAATGTGGCTCACAACTCAAGAAAATTGAAATAAAGCATAAAACATGGAGGTTTATATTCAGACAGATTTTGCCTCTTTTCTGTCGAAACTTGGGAAAATCATAACTAATTCTAGAAAGCTACAAATGTCTACTTCTCACTAAAAATATGTCCAGTCCATAACATCTATCACAGAGGATGCTTGATATTCGAAAAGTTCCAAAGGTTAAACTGCATTATGGAACTATCACAAAATTTTGTAAACAACTTTGAAAATATCTAATTAATTCCACAAAAATTCAATCCATATAAATGATACCAATGTAGAAAACTGTGGATGTTAGCTAGAGAGGAAAAATATCTCCATACCAGGTCATCACACCTAAACTTTGGAATTCAATAGAACAGTAACTCAGGTCGAGCAAAACTCCTGATACTGGACAGAATGTTCAAAAATTCATATCTCCCTTTCTAGACTCCAATTGAGGTGCTTCTAATTGGCAGGAGTCACTGTGAATACCTAGCTTCTCTGTATAAAATTTCATGGCAATTGGACATCATTTAGGCCATATGTGATAGCATTCATTTTCGGACCAAATGAAAAGTGTAGCAGACCAAATTCAAAAAAATTGTCAATTTTGAAAATTTATCAAATATTCTATAGACCTCCAAAAATTATGGTCTTTATCTTCCTAAAAAGATCATAATGAGACCTATTTGCATGTCAAATCTCAAATCAAGAAGAACTCATTTGACTAAAAAGTGATATAGGGTTCCATTATGGTCATTTTTGGCTTCATATGGGGTACCAAAGTGACTAAATGATTTTCCCTTGGTGTTGGCATCTTTTGGGCAAGTCTAAAAGTACATTTAGGACTTGTGTGAGCTGCCCAAATGGTCCCAAACCTCATGCATATTATTTTGGCCTTTTCATCCACACATATACACATTACATCAAACTTTCCAAAATGCATACCTTGGTGTTACATATCCAAATTCTATTCTAGGATTCATACATTATATCTATATATTTATACATCACATAATATCATAATTATACATGACTAAGAAGTCATAGACCATATACATCATTGGATTACCATATTGGACACCAATATGGCCTTAAAATGACAAAACTCTAATACTTTATTGTCAAACTTTTTCCTTCAATGTGGTTGGCTCCCATTACCATGTCCACTTGGTCCACCTAGCATGTGAGATCATTGGAGAGGAGGGAATGAGATTTAAAGAATTCCAAAACCTCATCCCCCATTCAATCATACATAATATATGTAACAACCAGAAAAAAAAAGTTGAAAAATTTTCGAAGGGCTAAAAATTTTCTAAGTCTGCTAACTATAGTGAGAAATGGCCTAGCTATAGCGAATGTACCTGTTCGCTATAGTGAGAAATGGTCTAGCTATAGCGAGACTGCCTTCTAGCTATAGCGAGTGCGGGCATCCCATACAAAAACTAAGGAGCTGCTCACCGTAGCGTGCGCCGTAGCGAAGGTAGGGGTCTAGGACTGATACGTGCTCTTCGTAGTGAGGGTTATTCTTCGCTATAGCAAGGGTTAGTCCGGAAAAGCATGAAAAAAGAGAATTTGACTTCTTAAAGAGTCTAGATTCATTCATCTTCTTTTAACTGACCTAAGCTTCGACCAAAGGAGAGAAAAAAGCTTTGGATAGAGAGAGAAACCTAGAGGAGGAAGGAAGAACAAGAAAAAGGTAAGATTTGTATGGTTTTTCTTCTTAGCATGTTGTTCTTCTCTCTTTGCCCTTTCTTCCTATGGTTTTGGTTATTGAAGTAGTTGGGCTTTGAGCTTGGTTCAGAAGAGGGAGAGTGGAAAACCCCTCTTAAAGAAGACCAAAACTCATATATCTTTACTTCTTCTTCTTTGCTTTCCTTTCTTGAGGCTTGAGAGAGAAAGGAGAGTTAGTGGAATTCTAGAGAGAGAAACCCTAGTTTCTTTTCATGAATAAAGTGTTGAGAGGGTAATTTCATGCTCTTTGTGTGCCTAGGCTCAAGAAAAGCACTCCTATTTAATGGTGATTATGAAATCAAGAAGGGAGAAGACAAATTGAAAGGGAAGGCTTGTGTTAGCCTATAAGGTAGCTCTGTCCACCTTCTCTCATGCATAGATGTGTGCTTACATTGTCTTGCATGTGTGTGTGTATATTTTTAAACCATGAAAAGTATGCTAGCATGATGATGCCTTATGTATTTCAATGATGTATTATGTGATTGCTTTGATTTGCTTGAGTAAGGAAAAGCCAACAACCCTCTAGCCATGGTGAGGATGAGCCAAGAACCTTAAAGTTAGTTGAGATAAAGTAAAGAGTCTCCCAAAAGTGAGGTTGACTCCCAAGAGTAAGGTTGAGTCTAAGAACCTCTTAAAGAATGGGTGAGGCAAGTCCAAAATCCACAAGTGAATGGGCGAAGCTAATCTACTTGCTTGGCAAGCCTTTGTATGTTATGAATGGCCTACTCAAATGTTGAAAATACTTTTCTTATGATTTCACATGCTAATATGCCCATGCAAACATGTGTGAGACTAGTAATGCATGCTTTATATATGATTGAATGAGAGATGAGCTATTAAGATTCTTTGAATCTCACTCCCCCTCTCCACCATCCTAACATGCTAGGTGGACCAAGTGAGATAAGAGATGGGAGCCACCAAGCTTGAAGCTAGAAAATTGGCAAAGGAGTTGTGAAATAGTTATATGTCACTATTTTGTAGTTAAATTAAAAGATGTACTCTAATGATGTACATGATGTAGCACGTATAAATACTTGTAAATGAATGTATTTATCATATATGTATGAGAATTAGAACCATCTTGAATGATGTAGCAAGTTTTATTATGAATAGCAAGATCTTGGCATTATGTACATGGTGTACATTTTGGTGTGGGAGAGTGAGTTTTGCAAATCTGGGTTGTTAGACATTTGAGCCATGTTTGATAGCCTATGTTGATGCTTTCCCATGTGCTCATAGAGCCTTAGAGGTAGGAGAAGCAAAGTTGAACTCTAATAGCCCTCTTGTAACATAAAAGCTGGTCACTTTGCCCTATGATGTCCAAGTCTAACCAAATGACCTCTTCTTGCCTTGAAATTTGTCATGTGACTAGATCTTGTCTAGAGATTTTTGGGAAGCTAAAGATCAGGTCATTTGGAGGTCTATGTAATTTTCTATGATTTTTCAAAGTTGGTATCGGAATTTCGGATTTGCATCAGCACTGTTCATTTGGTCAGTTTTGAAATTGTGTCATCTGAGGGGCAAACGTGGTCCAATGGCTATGAAATTTATAGGCAAACACTGGACAGTCACAGTGACTTTAGCAACTAGAAGCACCTCATTTGGAGGTTTAGAAAGGAAGATATGAATTTTTGAAGTTTCTGCCCAGTATTAGTCATCTTGCCTGACCAGAAGTACTGTTCCATCGATTTTTGAGCGCTTGGCTTGATGAATTGATCTGGAAATATTTTTCCTCTCTAGTTAACATCTACATCTTTCCATATTAGTATCATTTTCATGCATTGGACTTTTGTGGGATTAGTTAGACATTTTTGAATTTCATATCAGTAAATTGTGACAGCATCAGGACCCACTCCGACCTCCAAATGATTTCGCATGTCAAATGCTTTGTGTGTGGGATGTTAAGACTTCTAAATATTTTTAGTATGAATTATACATCCTAATATTTCTAGAATGACCAAGAGTGCATGTTTTCAATTTTTTTAGATTTAGTTATGAAATTCTCAAATTTGCCCAGAAATGGGGCCAAGTCTGGCCGAGAAGAAATATGCAGGTCCCATGTCTCCCTTCTGTTTCCATGAGTTATGAGCTAGTTTTTATGATACAAACAAGTTGTAACAATGAAATTAAATATGAGGAGGCATATTATGAACTCACACTAGACACATGACACCGAAATGAATTTTTAACCATGACGCCATGTAAGAAAGTGTATGAATCCAATGGAAGTTCTCACCTTATTCTTACTCTATCTCACATGAGCATGTTCATGGATGATAGGCATGAGTAGAAATGATAGTGTTACAATATATACAAAGCAAGCCTTAAAAATGCATGCATGGATATCATAGAAGTCATGAACATTCAAGAAGCAAGTTTGGCATGTGAATAAGGCATACAAGACATTCAAGAGTTCACCAAGTGTTTGGATTGGCCTCACACTTTTCTTCATGGATTTTGGACTTGCCTCACCCCATTCTTTAAGAGATTCTTGGACTCAACCATACTCTTGGGAGCCACTTTGCTTTTGGGAGACTCTTTGCTTTATCTTAACAAATCTCAAGGGTTCTTGGCTCATCCTCACCATGGGCAAAAGTTCTTGGCCTCTCTACACTCAAGCAAACTCAATAAACATCATATATTCATTTAAAAATATAATATGTCATTATAAAATCATGCCAGCATACTTTTCATGGCTTGAAAATACACATACACACATTCTAAGATAAGCTAAACACACATCCATGCATGAGAGAAGGTGGAGAGAGCTACCTTGCACACAATCACACACTTTTTCTATTGAAATGCCCTCCCTTGCTTCGGCCACACACCTACAAAAGTGTGGGGAAGGCTTCTCTTAGCCTAAATGCTATTTATGGAAGCCAATTAGGTTCTTGAAACAATTTCTAAGGTCACGAAACTTGCTTAGACACTAGGTTGTTCAATAAACCCCGTTATGGTCTATAAATGCACCTAATGAAGTAACACCCCTCAAATAAATTCTAAACTCCATTCTTTCCTTTCAACTATAATTCTTGACTCCTTTTAAGCCTTTTGGAGTCATCACATAGTTAAAACCAAGAGCCTAATGACATGTTGCTTCTTTAGGTCATAATATGGAATCTAAAGCACCAACTCACTTTCTATGAGTTCTAAATTTTTTCCAAGGCCTCCCCTCATTTTCATTCATCATATATGACACAAAAATGGGCTTAGAAAAATCTAAAACTCTCCCTAGCTACCCTAACCTACTTAGGCTGAGCCTATGGAGCTTATTGGTCTATATGGATTTTGCTTGGTCTTCTTGATGGAGGAAGCATATAGAGAGACTTCTAGGGATCTTAAGAGCTCATTTAAACTCTTATTTAGACATAGGAATTAAGGTATCAAATAAGATTTTGCAAGGAACATATGAAACCCTAGACTTTGCATCTTGAATTTCCATGGTTATTTGTTAATTCTCCTTGCATATTCTTAATCTCCACACCCTTTTTCCTTAGAATTATCCTTGGTTCTACCTAAAAATCAACTCCTCTTAAGTCTTCTCAAGTGAGACGAAATGGTAGAGAAGAGGAGCAAAGGGTAGCAACCATGGAAGAAGAAAATACCTTGTTTTCATCGCTTTTCTCACTTGAATCTTGTGTTCTTTGAGCTCCTCTCTTCAAATCCGAATTTTTCCCTCAATTTATCCCTTGAAAAAGATTTTTAAACTTCATTTTAATCAAGGGAAACAAAGGAGAATGAAGGAGAGGAGGTTTGGAAGAGAAAGAGCATGGAAAACTACTAAATTTCCATACCTTAAGCCTTTGATTTCTCCTCCTCTTTGCCTTCCTCTTGTATGCCACTCTCCCTAGGGTTTTCCTCTAGCTTTGGGCAGAACTTTGTGGTGCATAATGAAGGGAGAAGAAGGGTGCATCATCTATATAGTTGAGAGGAAGTTACACTTTTAAAAAATTCTTATTTTGCCCTTCGTTCTTGGCATTTTTGTTTCTCCTTCATTTTAGCTCCTTTTTTAGAACCGTCTTTTCCATTATGAAATTTAGGTCCCAATTTAGTAAAATTCCTTTTGAATCACTCAAATTGGAGCTAAAAACTTCCCGAACGAATCAGTCAAAGTTTGGGTCAACCGACATTAGAAAACATCCACCAGAGGGGTTTTACCTGTCCCAGGGGTTTCCATAGTTTTTAGGGCCTTTGAGAACCCCAAAGAACTCAAAATTTTCATTTAAAAAGCTCTCCTGTGTAAATTTTAAAATTTGCTCAAAATTACGAAAATGCCATTACGTTTTGTAGGTTTTCCGTCAAAATTTGTTTCTTCATTATAGCTCCATTTTTTCCTTTCATTTGAGGCTATGATTCTCATTTTTAGGAGTCTAGAATGTTACTCAAATTTTTCAAGACCTTACCAAATTCATTTCAGGGGACATTACAAACATGCCCATTTTCGTTGTTTAGCGAAAATCAGACATTACAATTCTCTCCCCTTTAAAAAAATTTTGTCCTCGAAATTTAGATAACATACCTTATGGAAAGAGATCTAGATATTTCTTTCTCATATCATCCTCTAGTTCTCAGGTAGCTTCTTCGGGAGATAACCCCTTTCCCCAAACCTAAGCCAAGTACATAACATATTCCATGTCTCCCAGCTTAAAAAGTACTAGCCCGACCCCTCACATGTCATAGAATGAGAATGTGTAGTTACAGGATGATCTATCATACATAGTATCACTAGATCGGATCATGGATGTTAGACTCAAGTAGTTAAGGAATAAGACGATACCACTAGTGGAAGTGGTTCACCTCCTGATAGTGATAAGGCAGGATGGAAGAAATGGATAATGGATGAGAGGAGGTGTGGATGAAGAAAAGCATAAAAAATAACCATGAAAACATACCTTAAGCTTGGATTTTCTTATCCTTCTTCTTCCTCTCTTGTGCGCCTCTCTCCTAGGGTTTTTCTTCTGGTTTGGGGCTGAATAATTTGAAGCTAAATGAGGGAGAGTGTGAGGCACCACCTATATATAGGTGTAGGAAAGTGACTTTTTCAAAAATTCTAATTTTGCCCTTCGTTCTTTGCATTTTTGTTTACCCTTCATTTTAGCTCCTTTTTGAGAACCGTCTTTGCCATTATAAAATTTAGGTTCCTAATTTAATAAAATGCCTTTGGAATCACTCAAATCAGAGCTAAAACCTTCCTGAATGACTTCGTCAAAGTTCAGGCACACTGATATTGGAAAACGTGAACCGGAGGGGATTTAACTATCTTGGGACTTCCCATAGTTTTTAGGGCTTTTGAGAACCCCGGAGAACTCAAAACTTTCATTTAAAAAGCCCTCCTATGTGAATTCCAAAAATTGCTCAAAATTATGAAAATGCCATTATGTTTCATAAGATTTTCGTCAAAATTTGTTTTTTCATTCTAGCTCTATTTTTCCTTCCGTCTGAGGCTAGGATACTCATTTTTAGAAGTCTAGAATGTTACTCAAAATTTTCAAGACCTTAACTAATTCATTTCAAGGGACTTACTTTGAAAACGTGCCTGTTTCTGTCGTTTAACAAAAACTGGACATTACACATGGCATGTGGACATGTGCAATCATTCAAGGAACATTCTTAGCATTTGAAAAAGTTACACATAGCATACAAAGGCTTACCAAGCAAGTGGATTGGCCTCACCCAATTTCTTATAGATATTGGACTGGCCTCACCCATTCTTTAAGAGATTCTTGGACTCAACTATGCTCTTGGGAGCCCACTTTGCTTTTAGGAGACTCTTCACTTTATCTTAACAAATCTTAAGGGTTCTTGGCTCACCCTTATCATAGCTAAGGGTTTTTGGCCTCACCACACTCATACAAACCTAAGCACACATTATAACATCATTTAGAAACCTAATATGTCATCATGAAACCATGGCATACAAAATCATGCTAGCATACTTTTCATGGCTTGAAAATACACATACACACAATCTAAGACAAGCTAAGCACACATCCATGTATAAGAGAAGGTGGAAAGAGCTACCTTTGATACAATTACATACTTTTTCCTTAAAGGAAAGCTCCCTTTTTCGACCACACATACACAAAAGTATGGAGATGATTTCTCTTGACCTAAACACAATTTAGGAAAGCCAATTAGGTTCATGGAATTAATTTTAAGGCCACACACTTGCTTGAACTCTAGCTTGATCTATAAACCTCATTATGGTTCTATAATTGAACTTAATGAAGCAAAACCCCTCAAATAAATTATAGGCTCCATTCTTTCCTTTCAAATATGATTCTTGACTCCTTTTAAGCCTCTTGGAGTCATCACACAATTAAAACTAAGAGCCTAACTACATGTTACTTCTTTAGGTCATAATATGGAACATAAAGCATGAACTCACTTTCTATGGGTTCTAAATTTTTCCCAAGGCCTCCCCTCATTTTCATTCATCATATATGACTCAAAAATGGGCTTAGAAAAATTTAAAACTCTCCTTAGGTGTCTCATCCCTTTTAGGGCAAGCTTATGTCTCCTTTTGGCCTCCATGGAGTTTGCTTTGTTTTCTACATAGAAGATGCATAAGGGGAGACTCCTAGGGATCTTAGAAACTCATTTAAACATTCATTTAGGCCTAGAAATAATTATATCAAATCAATTTTTCAAGGGAACCCATGAAACCCTAAGTTTGCTACCTTGAAAATCCATGGCTTTTTCTTGAATTTCTTTGCATATTCTTACTCTCCTCCCTTAAATTCATGGAATTCACCCTTGGTTCCCCTCAAAATTCCAGCCCTCTAGCATCTACATACATGGGGCAAGAAATAGAGAAGAAGGGGGGAGGAGTAGCTACCATGGAATGCAAGATTTACCTTGTGTTCTTGCTTTTTCTCACTTGAATATTGTGTTCTTTGAGCTCCTCTCTTCAAATCCGAATTTTCCCCTCAATTTCTCCTTTAAAACAGATCCATATACTTCATTATAATCATAAGAAGTAAAGGAGAATGAAGAAGAGGAGGTTTAGAAGAGAAAAGCATGAAAAACTACTAAATTTCCATACCTTAAGCCTTTGATTTCTCCTCCTCTTTGCCTTCCTCTTGTGCACCACTCTCACTAGGGTTTTCCTCTGGTTTTGGGCAAAACTTGGTCGTGCAACATGAAGAGAGAAGAAGGGCACATATATATATATAGGTGGGAGGAAGTTACACGTTTCAAAAATTTTCATTTTGCCTTTTGTTCTTAGCATTTTTGGTTTTTCTTTGTTTTAGCTCCTTTTTGAGAATCATCTTTTCCATTATGAAATCTAGGTACCCAATTTAGCAAAATGCCTTTGGAATCACTCAAATCAGAGTTAAAATCTTCCCAAACGAATTTGACAAAGTTCAGGCATACTGAAATTAGAAAACGTCCATCGAAAGGGCTTTAGCTGTCTCGGACCTTCCCATGGTTTTTGGGGCCTCTGAGAACTCTGGGAAACTTAAAAATTTCATTTAAAAAGCAATCCTGTGTGAATTCTAAAATTTGCTCAAAATTACAAAAATGCCATTACATTTCGTAAGTTTTCCATAAGAAATTATTTCTTCATTCCAGCTTTATTTTTCTTTTCGTCTGAGCCTGGGATTCTTATTTTTAGAAGTCTAGAACACTTCCCAAATTTTTAGGGACCTTAACTACATCACTTCAGGGGACTTCCTTTTGTATCCGATGACTTTCGTTCATTTACAAAGAAATCATATGTTACGTTTCTCACGTTTTCTCTTGTTTTCAGAGAACTGGATGTTACAAAATACACATACATACATTCAAATACAAGTAAAGCAAGCAATCATGCATGAGAGAAGGTGGAGAGAGTTACCTTGGAAGCAAACACACACTTTTCTTCTTGAATCAAGGCTCTTTTTCTCAGCCTCACACACACAATGGTGTGGGAATGATTTCGCTTGCCCTAATCACCATTTATGGAAGCTAATTAGGTTCATGGAATTAATTCTAAGGCTACACAACTTGCTTAGACTCTAACTTAGTCTATAAGCCCCTTTATATTTTCAAGAATGTACCTAATGAAGTAACACCCATCAAATAAATTCTAAGCCCTATTCTTTTCCTTCAAATATAATTTTTGACTTCTTTTAAGTCTCTTGAAGTCATCACACAATTAAAACAAAGAGCCTAACTATGTTTCTTCTTTAGGTCATATTATAGAACATAAAGCACCAACTCATTCTCTAGGCTTTCTAAATTTTTCCTAACGCTTCCTCTCATATTCATTCATCACATATGACTAAAAAAAAGGCTTAGACAAATTTAGAACTCTCCCTAGGCATGCTAACCTCTCTTGGCCAAACCTAAGAAGCATGTTACTCTCCATGGACTTTGCTTTGTTTTCTTGATGGAGGAAGCATATGGGGAGACTTCTAGGGATCTTAGGAGCTCATTTAAACTCTCATTTAGACATAAGAATCAAAGTATCAAATTAAATTTTGCAAGGAACATATGAAACCCTAGACTTTGCATCTTGAATTTCTATGGTTATTGGTTAATTCTCTTTGCATATTCTTAATCTCCACACCCTTTTCCCTAAGAATCACCCTTGGTTCTACCTAAAAACCAAGCCCTCCTAGGACTTCTTGAGTGGGGCAAAATGGTGGAGAAAAGGGAGGAAGAGATAGCAATCATGGAAGAAGAAATTACCTTGTTTTCTTGCTTTTTCTCACTTGAATCTTGCCTATTTTGAGCTCCTCTCTTCAAACCCGAATTTTCCCTTAATTTCTCCCTCAAAAAAGATATATAAACTTTATTATAATCATAGGAAGAAAGCTTAAGAGGAGAGGAACAAGTTTGGAAGAAGAAGGAGCATGAAAATCTATGAAATTTCTTACCTTTTCCTTGTCTTTTCTCTTCTTTTCTTCTCCTCCATGGTGTACCTAAGAAAGCTGGTGTTTCCTCTATTTTTTGTGCAGAATGGGTCATGCAAATGAAGGGGAGAAGAAATAAGAAACTTAAAGTGTGTTCAAGAAGCACACTTTCTCAAAAATTCCAATTTTGCCCTTTATTTTTGGCATTTTCGTTTCTAACTCATTTTACTCCTTTTTTAGAACTATCTTTTTTATTATGAAATTTAGGTTTCCAATTTAGTAAAATACCTTTGGAATTACTCAAATCAAGGCTAAAACCTTTCCGAATGAATCAATTAAAGTTCGAGTCAACCGATGTTAGAAAATGTCCACCGGAAGGGCTTCAGCCGTCCTAGGCCTTTCCATGGTATTTCAGGGCCTCTGAGAACCTTGGAGAACTTGAAATTTTTATTTAAAAAGCCCTCCTATGTGAATTCCAAAATCTGCTCAAAATTACAAAAATGCCATTACATTTTGTAAGTTTTCTGTCAAATTTTATTTCTTTATTTTAGCTCCATTTTTCTTTTCTTTTGAGCAAGGGATTCTCATTTTTAGGAGTCTAGAATGCTTCTTAAATTTTTTAGGACCTTAACTATGTCTTTTTGGGGGACTTCCTTTTGTATCTGGTAAATTTCATTCATTTATGGAAAAACCTACGTTACATTTCTCACGTTTCCTCTCATTTTCAAAAAATTAGATGTTACATTTCTCCATGCTTAAATAAATTTTGTCCTCAAAATTTGGGGTATACCTTTCTCTTACTCTTTTCTATTGTGACTAACAGCTCTTTTCTTTCCTTTCTTCCTAACTCTATATGCTTTTCCTAGTAATTTCACTTGTTTGAATTTTCTCTCAGCTAGGGAGCTTTCATTACTAGCTCTTACTAAAGGCTCTATTGCCATAGTGTACTAGCTAGTTCTTTCTCATAAGGGAAAGAAATTTCAAACTTTAGAGGCCTATCCTAGGAGAGCTTACTAATCATATTTGATTAGTTTCAACCTGACGATTGTGTCGCGCAATCTTAAATAAAACTAGATAGCTAAATAAATTTTGTACATAATCGTGCAACCTAGGTCATTTTCCCAAGGAGTTTGTGCTTCAATTTGTTTATGGAAGAGTATTCTAAGTATTACTAATTGGAACTTGTTTTGGGGGTTTTGAAATGCTAGAATTTAATTGAACTAAATTTAATTGACAAGAATCAAAAACTTAAAACTGATTGAAATGAACAGTTAAGAAAATGTGGTAGCTAGTCTTGTATTGGACTCCCTAGAATTCAATTATCCTTGCCCTTCTTAGTTTACAAAATTTGGATTTAATTTCTTACTATTTAGTGTATTCCCTATAAAGATTCTTGAATAACCATCCAAGATTCAATTCATTAACTATTCAAGGAATTTGAAACCACAAGAAACCTTGAAAAAAATAATTAATTGAATTAAGAGCAAGAACACACTAAAACTAATCCTAATTGATCAATAAAATCTACTGCACAATCCACTTAAGATGCTAATTAACCAATTAGATTAATTAATTCCTCAAACAATTAATTGCACAAAAACTCCAGCCAATTAATCCAACAACCATTGCATCAATTAGCCTAAAATCAAGAGGAATTTAAAAGTGATTTGCACAACACTAATTCTGGAATTTTTACAAACATGTGATGATCACAATTAAAATTCCAAAGTCAAATTGTATTCAATTCATAAAATAGACCAATCCAATAATTTCAAGCAATTAAGTTCCTAAATTAATAAACTAGACCTAGTCAAATTAATAAAAGAATTAATGCTGGAATTAAAAGAGTAAGCAAGGAATTTTTATCCCATTTAGTGAGAAAATGTGGAGCTCAAATCTGCATCTGGGAGTTTCCAAGCTTCAGCTAGCCACCATGGATGATTCAAGCTGCCATGGAGAGTTTAATCGGAAGGGAATTGATGATCAAAGCCTCAGCCATGGAGAAATGGATTAATTAACCTCTCCCTGAAGCTCTCACATTTTTCACGTCCAGTACACCTCCTAGAGCTCTCTTCATTTTACGTTCCTTCTCCCGTCTATTCTTTACACTCCCTCATTGTCACGCGCAAGTCATGTTTTTCTTCCCTCAGCTCTAGTTTTTTTTCTTAATGAATCACGTGCCTCTTAGCTCGCGTTCATGTGCTGCCTCACGCTGAATACCTCACGTTTTATTTTCTTCTCCCAGCTCACTAAATCTCCAGCTCATGCTTCATTAATCCACGTGTTCTGCTCTCACATCATTTAACTTAGCTCCAACTCATTCAAGCTTTAAAACGCTAGCTGCCCGTAGCTTAATTCCAGCTCATACAAGCTTCACTAATACATGTCAGCCTCAACTCCAGCCTTCTCTTGCTGATGTTCTTCACGCATGGTTCTTCACTTCTTCTCTACCCAAGCTCAACTGAGGATCTCGTGCCCCTGCTTCCTTCATTCAGTTCGTGTAGCTTGCATGAGAGCTGCCTAAGCTTTGTACTCGTGGAACTTGAACTCGCTGCATGCTACGTGGATGGTTCTGTTCTGCTCTTTCTTCCCCACACGTTTGCTTCCTTTACTTGTGTTTTCTCCATGCAAACTCTTTTCTACGTAGAACCCCTTCTTGAGCTTCTCTTCTTTGTTCTGCAACTTTTCCACATTAACTTCTTCATGGATAGGCCAGATGTGAGGCAACGTGGAGCTTGACTTCACCTTCATTCATTTCTCTTCTCCAGCTTATGTTTCTTCTTCTCATTAATGCCCTTTGCTCCTTCATCTATTCTATCTTCATTTAAACTTCAGCCTAAGATCTCTTTTGATGCTTCTTACGTGTTCAAGATGGCTGCCTCTTGTGTTCTTTGGTTCTGACCCATGGATAGTTCCTTCCTTAGCTCACAAGCGTCTTCTTGAATCAACAAATCCTCCAGACCCGTGGCTTCTTCCTTCATGCATGTGTGTTGATGTTGAGTGAAGGGCTACTCAAGTATGCTTCTTTAATCATTCCTTTCTCTTCTTTAATCCAAATTCTCATTCAAGCTATTTGCCCATCAAAAATTCTACACAAAAGAATGGAAAATATTCAATAGAATTATCCATAAAATTATTTAAAAGAATTTCATGCATTAAAAACTCAATAATTTTGCCAATTAATTCACAAAGTGCATAAGTGGCTGATGAAATCAAATTGTATCTAATTACACCCTTAAGACCATATTCCATCATCAAAATGCCTAAGTTAAGAGGATTAAAGTGTATAAAAATCATGCTTATCACAACCCGACTATAGGGATTAACATTCTTTTTAGTGGACTCATTTACATATCTCGGGAGGTAACTCATTTCATATTTCATCTCTTGTATTCTCTCTTAATGGCTCCTCATAGAGTCTCATTTTCTTTTTCTAATCATTATAGTTGTCGGAGGTTTTTGTTTGTCTACTTACTTATTTACATATACCATCCACTGTCTATCTTTACGTTCTTTCTTATTAGCTCATCCCATGATTACAATTCATATTTCTTTCTATCATAAGCCTTATATTTCAATTACTTACTGGGCTTACAGCTCCCTTGAGGAGTTTCCACTTTTAATGATCCCAGCTTCTCTATTTATTACTATATCTGTCTCTGTAGGCCAGGACTTTTTCTCATTGTCTTTGCTTACTTATAGTGGCATTTTATTGTCCCTTATTTTAGCATTGATAGGCCTAACATATATGTCTCATACTGGCATCGAAGAGCTACTACCACTGGCTACTGTTGAGCTTTGGTGGGATGCTAGCTATTCTCACAGTTTTGCCCACTAGAGATAAACTATACCATTTACCTCATGTAAAACTGCACCTGACCCCTTTCTGAATACATAAGCTAGTATGCAGGGATCTTTCTATCCCTCGATTAGGGCTAATATCTATTGGGTAGTGGTTCATCTAGTTCTAACTTTGGAAAGCTAATTTTTTACTTTTCTAATCCCATACACCATGCTCATCTCTCAAGAGAGCTAGTCAGTGGTCTAACTATTTGAATAAAGCCTTCATATCTCTGTGGCAATGGTCTACCAGACTCAGTTGGTCTTTAGTCTTTGAGACAAAAGCTAATTGAAACTATATTGGTCTTTGAGACTAACTATTCTATAAAAACCATCTCAAGCCATCATCTCACCAGAGAACTATCATGTTGTGGCTAGAGCTTTCTGTAATTCTATAGGATCTACTGTGACCTTTTAGAGCCTTGCTAAGGTCTACCGCAACTAGCTGTGCTATGCTGGGATCTACTACAATCCATCTCTAGGAGATGTCAAAGCCTAAGATCACTGTATTTGACAATAAAATACATGCTCACTAAGTTTAATAACCATCACTTATAATAGTTAAGGCTAAACTTAGAGATACATAGTGCTCTTCATGCGAAGTGAGTTTTGTGTAATCTGATTCTCTAGGATCCCGTCATACTGATACTTAGGAGCATCTTAATTTTCATTCATCGCTCTTCATGGGATCTTTAAATTCCCACTTTAGCCCTATTTTTACTTAAGCTTTCCTTTCTTACTCTAACTGTATTTGGTTATCTTTTCCTCTCATATTCTACAATTTCCAACTATGCCGATATTCTACTTTTGGGTGCCTTGGCACTAGGGCATCTCACATTCTGAGTGTGGTTAACATTATGGTAGGAGAGAGGCTATACACTGGTCCCTACTCATTTTGTTTACATGTACTATAAGTGACTCAAATCATATATACTAAACTCATGCTATCTAGATTTGAACATTCTTTATTGGGGATTCCTTTCTACATGCTTTTCTCATCATTCTGATATTACTAGAATCCTTTTACCTTTCTTTTCTGACTAATCTCGTTATCTAGCTAACTAGGATAACCTTTGATTATTGGGACACTTTGGTGATTGAAGTTGTCATTTGCTATGCACTTAAGCCACATTACTACTAGGTTGACTAGACCTAATATCATGTAGCCTCTATTACAAACAAACCATAACATCAAACACTAATACACCGATGCTTCATGACTGAGCTCAGAGCCACTATTGCTAATATATTACAAATTTTCCAACAATCTAAAGTATTCCTTTCTTACTATCCTCTATCTGCCTTATTCTTGTAGAATGCTTGGAGAAAATAGGATTCTTCCTCTATTTCATCTCGAGATCTCTCGGTATTGCCTGGCTATTTTTACACTGGACACTATCATGCTAGAAGGGCATCTATACCAAGGACAAGTGTGCTTTCTTAAGTATTTAATCACATTAACTGAATATCTATTCTTAATCTAGTATGTCCTTGGCGTGAACACTGTCATATTTTCTCTTTCTACCTTTCTTATGCTTTTACTTAGGTAAAAGGATGTTCTACTATTGGTTGTTCTTGTTGCCAGTTCAGGTTTCTTTAGGCTCAAGAGCACCTACTTTTTTTCGGGTTCCTTTACTTATTCACTCTCTGTAACATTAAAGGGGTCTACTTTTCGCTCATACTCTTACTATGCTCTTAGCTAGACCATCCCTTGATAAGAAGGATTCTATTTCATATAATTCGAGGAATTTCATTCTATGGCACTCTCGACTTATACTTTTTCTCTACATAACATGAGGCTCACCTTCTTAGGCGGTCTCTAGCTTCCCTGAAGGTACTAAGGCACTAATTATCTGTCACAACTTATTTTTACATTAGGATCAGAGCTGGGCTTTCTTTCTGTTCAGCCTCTTTAGCCTCATCCCTAGGAGCACAATATACTATTTTTAGGGTTTTGATAACCTAATCCAGGACACATGCTCTCAATGTCTGGACTCTATCTTATTGAAAACTTATGCTCTACTAAGTGCTCTAATCATTCACGTGTCTTAACCCCATATCGTTCTCATATTAAGGAGCTCGTCTGACTAATTATTGGACCCCTATCTATTTATCTTTATGGGCTTATTCTACTCGTTTATTTATTGCTAAAGTAAGGGTATCTTTTCTGTAGCTAGTTTCTTAGCTCTTCCTCGCTTCCCTTATCACTATGCTTTATGACTCAAGGGGGTTTATCTAGGGGAATTTACTAACCACTACTGGGTGGTTTCCCCGACATCAGGGTGTCTCATCCTTCCTTTCTTGATCGAGGGAGAATTTTACTAAGCCTTTCATTCACATATCTCACTTGGAATGATGTTATTGGTCATTTCCCTAAGCTTTAGCTTATGCTTAGCCTAGGCTAGCCATCTTATCGGACCTGTAGCTTACTAACTATCCTCATTCTTTTCTGAGCCTTTGTTACTGGGGTACTCATACTTACCTCTAGGTGTTACCTATGAGGTACACCTTTCCAGGCCATTCGCTATGTGTCTCACTGTTGGTAGTCTTATCTTACGTTATTTCGAGGCTGCACTAACATTCTATCATTCAATGTCTTACAGGGTAGCACCCTAGGTTGGAGTTAACGCCTTAAAGGTGAGTCTTAACAACCTTGTCATCCATGTGTCTAACTTTCTCTATGCTGAGTTCTTTTCTTAGTCTCATTTGCTAGGCCTATGAATTTCTTATTAATCTTCTATAACTATTTACTACCCTTTTTCTTTACTAATACTAGGGGTTCTCGCTCTCTGTGGGTTGACTGATTCTTTATCAATTCATTCCTTAAGTTGCCCTAAATGTGACCAATAAGGCATTTAAACTATCATTCATCGTGGCTAACATATCATTCGTCAGGGCTAATTAGCCTTGGGTTCACCCTAGTTTTGCTGTCTAAGTATTGGCCATGGCGAGAAACTCTCTAAATTGCCTCACTGCTTCATGGAATAATTGGCTGTGGCTAACGGCCTCTGATTTGCTTACTTTTTTATGGCTTGGAATTTCATCTTTTGCTATCAACTCAAGCCTCATTGCCTTTATATCTAGCCTATCATTAAGCTAGAGGATTCTACCTCTTGCTTCATTCATACATAACTACTTGTTATCTCAGGGTTGTCGAGCTCTAGGGTGTAGCTTATAACTCAACTTCTGGCCTGAGGGAATTAGCCTTTTGGGCTCTAATACTTATCTAGACATTTGGGTGTTGTAGCTAGGGGGTAACTCTCTTTCTCATTCCCCTCTAAATTGGTCCTGTGCAGCCGCAGTCTCATCTCATACTGCGCTGCATTACTACTTGCCTCTGCATTAAGCAGGACATCTCGAAATGGTCCGAGTATGACTACCAGGGAGAATTGGACTTCACACACTCTCTTTAACAAGCTTCTTCCTATCAACAGGATCATTTTTCATTGTTTATATCTAGGGCTTGCCACTGATCCTCGCGAGCTATCATATCTCATCAAGCTTTAGCTGTCAAATCCCTCAATTTTACTTAAGCTTAGCTCTGCTCAAGTTACTCTAGAGGCTACTCTTTCTCGGTGTCCACTAGCTACTCTAAGACCATCATACAACTTACTCATTATGAATAAAGCCACAAACTATACTCATACACCATGCCTCATATAAGACTTTGCCTATTCATTCAAGCCTTTACATAGCCCTATTGCTATATCCTTAAGCCAAATCCAATCTAAAAGAGCTTGGAACTTTTCTCTGATACCAATAAATGTAACACCATACTTTTAAGACTTAATTCATATAATTCTCATGCCTCATTTCATGCTTGCTCTATAGGAGGCAACATAATATCATTGATTTTCATGGATAAGTTACGCTTCTTTACAGGTAAAATTTTTTTTTTTGAACTCTTGTGGGCCATTTGGACGCATGTATCATATTCCCATATTTAAATACAAAGATACAAGCCATTTCCATTATAAAAATTTGCCTAGAGGTCATTCAAAGCAAAGGGAAGCATGAAATCTCATGGAGTAATTTTGGACAGAATTTTGACTTTTCTGTCATAAACTTTGAAAATCATAACTAATTCTAGAAAAATTAAAATCATGAATTCTTAGCCATTTTGGAAAGCTACACATGTCTACTTTATGCTAAAAATATGTCCAAATCACAATATCTAACATAGAAGATGTTTGACATATGGTTCCATTATGGTCTATTTTGGCTCCGTATAGGATACCAAAATGTCCAAATAGCTTTACTTGGGGTTTGGCACCTCTTGGACAAGTCTAAAAGCATAATTAGGACTTGTGTGAACTGTCCAAATGATCCCAAATCTCATGCATCTCATTTTGGCTATTCCACTTCCATTCATACATGAAATTCCATAATGCAAAATTGCCATTACATAACCAAAATGAGTATTTCCATACATATAACCCTAGCTCTCATTTATACACAATACATTAACATAATTATATATGCTCATAACATCATAGGTCATATAAAACTAGGGATTTCATTAATTGCTATCCATAAGGCCTTAAAGTAGCAATTTCAAGACACTTTGATGTCATGCTCTCATCTTCAAGGTAGTTAGCTTCCATTACCTTGCTCTTTTGGTCCACCTAACATGTTAGAACATTGGAGAGGAGGGGATGAGATTGAAAGAATCCTAATAGCTTATCCCCTGTTCAATCATACAAAGAGCATGCAAAACAAGTCTCATAATTGCATGCATGACATATGGACATGTGCAATCATTCAAGAAGCATTCTTAGCATTTGAAAATGTCATACATAGCATACATAGACTTGCCAAGCAAGTGGATTGCCCTCACCCATTTACTTGTGGATTTTGGACTTGCCTTACCCATTCTTTAAAAGGTTCTTGGACTCAACCATGCTCTTGGGAGTCAATCTCACTTTTGGAAGACTCTTTACTTTGTCTCAACCAATCTTAAGGTTTTTGGCTTATCCTCACCATGGCTAAGGGTTTTTGGCCTCACCACACTGAAGCAAACCAAAGCAAACATCATGAACATCATTTAGAAAATATAATGCATCATTATGGTACCATATAGTAAGAGCTCATGCTAGAACATTTCTTATGGCTTGAAATACATATACACACATTCAAATACAAGTCAAGAAAGCAATCATGCATGAAAGAAGGTGGAGAGAGTAACTTTGGAAGCAAACACATACTTTTCTTCTTGAATCAAGGCTCCTTTTCTTGACCTCACACATACAATGGTGTGAGAATGATTTCTCTTGGCCTAAACACAATTTATGGAAGCTAATTAAGTTCATGGAATTAATTCTAAGGCCACACAACTTGTTTAGACTTATGTTTCCAAGAATGCACCTAATGAAGCAACACCCATCAAATAAATTCTAGGCTCTATTCTTTTCTTTCAAATATGATTCTTGACTCCTTTTAAGCCTCTTGGAGTCATCACACAATTAAAATAAAAAGCCTAAGAAAGTGTGTGTGTAGTTCATATATATACTAGTTATGAATGGTTAGAATTTGATTAACTTTAAGGTGGGAGATCTTGGCCTTTAGATCTCCTGAATGGTTAAGATTTAAACTTGAAATAAGAGATAAAATGTAGGCCTTTAGATTTAAATCAAAGGTGGTGGTTTGATCTAAAAAAGGTGAAGAAATCTAAGTTATTAAATTGCATCAATGGTTTAGATCGTATCACATTTTATGGATAAATATTAACCATTAGATTACCCTGGTTACTTTTCATAATATGTGAAGATAAGATGGCATTTAATGTTGCTTAAGTCAGCGTCTATGTCATGCTAAAATCAATGGTAACTTTTTTGTAATGTGTGAGATTTCTAAGATTTACTAACACAAGCCTATGTAATCGCTCTGTAGCTCGTGCAGTTTCCAAAATTCTCTTTCAACTTCCAGCTTCTTCTTCACATATGGCGCCACATCATCTCTATAGGGTGTTACATAAGCACCTTCCCAGCTTCTTGGTACCACGTCAGCTCTTCCCCAGTTAGACTTACAAAATTGCCACTATTTTTCTAGGTTTTCCATAATATCTTATTCAATTTATATTTTCTAAGTTCTCTGCTATATTTTAATATTATTGGTCCCTATGTGGGTCACGTTTAATGTTTCCAAAAGGTCCTGAAGAGCCTCCGAACTCAAGTATGAAGGAGCTAGGGATTAAAATGCAAAGAAAAGTTATATGCAAGGCAAATGTATAAATTGCCCAAAAGTTTAGGGAACTCTAGTTTCATCCTCCATTCGTGGCTATAGGCACAAATATCAAGAAATCAGGCAAGAATCTCAGAAATTCATGACCCACGATTAAACTAGGTTTGATGAGACAGGTCCAATGATGCCACGTTGTCTGGATGGCCGAGCGGGATCCGGTTTGAGATCTAGTTGGCCTGATCAATAGCCATGAGCTAAATAAATAAAAGAAGTTGTAACAACTATAGAAATAGAAATAGCTAAAGGGCTAAAATACCATCAAGGAGTTTCAGGGGTCGTTTATCCCCCTAATATTCCCATTCCTTTTAGAAAAATTTATCAAAGTTTGTCTGGGTGGCAAATGACAATTTTGCCCTTGGACCCCCTGGACCCCCTAAAATCTCAAAAATTCCTATGGGTCCTATTCAGCTTATACTTCTCATATACAAAGCTATTTCATTCAAATTCTTTTTATTAAAACTTAATAAATTCATTACATAAAATACTAAATAATTAGAAAATCCTAATTTTACTGTTGCTACAAGTTCTTTCTTATAAGGGAAAGAAATTTCTGACTCTAGAGACCTATCCTAGGAGAGCTTACTAATCATGTCGGGTTAATGTTAACCTATTTGCAGGATTAGATTTCTTTTAGTGGGCTCATTTACACATCTCAAGAGGTTACTTATTTCATATCATGTCTCTTATCCTCTCTCAATGGCTTCTCATAATGTCTCATCATCTTTTCTAATCATTAGAGTAATTAGGGGTTTCTGTCTATCTGCTTACTTATTTACAAGTATCGTCCACTGTTCATCTATACGTTCTTTCTCACTAGCTCATCCCATGATTATAATTCACATTTCTTTCTGTCACAAGCCTCATATCACTACTGCTTACTGGGATTATAGCTCCCTTAAGGAGTTTCTACTTTTAATGATCCCAGTTTCTTTGTCTAATATTACATCTGTTTCAGTAGGCCAAGACTTTTTCTCACTTTCTTTGCTCACTTATAATAGCATTTTATAGTCCCTCATTTCAATACTGATTAGCCTAACATATATCTTATACTAGCACCGAAGAGCTACTACCACTGACTATTACTGAGTTCTAGTGGGATGCTAGCTATTTTCATAGTTTTACTCACTGGAGACATACTGTACCACTTACCTCATATAAAAACTACACCTGACCCCTTTTTGAATACATAAGCTAGCATGCGGGGATTTCTCTATCCCTTGGTCAGGGCTACTATTTGCTAGGTAGTGGTTCATTTGGCTTTAACTTTGGAAAGCTAATTTCTTACTTTCCTCATCCCATATACTATGCTCAACTCTAAAGAGATCTAGTTAGTGGTCTAACTATCTGAGTAAAGCCTTCATATTACTGTAGCAATGGTCTACTAAACTCAGGAGATCTGTAGTCTTTGAGATAAAGGCTAGCTGAAACTATACTAGTCTTTGAGACTAACTACTTTGTAAAAGTATCTCAGGCTGTTATCTCACTAGAGAACTATCATGTTGTGGCTAGGACTCTCTGTAACTCTATGGGATCTACTATGACCCTTGGGTCTATTGCGACCTCTTAGAGCCCTGCTAGGGTCTACTGCAACCCGCTGTGCTATGCTGGGATCTACTACGATCCATTTCTGGGAGACGTCAAAGCCTAAGATCACTATATCTGACAGTAAAATTCATGCTCACTAAGTCCGACAACCATCGATCATAATAGCTAAGGCTAAACTCAGAGGTACATCATACTTTTCATGCGAAGTGGGTTCTATGTAATCTGATTCTCTAGGAACCCGTCATACTGATACTATGGAGCATTTCAAATTTCACTCATCACTCTTCATAGGATCCTCAGATTCCTACTTCATCCCCTTTTTCACTTGGGCTTCCTTTTCTTACTCTATTAACTTACTTACTTTGTATGTACTTGTTCTAGCCTTCCTCTCATATCTTGTAGTTTTTAACTATGCCCACATTCTACTTTTGAGTGCCTTGGCACTAGGGCATTTCACACACTGAGTGTGGCTAACATCTATGGCAAGAAAGAAGCTATGCTTTGGTCCTTTTATATTTTATTTACATATACTATAAGGGACTCTGGCTATGCATATTGAATTTGAACATTCTCTACCAGGGATCCCTTTTTGCATGCTTTCCTTACTCTTCAGATATCATTGGAATCCCTTTACCTTTCTTTTCTGACTCATCTCATTCTTTAACTAACAATGATACTTTTCAATTATCGAGACACTTTGGTGATTGATGTCGTCGTTTGCTACGTACTCAAGTTACATTACTAATAGGTTGATCAAGCCTAATATCATGTAACCATTGTTGCAAGCAAACCACAACATCAAACACTAATATACGGGCGCCTCATGACTGAGCTCAAGGCCATTATCGCTTGTATATTGCAAGTTTTCCAATAATTTAAAGTATCCCTCTCTTACTTTTCTCTATCAGCCTTATTGTAATATTCGATTTTCTGAAAATGAGAAAAATGTGAGAAACGTAATGTACGGTTTCTCTGTAAATGAACAAAACTCACCGGATACAAAAAGGAAGTCCCCAGAAATGATGTTGCTAAGGTCCCAAAAAATTTGGGAAGCATTCTAGACTCCTAAAAATGAGAATTTCAAGCTCAAATAGAAAGAAAAATGGAGCTAGAATGAAGAAACAATTTCTTACGAAAAGCTTACGAAACGTAATGGTATTTTTGTAATTTTGAGCAAATTTTGGAATTCACACAGAAGGGCTTTTTAAATTAATTTTTTGAGTTCCCCAAGGTTCTCAGAGGCCCTGAAAACCATGAAAAGCCTCGATACAGTTAAATCTCCTTCAGTGGATGTTTTCCAATGTCGGTTGACGTGAACTTTGAACTATTCATTTGGTAAGGTTTTAGCTCCAAATTAAGTGATTCCAAAGGCATCTTATTAAATTGGGAACCTGAATTTTATAATGGAAAAGACGATTCCAAAAAAGGAGCTGAAACGAAACCAAAACGAAATTGCCATTACAGAAGGATAAAATTGGAATTTTTGAAAAAGTGTGTTTCTAAAAGCTCCCACACACTTCCCCTTTCTTCTCCCATCTTCTTAAGCATGAAATTTCTGCCCAAAATACAGAATATGATCTGCTCTCTTAGGCTCACAAGAAGGGGAAGAAAAGGATGAGAAAAATCAAGAAAAAGGTATGGATTCTTGGTAGTTTTCTATGCTTTCTTCCATCCAAACCTCCTTTACTCCATTCTTCTTTGTTTCCTATGATTAAAATGAAGGTTACAAATCTGTTTTAAGGGAGAAATTGAGGGAAAAATTCGGATTTGAAGAGAGGAGCTCAAAGAACACAAGATTCAAGTGAGAAAAAGCAAGAAAACAAGGTAATTTCTCTTCCTATAGTTGCCATCTTTGGTTTCCTTCTCCACCATTTCGCCCCACTTGAGAAAACCCTAGGAGGAGATGATTTTTAGGCCAAACCAAGCATGAATCTAAGGAAAAAAAGTGTGGAGATTAAGAATATGCAAAGGGAATTATCAAAAAACCATTAGATTTCAATATGCAAATTCTAGGGTTTTGTGTGCACCTTGTAAAATCTGACCTTATGTGATGATTCTTAGGTTTAATTAAGAGTTTAAATGAGTTCCTAAGATCCCTAAGATGCTCCCCACATGCTTCATCCTTCAAGAAAACAAAGAAATCTCCAAGGAAGCCAAATTGCCCTATGTCTCGGCCTAGGCATGTTCTTGTAGCTAGGGAGAGTTTGAAATTTTTCTAAGGCCATTCTTGAGTCATAATTGATGAATGAAAATGAGGGAAGGCCTTGGAAAAAAATTTAGAACTCATAGAGAGTGATTTGGTGCCTTAGGTTCCATATTATGACCTAAAGAAGCAACATGATATTAGGCTATTTATTTTAATGGTGTGATGACTCCAAGAGGCTTAAAAGGAGTTAAGAATCATATTTGAAAGGAAAAAATGGGGCCTAGAAATTATTTGAGGGGTTTTATTTCATTAGGTGCAATTATGAATTATAATGGAACTTATAGAGCAATCTAGGGTTTAAACAAGTTGTATGGCCTTAGAGATTATTTCATGAACCTAATTTGCTTCCATAAATTGTATCTAGGACAAAAGAAACCATCTCCACAAGCTTGTGTGTGTGTGGCCGAAAGAGGAGGCTTGAAATCTAAGGAAAAAGTGTGTGATTGTGTGCAAGGTAGCTCTCTCCACCTTTTTTCATGCATGGATGTATGTTTTGTTTGTCTTAGAATGTGTGTATGTGTAATTTCAAGCCATGAAAAGTATGCTAGCATGATATTATGTGCCATGATTTCATGATGTCATGTTATGTTTTCAAATGAATGTATGATATTTGTTGAGTTTGCTTAAGTGTAAAGAGGTCAAGAACTCTTGACAATGGTGAGGATGAGCCAAGAACCCTTGAGGTTGGTTGAGACAAAGTAAAGAGTTTCCCAAAAGCAAAGTGGGCTTCCAAGAGTATGGTTGAGTCCAAAGCTTTTAAAGAATGGGTGAGGCAAGTCCAAAATCTATGAGGAGAAGTGTGAGGCCAATCCAAACACTTAGTGAGCTCTTGAATGTCTTGTATGACTTGTTCACATGCTAAGCTTACTTCTTGAATGTTCATGATTTGTATTATGTCCATGCATGCATTTTTAAGGCTTGCTTTACATATATTATGTATGATTGAAAGGGAGATGAGCCGTTGGGATTCTTTGAATCTCATCCCCTCCTCTCCAATGCTCTAACATGCTAGGTGGACTAAGTAGCTATGGCAATGGGAGCCAACAACAATGAAGAAGGAAGATTGACAACCATATGCCTAGTTTTATTCTTTTTTAATCCATAATGATGCTTCACAATATATATGATGTTGTAAATAGTCCATGACCCTTGAGACATGTGTAAATATGATATTATGTGATGTTTAAATGTATGGATATGATGTATGACCTCTAGCATATATTTTAAGTGTGTAATGCCAAAGTATGCAACTTGAAAGTTTGATGGAAATGTGCATAAGTGTGGGTTGAATGGCCAAAATGAGATGCATGAGGTTTAGGATCATTTGGGCAGCTTAGATAAGTCTTAAATGTAGTTTTAGACTTGCCCAAAGGGTGCCAAGACTAAGGGAAATCCATTTGGCAACTCTGGTACCCTATATGGAGCCAAAATTGACCATAATGGAACCCTACATCACTTTTTAGCCAAATGAGTTAGCCTTGATTTGAGATTTGGCATGCAAATAGGTCTCATTGAGAAATTTTTGGGAAGCTAAAGATCATAATTTTTGGAGGTCTACAAAATATTTGATAATTTTTCAAAGTTGTCAATTTTTATGGTTTTGGTATGCTGCACTATTCATTTGGTCCGAATTTGAATTCTATCACCTGAGGCTCAAATGATGTCCAATTGCCACAAAATTTTATATAGAGAAACTAGACAATCACAGTGACTCGTGCCAATAAGAAGCACCTCAATTGGAGGTCTAGAGAGGGAGATATGAATTTTTGAAGGTTTTGTCCAGTATCAGTAATTTTGCTTGACCTGAAGTACTGTTCTATTAAATTTTGAGGTTTGGGCTTAATGAACTGGTCTAAGATATTTTTCCTCTCTAGTTAACATTCATAGCTTTCTAGATTAGCATCATTTACATGAATTGGATTTTTGTAGAATTAATTGGACATTTTCAAAGTTTTTTGTAGAATTTTGAATTAGTTCCAAAATGCATTATGACCTTTGGACCATTTTAGATGTCAAACGTTCTCTGTGATGAATGTTATCGTCTAGGCATATTCTTATGTGAAGTATACATCCATAGCTTCTCAGAATGACTAAGATTGCATGATTTCAATTTTTTTAGATTTAGTTATGATTTTCCAAAGTTTGGTTAGAACAAGGAGCAAATCTAGCCAAAATTAAACAAGCCCATTTCATCCTTCATTTCGGTTTCCATGAGTTGTAGGCATGATTTTGTAATGAAAATGAGTTGTAATGATATATTTAAATATGAGGATTCATAGCATGAGCCCACATGGTCCACGTGACACTGATTGCAATTTTTAAGTATGATTCGACGTAAATAAACCCATTATTTTCGGTCCCTTTTTCATGTGCTCTCATGGAAATGATAATGTGAAGCTTATGAATGTTATTAAATGAGCTAGAATTTATGGTGTTACACCTATTCTCTTAGAGTACTCAAGAAAAATAAGATTCTTCCTCTACTACATCTCAAGCTCTCTTTGCATTGCCCGATCGTTTTTACTTCTGGCAATATCATGCTAGAAGGGCATTTATGCCAAGGACAAGTGTGCTGTCTTAAGTACTCAAGCACATTAACTGAATATCTATTCTCAATTTAATATGTCATCAACTTGAACACTATCATATCTTCTCTTTCTACCTTTCTTATCCTTTTACTTAAGTAAAAAGATGTTTTACTATTGGTTGTTTTTGTTGCCAGTTTATGTTTTTTATGCTCAAAAGCACCTTTATTTTCCTGGGGTTCCTCCACTTATTCACTTTCTGTAACATCAAGGGGGTTTACCTTTTCTTTATACTCTTATTCTGCTCTTAGCTAGACCATCCCTTGGTAAGAAGGATTCTATTTCATATAATCCCAGGAATTTCATTCTATGGTGCTCTCGGCTTACACTCTTTCTCTATATAATACAAGGCTTGCCTTCTTAGGCGGTCTCTAACTCCCTTGAGCTTCCCTGAGGGTACTAAGGCACTAACTGTCTGTTTAAGCTTATTTCTACATTCAGATTAGAGCTGGGTTTTTTCTCTGTTTAATCTCTTTAGCCTCATCCCTAGGAGCACAATATACTGATCTCAGGGTTCTACTAACCCAATCCAGGACACGTGCTCTCAATGTCCAGACTCTATCTTACTAAAAACTTATGCTTTACTGGGTGGTCTAATCACTCACGTGCCTTACCCTATATCATTCTTATATTAGGGAGCTCGTCTAATTAACTATTGGACCCTTATCAGTTTACCTCTTTGGCTCAGTTTACTTATCTAATCATGACTAAAGCGAGGGCATCTTTTTTGTAGCTAATTTCTTAGCTCTTCCTCACTTCCATGATCACTATGCTCTACAGTCAGGGGGTCTATCTAGGGGAATTTGCTAACCATTACTAGGTGATTTCCCCAGCTTAGAATGTCTCATCTTTTCTTTCTCGATCCAGGGAGAACCTTCGCTGAGGCTTTCATTCACATATCTCACCTGGAACGATGCTACTGGTCATTTTTCTCAGGCTGTAGCTTATGCTCAACTTAGACTAGTCATCTCATTGGACCCGTAGCTCACTAGCTATTCTCATTTTTTTTTAGCCTCTGTTACTAGATTACTCATACTTACCTCTAGGTGTTACCTATGAGGTACACCTTTCTAGGCCACTCGCTATGTGCCTTACTGTTGGTAGTCTTATCTTACGTTATTTTAGTGCTATACTAACATTTTATCATTTAGTGTCTCACAGGGTGGCATCCTAGGTTAGAGTCAACACCTTGAAGGCAGGTCTTAACAACCTTATCATCCTTGTGTTTAACTTTCTCTATACTGAGCTCTTTTTTCAGTCTCAACTACTAGGCCTACGGATTTCTTACTAACCTTCTATGACTAGTCACTATTCTTTTCTCTACTTATATTAGGGGTTCCCGCTCGCTGTGGGTTGTTTGACCCCTTATCAACTCCTTTCTCAAGTTAGCTTGAATATGACCAACAAGGCATTCATGATGCCATTTGTCACGGCTAACATATCATTGGCCGTGGCTAACTAGCCTCAGGTTCGCCCTAGTTTTCCTATCTAAGTATTGGTCGTGGCTAACTTCTTAATTGGCCACGGCGAGGAACTCTCTGGATTGCCTCGCTGCTATCTAGAATAATTAGCCGCGGCTAATGGCCTTTGATTGGCTTACTTTTTTAGGGATTGGATTTTCATCTTTAACTACTAACCCAAGCCTTATTACCTCTATATCTAGCCCGTTATCGAGCTAGAAGGTTTTAGCTCTTGCTTTATTCATACATAATCTCTTGTCATCTCAGAGTTGTCAGGCTCTAGGGTGTAGCTTGTAACTCAACCTTGGCCTGAAGGAATTAGCCTTTCAGGCTCTAATACTTATCTAGACATTTAGGTGTTGTGGCTAGGGGATAACTCTCCTTCTCACTTCCCTTTTAGACTAGTCCTGTGCAGCCACAGTCTCATCTCATACTACGCTGTATCACTACTTGTCTCTGCACTATGCGAGACAGCTGGGAATGGCTTGAGTATGACTACCAGGGAGAATTAGGCCTCACATACTCTCTCTCTCTAGCAAGCCTCTTTATATCAACGAGATCATTTCTCATCATTTATATCTAAAGCTTGCCACTGATCCCATCGAGCTATCACATCTCATGAAGCTCTAGCCGTCGGATCCCTCAACTGTGCTTAAGGTTAGCTCTGCTCAAGCTACTTTAGAGAACACTCTTTCTCGGTGTCCACTAGCTACTCTAAGACCATCATACAACTTACTCATAATGAATAAAGTCACAAACTATACTCATACACTCAACATGTCTCATGTAAGGCTCTACCTATCCATTCAAGCCTTTTTACATAACCCTATTGCTACATCCTCAAGCCAAATCCAAATCGAGAGAGCCTGGAACTTTACTCTGATACCAATAAATGTAACACCATAATTTCTAGCTCATCTCATGCCTTTAAATGACTTAATATCATGAATCATGTAAGCCTCCAATGAAAAAGGCAATAAAATAAGGAATATTTTTGCACTACGTCGTGTATAAAAATTTCATTCAGTGTCACGTGTACTGTGCGAGCTCATACCATACATTATCATATTTAATTTCATGAATGAAACTTATTTGGATCATAAAATGTGGCCCACAACTCATGGAACTCAAAGGAAAACTTAAAATAGGCATATTAAATTTCGGCCAGAATTTGCTCTTTTTCTGCCCAAATTTTGGAAAATCATAACTAATTTTAGAAAATTAAAATCATGCCATTTTGGTTATTCCAGAAAGCTATGGATGTCTACTTCATACTAAAAATATGTCTAGACCATAACATCCACCATAGAGGACGTTTTACATCCGAAAATGTCCAGAGGTCAAACTATCACAAATTTTTGCAGCAAACTTTGAAAATGTCCAATTAATTCCAAAAAAATACAATCTATGCAAATGATACCAATATGAAAATATATGGATGTTATCTAGAGGGAAAAAATAGCTTTAGACTAGCTCAAGGAACCCAGAACTCGAAATCCAATGGAACAGTAACTGTGGTCGGGTAAGGGTCCTGATACTGGATAGAATCTTCAAAAATTCATATCTCCCTCTCTAGACCTCCAAATGAGGTGCTTCTAGTTGGAATGAGTCACTGTGAATGTCTAGTTTTTCTGTATAAAATTTTGTGGTAATTGTAAATCATTTGGGCCCTGTGTGATAGATTTCACTTTCAGACCAAATGAATAGTGTAGCAGACCAAAATCAGAAAAATTTTCAACTTTAAAAATTCATTAAATGTTCTGTAAATCTCCTAAAATTATGATCTTTAGCTTCCCAAAAATCTCTCAAAAATCTCTATTTGCATGCCAAATCTCAGATCAAAAAGAGTTCATTTGGCAGAAAAGTAATCTAGGGGTTCCATTATGGTCATTTTTGGCTCCATATGGGGTACCAAAGTGACCAAATGGTTTTTCCTTGGTCTTGGCATCTTTTGGGTAAGTCTAAAAGCATATTTAGGACTTGTGTGAGCTGTCCGAATGGTCCCAAACCTCATACATCTTATTTTGGCCTTTTCATCCACATATATGCACATTACATCAGACTTTCCAAAATGCATACCTTGGCATTACATACCCAAATTCTATTCTAGGGTTCATACATCATATCCACACATTTGTACATCACATAATATCATAATTACACATGCCTAAGAAGTCACAGACCATATATATCATTAGATTACAATATTGGACACAAATATGGCGTTAAAGTGACAAAACTCTAATACTTTGTTGTCAAACTCTTTCCTTCAAGGTGGTTGGCTTCCATTACCATGTCCACTTGGTCCACCTAGCATGTGAGATCATTGGAGAGGAGGGGATGAGATTCAAAGAATCCCAATAGCTCATCTCCCATTCAATCAAACATAATTGATGCAAACAAGTCTCATAAATACATGATGGTCATATTGACATGTGCAAACATTCAAGAAACATTTTCATCATTTGAGAATGTCATACATAGCCTACAAAGGCTTGCCAAGCAAGTAGATTGGCCTCACCTAATTTCTTATGGATATTGGACTTGCCTCACCCATTTTTTAAGAGATTCTTGGATTCAACCATACTCTTGGGAGCCCATCTTGCTTTTGGGAGACTCTTTGCTTTGTCTTAACCAATCTCAAGGGTTCTTGGCTCATCCTCACCATGGCTAAGGGTTCTTAGCCTCACCACACTCATGCAAAGCCAAGCATACATCATAACATCATTTAAAAACATAATATATCATCATGAAATCATGGCATATAAAATCATGCTAGCATACTTTTCATGGCTTGAAAATACATATACACACATTCTAAGACAAGCTAAGCACACATCCATGCATGAGAGAAGGTGGAGTGAGTTACCTTACACATAATCACACACTTTTTCTCTTGAAACTCCCTCCCTTGCTTCAACCACACACCCACAAAAGTGTGGGGAAAGTTTCTCTTGGCCTAAACACAATTTATGGAAGCCAATTAGGTTCATGAAATAATTTCTAAGGCCACACAATTAGCTTAGACACTAGGTTGGTCTATAAACCCCATTATAGTCCATAAATACACCTAATGAAGTAATATCCCTCAAATAATTTCTAGGCTCCATTCTTTCCTTTCAAATATGATTCTTGACTCTTTTTAAGCCTCTTGGAGTCATCACACCATTAAAACAAAGAGCCTAACAACATGTTACTTTTTTATGTCATAATATGGAACCTAAGCACCAAATCATCTTTTATGAGTTTTAAATTTTTTCCAAAGCCTCCCCTCATTTTCATTCATCCTAGATGATTCAAGAATGGCCTTAGAAAAATTTAAAACTCTCCCTAGCTATAAGAACCCCTTTTGGCCAAGACATAGGGCTTTGTTAGCCTTCATGGAGATTTCTTTGTTTTCTTGGAGGAGGAAGCATGTGGGGAGTATCTTAGGGATCTTAGGAGCTCATTTAAACTCTAAATTAGGCCTAGGAATTATCATATGAAATAAGATTTTGAAAGGTTCACATAAAACCCTAGAATTTGTATCTTGAAATCTAATGGTTTTTTGATAATTCGCTTTGCATATTCTTAATCATCACACTCTTTTTCCTTAGATTCATGCTTGGTTCTAGTTAAAAATCATCTCCTCCTAGGGTTTTCTCAAATGGGGTGAAATGGTGGAGAAGGGAACTAAAGATGACAACCATAGGAAGAGAAATTACCTTGTTTTCTTACTTTTTTTCACTTGAATCTTGTGTTCTTTGAGCTCCTCTCTTCAAATCCGAATTTTTTCCTCAATTTCTCCTTTAAAACAGATCCATATACTTCATTATAATCGTAGGAAATAAAGAAGAATGAAGGAGAAGAGGTTTGGAAGAGAAAGAGCATGAAAAACCATGAAAATCCATACCTTTTTACCTTAAATTTCTCCTCTTTTCTTCCTCCTCCTATGCACCTCATCCCTTAGGGTTTTCCTCTGGTTTTGGGTAAAACATGTTGTGCATAATGAAGGGAGAAGAAGGGTGCATCATATATATGTGGAAGGAAGTTACACATTTCAAAAATTCTCATTTTGCCTTCGTTCTTGGCATTTTCCTTTCTCCTTCGTTTTAGCTTATTTTTTAGAACCATCTTTTCCATTATGAAATTTAGGTTCCTAATTGAGTAAAATGCCTTTTTAATCACTCAAATCGAAGCTAAAACTTTTCCGAACAAATCCGTCAAAGTTGAGGTATACCGAAGTTGGAAAACATCCATCGAAGGGGTTTTAGCTGTCTCGGGGCTTTCCATGGTTTTCAGAGTCTCTGAGAACCCCGGAGAACTCAAAACTTTCATTTAAAAAGCCCTCCTATGTGAATTCTAAAATTTGCTCAAAATTACAAAAATGTCATTACGTTTTGTAAGTTTTTCGTAAGAAATTGTTTCTTCATTCTAGCTCCATTTTTCTTTCCATTTGAGCTTGGGATTCTCATTTTTAGGACTCTAGAATGCTTGCCAAATTTTTTGGGACCTTAACCTTAACTACATCATCTTGGGGGATTTCCTTTTGTATCTAGTAAATTTCATTTGTTTTTTGGAGAAAATGTACATTACATTTCTCACATTTTCTCTCTTTTTTAGAAAATCAGATGTTACAATCTCACCATGGCTAAGGGTTCTTGGCTTCTCCACACTCAAATAAACATAACAAACATCAATTGAAAACATAATGTATCATCATGGTGCCATGGGATAAGAGCTCATACTAAAACATTTTTCATAACTTAAAATACACATACACACATTCAAAGACAAGTCAAACATATATTCATACATGAGAGAAGGAAAAGTAAGCTACCTTGGATGCAACCACACTTTTATCCTTGAATTTGCTCTCCCTTCCTCGACCTCACACACACAAAGGTGTGGGATTGGTTTCTCTTGACCTAAACACAATTTATCGAAGCCAATTAGGTTCATGGAATTAATTCTAAGGCCACACATCTTCCTTAAACACTAACTTAGTCTTAACCCCTTTATGGTTCTAAGAATACACCTAATGAAGTAACACCCATCATATAAGTTCTAGGCTCCATTCTTTCCTTTCATTTATGATTCTTGACTCCTTTTAAGCCTCTTGGAGTCATCACACAATTAAAACAAAGAGCCAAACCACATGTTCTTTCTTTAGGTCATATTATGAAACATATAAGGCCAACTCACTTTTTATAGTTTCTAATTTTTTTCCAAGACATCCCTTCATCTTCACTCATTATATATGACTCAAAAATAGGCTTGGAACAAATTAAAACTCTCCTTAGGTACCCTAACTCATCTAAGCCGAGACTATGCTTGTTTTTACTACCCTTAGTGTTGTCTTTGTTTTCTTGGTGGAAGAAGCATATGGGAAAACTTCTAGGGATCTTAGGAGTTCATTTAAACATTATTTAGGCATAAAAATTAAGGTATCAAGTCAAATTTTACAAGGAACACATAAAACCCTAGATTTGCTATCTTGAAATTTCATGATTATTTGTTAATTTCCTTTGTATATTCTTATACTCCACACTCCTTTTCCTAAGATTCACCCTTAGTTCTGCCCAAAATCCAAGCCCTCCTATAGCTTCTTAAGTGGGGCGAACCAAGGAGAGAAGAGGAGCAAAGGGTGGTGTAACATCCGATTTTCTGAAAATCCAAGAAAACGTAAGGAAACGTGAGAAACGTAACATATGGTTTCTCCGTCAATGTACGAAATTCATTGGATATGAAAGAACGTCCCCCAAATAGAATAAATCGAGGTCTAATAAAATTAGAATAATATTCTAAATCACAAATAATGATGAGTCAAGGCTAGAGGTGCCCTAAAATTGGGACTAAAATAGATAAAAAAAAAAGATCAAAAAAAGGTCCCGAAGAGCCTCCAAAGTCAGGTATGAAGGAGTCAGGGACTAAAATGCAAAGAAAAGTTATATGTCGGCCAAAATGTATAAATTGCCCTAAAGTTCAGGGAACCCTAGTTTCACCCTCTATTCGTGGTTTTAAGCATGAATATCAAAAAATCGAGCAAGAATCTTAGAAATCCATGACCCATGGTTAAACTCAGTTTGATGAGACGGGTCCAATGATGCCAAGTTGTCTGGATGGCCGGGCGGGATCCGGTCTGGGATCTGGTTATCCCGATCAGTAGCCATGAGCAAAATAGAAAAAGGAAGTTGTAACAACTATAGAAATAAAAATAGCTAAAGGGTTAAGAAACCCTGAAGGAGTTTCAGGGACAGAATTTCAGGAAAGGAAAAGTTTATAGCATAATCATAATACAGAACGGTAAAAATTACACCTATAGACTCGGGTGTCCGATTGACATCAAAATTTGTGAGGATTGAGGTTACGGGCCCCTGAACCATGTTTGAAGCTTAGTATGGCTAGAAAGCAGAGGAAATAATACTTAAAAATTTTAGAAAGTCTAATGGTATGTATTATATTGTAAAACCTTAATTGGGCTCAGACACCGATGTTAGACTGCGATAAGGATCAATAGCGATGCTAAAGGCCTAATAAGAGAAGAGAAGATATGATTAGGGTTTTAGAGAAGATGAAACCTAAATATAAATATAGAATGAAAGGAAAAGAAGAAAAAGATTTTAGTTATTTTAAAGAATTAACCATGGTTAAGTTAGAAACTAACTATGGTTGAATTAAAAGTTGACCATGGTTGAGTTAAGAAATTAACCATGGTTACTCCCCATAACTTAAGGGTTAAGGCAAGGCTTCCAAGTGTGTGGCCAAGAATTTTTAGAAGAAGATATTTAGTTATGAAATTAGAAAATCAAAAAAAAAAAGAATGGAAGGTTAAGATTTGATCTTAAAAAGGTTGATCCAATGGTCCAAATTTAGTATGACCATTTAACTTCATTAGATTTATCTTCTTCACCTCCATTCCACCATTTTCATGCCACACACAAGGAAGAAAGAAAGAAAAAGGTGAAAAAAGAGAGAGAGGGAGAAAAAGTGGAAGATGAAGTGAAACCAAGCAAAACTACCACCATTCTTCACCAAATTTCTTCATCTTCTCCATCCTCTAACCATTTCCTCCAAAGGGCAGCTGCATATTCATCTTTTCTTCAAGGTGAAATGTTGCTCTAAGTGGGAAGAGAAGGGATTTTAGTGTGAGAAAAGCAAAGGAAGCAAGGCTTAAGCTTAAAGAGTAAGTTTTCTCCATCTTATACTTGTAAATCATATGTTTTAAGCTAGTTTTGTTAAACTCTAGCTATGAGTTATTTTTGGACAGCATATGAATCATTAGAAATAGAGTTTATATGCTGAATATGAAGGCCTTGAAATGAAGTTTATATGTTGAACATGAAGGCCATATGAGCTTAGTTATTGTTGTTATGTGCTGAAACTTTGGAAAACACAAAGATTGTAATTTTTGGGAAAATAGAAAGCATGGGGAGATGCTGTCCGAATTTTTCCAAAATTTTTATGGTGTTTTCTTGATGTCTTAAATTCATGTCCTAAAACATAAAGGAAAAGGTTATGGAATTTTTAAAACCAAAGAAATGCACTTTGAGCCTAAATGGAGCTAGATTATGTGATGACCAAAACGTGATGTTGGGGCTGGAATTTGATGATTTTATCCATTCCAATGGATTCAAAAGGGTTTTTTTAGTTAGGAATACCTATTGGAAAGCCCCCAAAATTTATGAGATAAAATTCCTCAATGTTGACCAAGAAATGCATACTATTCGGCCATAGTGAATGGGAATGGAAGGAGTTAGATTTTTCCAATTCCAATGGTCCCATTAAGTTTAAAAGGGGTCATCCTATTTTAGAAGTTAAGGTTTATATGTTGATTGTAATGAATTATCATTATGATTATAGGGTTTGATGTTGTTTTGGGAACTCCAAAAGCAAGTAAACTGAGTCCCAAGGATTGAGGAGCAAAGTTTGCTAAGGTAGTAGTTTTCCTCTCTCTTTCCTTAAGCTTGTATGTTTGTATAATGATAAGTGGTATGCTATATCAAGTTGTCATTTATGTTATAAGATAAGATATGTATGCTTAGATTGTGCTTGGCCTTATATGAAATCCCTTGTATTACTATGTGGTATATGTCACGTTGATTGGCATTATGTTATGTACTTACATGCTTGCTTGTGAATGAGACTAGTTTACTGCTACTAAGATTTCATAATCTCACCCTAAATATAACCCATGCTAGGTCCGAGTTCAAGTAAATAAAGGGGCAAAGGATGTGGAAGCATAAATTGAGGACCTTACTTTTATGTATCACATTTTGTCATGTAATTAAATATTTTAGATTACTGCGTGTATGAGTTATATTATGATATTGTAAGGTACTCAGGTATGGAATGGAAAGTCATGAATATAATTAGCCCTTGAGTAAATAAAATATGATTGGTGAGCCTAAAATGAAAAAAATACATCTGCTTATATAAAGGCAAAATAATAATAACAATATGTCAAGTGAAGGGTAAAATTGTCCAATTTATTGTAGGAGGAACTTTATATGAATTCATATGTGCTCTGCAAAGTATGCATTTTTCCCATGTAAAGGGCTTAAAGAGCTTGAAGTAGAGCCCTGAATTAACCTCATACGATTTTTCTATAATTAAGTATGTATTTTCAAAGTTAGATAAGAAATTGGAAATGACCAAATGAATAGTGAAATTGTATGAGGAAGCTTTTAAAAGAAAAAAATTAATTAGTTCAGGTTTCCATTGACTCCTCTAAGTTTTATATGAGGCAATTATAGTAGGAAAAGTGTTATAAAATAAGGTATTATAGTGGCTATCATAGAAGGAGAAATTACCTTGTTTTTCTTTGTTTTCTTACTTAAATCCTCCCTTCTTTGGCCTCCTCTCTTCAAATCTAAATTTTTCCCTTTGTTCCTCCCTTAAAACAGATCCATATACTTCAATAAAACCATAGGAAAGAAAGGGAAATGGAGGAGAAGAGGCTTGCTAAAAAAAAGCATGAAAAATAACCAAAAATTCATACCTTTTGCCTTTGATTTCTCCCTCTCTTCCTCTTCCTCTTGTGGGCCTCTCTCTTTAGGGTTTTTCTCTAGTTTATGGCAGAAATATAAGTGGCTAAGTGAGTGGAGAAGTGGAGCACTCTATATATATAGGTAGGAGGAAGAAAGACTATTCAAAAATTCTTATTTTGCCCTTCATTTTTGGCATTTTTGTTTCTAATTCATTTTAACTCCTTTTTTAGAACTATCTTTTCTATTATAAAGTTTAAGTTCCCAATTTAGTAAAATGCCTTTAGAATCACTCAAATCGAAGCTAAAACCTTCTTGAACAAATCCATCAAAGTTCAGGTATACTGACATTAGAAAATGTCTACCGAAGAGGTTTTAACTACCCTATGCTTTTCTATGATTTTCAAGGCCTCTAAGAATCTTGAAGAACTTAAAACTTTCATTTAAAAATTCCTCCTGTGTGAATTTCAAATTTTGCTCAAAATTATGAAAATACCATTACGTTTCATAAGTCTTTCATTAAATTTTGTTTATTTATTATAACTCTATTTTTCTTTCCGTCTGAGCCTAGAATTCTCTTTTTTAAGAGTCTAGAATGCTACTTAAATTTTTTGAGACTTTAACTAATTTATTTTAAGGGACTTGCTTTGAAATGTACCATTTTCGTTGTTTAACAAAAATCGAATATTTCAAAGGGTGGTATAGCAGCTATCCAATTGTACAACACAATTCATACACGTCAGATGTAATCACAAAATATCTGGTAGGAGTAAACATAGATAATTCAAATGACAACAGGCTAATTTTAAGACCCAAACACTTAACATAGTCATATGAGACGAATGAATGGGTTGCATCCGAATCAAACAATGCATCTACAATATGGTTATAGATAAGAAGAGTGTAATGTCTAGGTTCATAAAAACGACAAAAACGAATGTGTTAAAATCAAGTTCTATGAAACAAAAGAGTTAATGTCTAGAAAAATTAGGATAATAATCTACACATCAAATAATGAAAATAAGAGGCTAGATGTACCTTAAAATCAGAGCCAAAATAACCAAATAGAATTTAATGAAATCGTTGCGAAACGGAATGGCATTTTCATAATTTTGGGTAATTTTTAAAATACTCATAGGAGGGCTTTTGAAATAAAAATTTTGAGCTCTCTGAGGTTCTTAGAGACCCTAAAAACCATGGGAAGCCATGAGACAGTTAAAACCCCTCCAATGTATGTTTTTTAATGATGGTTGACCCAAACTTTGGCCTTCTCATTCGGAAAGATTTTAGCTCCAAATTGAGTGATTCCAAAGGCATTTTATAAGATTGAGAACCTAAATTTTATGATAAAAAAGACAGTTCTAAAAAAGGAGCTAAAATGAAATAAAAACAAAAATGCCAAGAAAATGGGATGTTACAAGAATTTTTAAGAAACAATTTTTAATCCCTTCTTACTTAAGTGATGCGTCCCACTTCTCCTTCATGTTAGCCAACCTTCTTGCTGCCCAAAATAGGGAGTGAGACCAAGGGAGAGAGGCACACAAAAGAAAAGAAGAAGAAAAAGAAAACCAAGGCAAAAAGGGTATGAAAATGATGGAATTTCTTGGTCTTTCCTTTAGTAAGCTTGTTCTCCTCCTTCTCCTTTTTCTTTCTATGGCTTTATTGAAGTATTTGGTTCTGTTTTGAGCTCTAATCAGAGGGAAGAAGTTTAAATTTCAAGGGGAGGACTAAAGCAAAGGAAAAAGCTCTTAAAAAATTGTTAGAAAACCAAGGTAAATTTCTTGTTTCCATGCTTGCTTCTTCTTGTCTCCAGGATGTGTGGTTCAGCCACTCCTAAGACAGCCAAGGGGAGATGAGTTTTGAACCAAACCAAGAGTGAAACATAAGAATTAGAGTGTGGGAAACAAGAATATGCAAAGAGAATAAAGAAAGAACCATGAATTTGCAAGATGCATAACCTAGGGTTTTAGTCACACCTTAGTTTGTAGGAAAGTTTCTAGCCATAATTTAAGGTGTTTAAAAGTTTGTATAAGTCTCTAAGACATCAAGGAAGCCTCCTGTAATATCCGATTCTTTGAAAATGAGAGATTATGTTATGCAACCATTAGAATGTATGTTGAGCATAAAGTATGGCAACGAAACAAGTTAATTTATGGGCTGAAATAAGATTTTATCACCGGGGTCAAAGATCTTGTCGACAAAATCCTGTAGTCTGTAGTGCAATTTCCAAGACCTTGTCGACAAGGTTTTCGCCAACAAGTACAAGGTTTTGTGTTAAAACTTGTGTGGTCTAGAATTGAGTATGGAGGGCTTTTTAAACCAAAGTTTTGAGTTCTCCAGGGTTCTCAGAGGCCCTGAAAACCATGGAAAGCCCCGGGACAGTTAAATTCCCTTCAGTGGATGTTTTCCAAAGTCAGTGTGCCTAAACTTTGACGGGCCATTCGAAAAGATTTTAGCTCTGATTTGAGTGATTCCAAAGCCATTTTTCTTAATTGGGAACCTAAATTTTATAATGAAAAAGACGGTTCTTATAAAGGAGCTAAAACGAGGGAGAAACACAAATGCAAAGTATGTAGGGCGAAATTGGAATATTTGAAAAGTCACTTTTCCCTACCTATATATATGTGGTGCCTCACATTTGCCCTCATTTAACTTTAGAAAATTTAGCCCCAAACCAGAAGCAAAACCCTAAAGGAGAGGCGCCCAAGAGAGGAAGAAGGTGGAGGAAGAAATCCAAGCTTAAGGTATGCTTTCATGATGTTTTTCTTGCTTTTCTTCATCTCCACTACCTCTCCTACATACTCCTTTCTTTCCTTGGATTAAAATGATGTCTATAAATCTGATCCAAGGGAGATATTCAAGGGAAAGTTTGGATTTGAAGAGAGGAGCTTGGAGAAATCAAGATTCAAGCCAAACTAAGCAAGAAAATAAGGTAAAAATGCATCCTATGGTTGATACCTTCCATGGCCTTTCTTCTCTATTTTTCCCTATATGTGTTCTGCCCTAGGGAGTTAAATTTCAAGCCCATCCAAGCATGATTCTTAGGTATTTGATGGAGAGGAATAAGAATATGCAAAGAAAACCAAGAAATAGGCATTAGAAATCAAGATGCAAAATCTAGGGTTTTAAGTGCACCTTCTAATTTCTGAAATTGTATGATGATTCCTAGGCCTAAGTAAGAGTTTAAATGAGTTCTTGAGACATCTAAGATGCTCCCCATAAGCTTCTTCCTTTAAGAAAACCAAGAGAACTCCAAGAAGCCCAAAGGAAGCCTATGTCTCGGCCTAGGCTTGTTTGTGTAGGTAGGGGGAGTTTTAAATTTTTCTAAGGCCATTCTTGAGTCATATTTGATGAATAAAGATGAAGGGAAGCCTTGGAAAAATTTTAGAACTCATGGAAAGTGATTTGGCGCCTTAGGTTCCATAATATGACCTAAAGAAGCAACATGGTGCTAGGCCTTTTGTCTTAAGGATGTGATGACTCCAAGAGGTTTAAAAGGGGTCAAGAATCATAGTTGATAAGAAAGAATGAGGCCTAGAAATCATTTGAGGGGTGTTGCTTCATTAAGTGTAATTATGGACTATAATGAAGTATATAGAGTAATCTAGTGGTTCATCAATTTATGTAGCCTTAGAATATGTTTCATGAACCTAATTGGCTCCCATAATTTGTATCTAGGCCAAGAGAAACCATCTCCACCAACTTGTGGGTGTGTGGCCGAAATAGGAGGCTTGAAAGCTAAAGAAAAAGTGTGTGAAATTGTGCAAGGTAGCTCTCTTTCCCTTCTCTCATGCATGGATGTGTGTTTAGCATGTTTTAGATTGTGTGTATGTGTATTTTCAAGCTATAGAAAGTATGCTAGCCTGCCTTTACATATCATGATCCTTGATGCCATGTTATGTTTTAAATGAATCCATGATGTTTGTATGAGTTTGCTTAAGTGTGGAGAGGCCAAGAACTCTTCCCTTGGGTGATGAGTCAAGAACCCTCGAGCTTGGTTGAGACAAAGCAAAGAGTCTCCCAAAAGCAAAGTGGGCTCCCAAGAGTATGGTTGAGTCCAAAATGCTCAAGAATGGGTGAGACAAGTCCATAATCCATGAGGAGAAGTGTGAGGTCAATCCAAACACTTGGTGAGCTCTTGAATGATTTGTATGAGTTGTTCACATGCCAAGTTTGCTCATAAAATGTCCATGGCTTTTATTTTCTCCATACATGCATTTGTAAAGCTTGCTTTGCACATATTATGTGTGATTGAATGGGAGATGAGCTATTGGGATTCTTTGAATCTTATCCTCTCCTCTCCAATGATCTAACATGCTAGGTGGACTAAGCACTTATGGTGAAGGGAGCCAACAACCATAAAGAGCAAGGAGTGACAAGCCTATGTAGTATTTTGCCTATTTTGGGACCATAATGATAGTTCATAGTGTATATGATGTTGTATATGTACCATGAACCTTGAGACATGTGTAAATATACTATTATGTGATGTTTAGATGTATGAAAATGATATATGACCTATAGCACTTATTTTGAGTATGTAAGGCCAAAGTGTGTAATATGGAATTTTGATGAATGTATGCATAAGTGTGGGTTGAATGGCCAAAATGAGATGCATGAGATTTGGGACCATTTGGGTAGCTTACACAAGTCTCAAATGTGCTTTTAGACTTGCCCAAAAGGTGCCACCACCAAGGAAAGGCCATTTGGCAAATTGGTACCTCATATGGAGATAAATTTGACCATAATGGAACCCTATGTCACTTTTTGGCCAAATGAGTTAGTCTTGATCTGAGATTTGGCATGCAGTTAGGTCTCATTGAGAGCTTTCTGGGAAGCTAAAGATCATAATTTTTGTAGGTCTACAGAATATTTGAGGATTTTTTGAAGTTGGCAAAATTCATGTTTCTGGTTTACTGCACTATTCACTTGGTCCGAAATTGTTTTCTGTCACCCGAGATTCAAATGTTGTCCAATTGCTATGAAATTTTGTACCAAGAAACTAGATGATCACAGTGACTTATGCCAACTGTAAGCACCTCATTTGGAGTCTAGAAAGGGAGATATGAATTTTTGAAGTTTCTGTCTAGTATCAGTAACGCAGCCCGACCAGAAGTACTGTTCCATCAATTTCTGTGATCTGGGCTTGGTGAACTGATCTGGAGAAATTTTTTCCCTCTAGTTAACATCCACAGCTTTCCAGATTGGTATCATTTGTAGAGATTGGATTTTTTAGAACTAATTGGACATTTTTTAAGTCCATATCAATAAACTGTGACTACTTAAAAGCTAATAATTACATAAATTTGTTAGGGATTTAATGACTAAAATTAAAGGCAATTCAAGAAGTAAAAAGAAACTACCATCTAGAATCAAAGAAAGTAACAATAACAAGTAATTAAGTGCAGCTAATCATGAGTAAATTCCTTGAAATTCAATTATCATCACACAAATTATATTTCACTAAGGTCTGGACCTAATCCTTTCTAGTGTATTCATAATAAATTTTCTCAAGTTACCACTTAATAATGCAAGAAACTAGTAAGATAATAATTCTTGAAACCTCAAGACTATACTAGTTTACTAATTATTGAATTAAGCTCATTGAACACACTAAAAATATAGATTAATTGACCTTTAAAGCCTTTGCACTTTTATCATAAATGCCTAATTAACCAATTAAACATCAAGATTCCTTAAATAAAAAATTAAGCATAAAACAATAACTATTGCATCAAACTGAAACTTTAAAAGAGATGGGGATGAAATGAATAGCTATAAAAATAGTGAAATATTTGAACAATTAACCTTTTAATTTATTCTCCAGAATGTCTATTTAATAGCTCAACAATCTTGATAATTAAATCTAAAAATACAGCCACATTCATCAAGTTAATATAAGCTAAACCTAGTCTTATATAAGTAGAAAATTGCAACTAAAAAAGAGAAGTAAAGGAGAAATAAAAAGGCCAAATTTGGAGCAATTTTCTTGGATTCAAATCTACACTTCAAGGTATTCATCCCAAGCTAGCTACATAGTGAAATTAAGCTTGCATTGACCAAAATTGATGGAGAAAATTATGGTGTGAATATTTAGCCATTGGAGCTCAGAGAGGGAGGAAGAGAATAATGTTGTTTTGTATTTTTGTGTGTGTGCCCTTAATGTCCTAGTCCAATTCGTGCCTATATGTGTGAATTAGGAAGTAGTAGAGTGTGTCCACATGAGAGTCTCATGAGTGAGCTAATTGGATTGCACTTTTGTTTGAAGATCCTGCATGATTTCATCCTCTGTGAACATAAGGCCTGGTGCCTTCAATTCGTATAGCTACATGTGTGTTTTCCATGCGTGAAAGAGTGTAACGAGCGGTAAATACCATAAAATGAAGAAATGAGCTGTATAAAGACAAGTCCCCCAAAATGACTTAGATAATGTTCCAAAATATTTGGGGAGTATCCTAGGCTCCTAAAAATGATATTTCCAGGCTCAGACAGAAAGAAAATAGAGTTAGGATAGTGAAATAAATTATGACGAAAGCTGAAGAAATGTAATGGCATTTTTGTAAATAAGTGCAACTTTTGAAAAAAAACACACAGGAGGGCTTTTTAAATGGAAAATTTGAGTTGCCCAGTGTGATAACCCTAACTTTTAGTCATTGTAATTAAGGTTAAATACCCGATTAACAATCACAAATCTAGATTAAAAGCCATTACGATTAATTACATTCAGAAAATGTAGGAAAATTTGAACCTTAATGTTATTAGAGTCATCAACCATATAATTACAAGCACTTATGTACATAAGGGAAACAAACATTCATTTACAAGCCTTTGATTCTATTACCTATCAATTCTAACTCACAATAATCTTCTACTAATATTTCTAAGTCATCCCTTGAGGTTACCATATGAAAAACCAAGATTTCCTGGCTAATATAAGGATTTTAAGACATTCGCTGCAACTAAATTACACTTAGCCACAGCCAATTCCTCTCGGCTTCACCCCTTGCATCATCACTAATTTTGTCGCAGCTAGTTGGACCTTTATCGCGGCTAACCTACATGGCACCGCAGCAAGGAAACTTCCTAAAACCTACCTCGCTCGCCTCTCACTATTGGCTGTGGCCAATTCCTTTATTAGCCGCGGCTAATTCCTTTCTGAAATACCTAGGACATTTTCACAAAAGTTTACTATGGCCAATTCCCCTTTTCACCGTGGTGAATTTCCCTCTGGATGACTCCTAGTTTAGCCTCTCACATTTTGCTGTAGCTAATTCCACATTTCACCACGGCAAATTGCTCTCTAGTACTTTCCCTGGGCAATTTTGCCTTTATTTACTATAGCTAACAATATTTTGGCCGTGGCAAAATACCTTTTGATCTTACAACTTCTAAAATCTTGCCTCATACTCTCCACTCTCCCTCCAATAACACCCTAGGGCCACTCTACCTTAATTTATGCAACTATAATAGTATTTACGTACCTTATTTACTCAGCTATTCTACCATTACCAATTCAAAACTTAAGTATAAATTCCTACTCATCCAACTATCATATGTCAGCAAATTCATAGATTAATAATAGCAGAATTTCATAAGCTTCCAGCAATTATCATTCAAATATGCATTCCCTTAGAGATTTCATGCATCATTGATTCAAATCAATAATCTCATATCACCCATGATGACATTCCCAATAGTAAACCATATCATGAATTCAACAAAGTTCATACATTAGATACTATAAGTTTATACATCCAAAACTAAGCTACATTGAGACTTAACTCCTTAATAAATACATTACAACTAATCAAAATATAAGTGCCTACACTTGGCAATATGATTACATAATGATGCTATGTATAAGATTAACAAAATTGCATCTACTCTATTCCACTCAGACCAAGTGTAGCTCCCCACACCAGGCCTCAACTCATGGATGTTCATCCACTTGCTTGCCCTTATCCTTACCCGAAGAACTTTCATCTGAAAGTATAATCCTATGAAACGAGGTGAGATGCAAATCTTAGTAACCAAGACCATTCCATCATATATTCCAGTTTAATTAACATATATGCATGATTTCATATAAGTATCAAAAAACATACTAGTCATATCAGTAAATGAAACAATTAGGCTATCATGATTACTATCCCATACTAGCAATTATATTTCTATATGTTAAAGGCCAATAAAACCGGGAAAGGCCCATCCACGGCACCTACTCCCCATTGAGCACAACCAGGGCTCAATGCATCTGAGGTTTGATCATAACCCGATGCCTGATCGAAGCACATACACGGGTGACAGCCGCACCACAGCTCTACCATGGACTCACAAGGTCCAATCACAATACAATAGATAGCCAATCAATTCATTCAACATTCCAAATCATTCATGTACAACAAATATGAAATTAAAATAAATATATGCATAGAATTAATATAGTCTTGGTTACCTCACTTGTAGTCAATCCTCTTAAGAGGCAATTGAATGTTACTTCAGCCTATGGATACAAAACCAAGCCATTACTATCCTTAATCATAATTTGTATAAGCAAACCCATCACTTAAAAAGTTGAGCTATATAAGACTACTCAGAAACACTTACCAAATCACTACTAAACCAAATTTGGATTCGGTTGCTCCTACCCTAGAAACCTCAAAATAACACCTTTAATTATAAGTAAATTCTCACAAAAATAATACTCATATTATAAATCAGCTATAGGGGTCTCAAACTAGCAAAGAAAGCATCAAAATGGAGAGTTTATACTTACCTAATAACACCCTTAGTCTCAACCTACGAATTTTCACCATGGAGACATCAAATAGCAAGTTTTAGATTTTGGGTGTGGGTGAAAATACTCTAAATGAAAAACTAATCAGGCCAAAACGAAGAGAAAGAGAAGGGGATTAAATTATATAACTACTACCTTGGCTGATTTTGAGCTTAGAACTTAGAAATGGTGGATTTCTTGCCCTAAAACCTAGCCTCCCTTCAAACCTCCGAATTTCTCTTTTGTATTTCAGCAAAATGAGGAAGGGGCTGAAGTGTTTAGGGTTTTAGTTAGGTTAAGTTGGGTCAAATATGGGTCATGGGTTGCTCAAAGTATCCAACTCCCAATAGGCTTTAGATTTTAGCTTTGTTGGGCTAGCTTTAAGGTGTTAGGCTGCAGAATTTCATTAGGCTAGACTTAGTTTTAAGAATTCCATTGTTTTGGGTCTGCATAAGGTTTATTGGGCCATTTATAAGAGCCTATACAAGGTGGATCTTGGGCCTCTATCATATTGAATCAAATTGGGTCTGCACCTAACTTATTGGGCCTCTATTAGCCTCTTATCATGATCTCTTACATAAATTTGGGCCTAGATGAAGTTTCTATCCTAATTAATTCTCTACTCATATTATTAATTCATCTCTCAAAATTTTCATTCACTTAACTTACCCAATTATCCCATATTAATTATTCTTAATTAACCCAAATCTATGATTAGCACCTTAATTAAATTTAGGGTGTTACACCTAGGGTTCTCAGAGGTCTCAAAAAGCATAGGAAGCCTCGGGTCAGTTAAAGCCCCTTCGATGTATGTTTTATAATGATAGTGAGTTTGAACTTTAACGGATTCGTTCAAGAAGGTTTTAACTCCAAATTGAATTATTCCAAAGATACTTTATTAAATTGGGAGCATAAATTTTATAATGGAAAAGATGGTTCTCAAAAAGGAGCTAAAACAAAGTTAAAACGAAATTGTCATTACAAAGGGATGAAATTAGAATTATTAAAAAAGTGAGTTTCTTAAATGTTCCATAAGCTTCTTGACTCTTCCTCCTCTTATATAACTCGACCTTCTTCTACCCAAAATACAGAAAAGGACCAGCTTTCTTAGGTGCACAGGAGAAGGAGTGTAATATCTGGTTCTCTGAAAATGAGAGAAAATATGAAAAACATAACATATGGTTTCTCCGTAAATAAACAAAATTTACAAGATACAAAAGGAAGTCCCCTGAAATGAATTAGCTAATATCCCAAATTTTGAGGAAAAAATTTATTTAAGGGGGGAGAAATGTAACATCTAGTTCTCTTAAAATGAGAGAAAATATGAGAAATGTAATATACGATTTCTCCGTAAATGAATGAAATTCACTGGATATAAAAGGAAGTCCCCTGAAATGAATTAGTTAAGATCTCAAAATTTAGGAAGCATTCTAGACTCCTAAAAATGAGAATCCTAGGCCTAGATGGAAAGAAAAATAGAGCTAGAATGAAGAAACAAATTTGAACGAAAGGTTGACAAAACGTTAGGGCATTTTTGTCATTTTGAGCAAATTTTGCAATTCATATAGGAAGGCTTTTTAAATGAAAGTTTTGAGTTCTCAAGGGTTCTTAGGGCACTGAAAATCATGGGAAGCTCCAGGATAGTTAAAACCCTTTTGGTGGACATTTTTCAATGTCAGTTAACCTGAATTTTGACTAATTCATTTGGGAAGGTTTTAGCTTTGATTTGAGTGATTCCAAAGGAATTTTACTAAATTGAGGACCTAAATTTCATAATGAAAAAGGCAGTTCTCAAAAAAGAGCTAAAACGAATTAGAAACCAAAATGCCAAGAATGAAAGGCAAAATGAAAATTTTTGAGAAGTCCTTCTTAAACTTCCCTATATATATGAGGTACCCCATCTTCCCCTTCATTTAGCCATACTTGTTTCTGCCCAAAAACCATAGAAAACACCAACTCTCTTAGGCGCACCATGGAGGAGAAGAAAGGAGGAGAAAAAGTAAGGAAAAGGTAAGGAATTTCATGGATTTTCATGCTCCTTCTTCTCCCAAACTTATTCCTCTCCTCTTAAGCTTTTCTTCCTATGGTTTTATTGAAGTTTTTGGATCTGTCTTGAGGGAAGAATAGAGCAAAAAATTCGGATTTGAAGAGAGGAGGCCAAGGAAAGTGAGAAACAAGCAAGAAAAGCCATAGAAACAAGGTAAAATCTTCATCCTATGGTAGCTATTCCTCCCATCTTCTTCTCCTTATTTTGCCCCATATATGTAGCTACAAGAGGGCTTGAATTTTGGGCAGAACCAAGGGTGGTTTCTATGAATTTAAGGGAGGAGAGCAAGAATATGCAAAGAAATTCAAGAAAAGGCCATGGATTTTTAAGGTGTCAAATCTAGGGTTTCATGGGTTCCCTTAAAAATCTGATTTGATGTAATTATTCCTAGGCCTAAATGAATATTTAAATGAGTTTCCAAGATCCCTAGGAGTCTCCCCATATGCATCTTCCATGTAGAAAACAAAGCAAACTTCCATGGAGGCTAAATGGTGCATAATCTCAGCCAAAGGGGGTTGAAACACCTAGGGAGAGTTTTAAATTCTTTCAAGCCCATTTTTAAGTCATATATGATGAATGAAAATGAGAGGAAACCTTGGGAAAAATTTAAAAGGCCTAAAAAATGAATTAGTGTCTTAGGTTCCATAATATGACCTAAAGAAATGACATATAGGAAGGCTCTTTGTTTTAATTGTGTGATGACTCCAAGTGGCTTAAAAGGAGTCAAGAATCATATTTGAAAGGAAAGAATGGAGCCTATAACTCATTTGATGGATGTTGCTTCATTAGGTGCATTCTTAGAACCACAAAGGAGTTAATAGACCAAGTTAGTGCTTAAGGAAGATGTATGACCTTAGAATTAATGTCATGAACCTAATTGGCTCCCATATAATGTGTCTAAACCAAAAGAAGTGATCTCCACCTTTGTGTGTATGAGGCCGAGGAAGGGAGAGGAAATTTAGAAGAAAAAGTATGTGCTTGCATCTAAGGCAGCTCATTCCTCCTTCTCTCATGCCTGAATGTATGCTTGGCTTGTCTTTGAATGTGTGTATGTGTGTTTTAAGCCATGAAAAGTATTTTAGCATGATTTCATATGCCATGATATCATGATGATGCATTATGTTTCTAAATAATATTTATTATGCTTGCTTTGGTTTGCTTGAGTGTGATAAGGCCAAGAACCCTTAGCCATGGTGAGGATGAGCCAAGAACCCTTATAATTGGTTGAGACAAAGTAAAGAGCCTCTCAAAAGTGAGGTTGACTCCCAAGAGTAAGGTTGAGTCTAAGAACCTCTTAAAGAATGGGTGAGGCTAATCCACTTACTTGGCAAGCCTTTGTATGTGATATATGACTTGCTCAAATGTTGAAAATGTCTCTTGAATGATTGCACATCCTATGCTACTCATGCATGCATTTTCAAGATTGGTTTTGCATCTTTTATGTGTGATTTAAAGGGAGACGAGTGATTGAGATTCTTTGAATCTCATTCTCTCCTCTCTAATGTTCTAACATGCTAGGTGGATAAAGAGAACAAAGAAATTGAAGCCAACCTCTTGAAAAATGAGAATATGCCATCAAAGTGCATGGAATTTGCTTCTTTAAGGCCATTTAAGTGGTAATTGTTGTAATCTATTATTGTATGTAACCTATGACCTCTTGAGCATGTATAATTATGTTTGTGTATCATGTACAAATGAAATTTAAGGTTGTATGTATGGAAATGTGCATTTTGGTCTTGTAATGGTAAGTTTACATTATAGAAGTGTATGTATAAATAGAAGTGGAGTGGCCAAATTGAGATGCATGAGATTTGAGACTGTTTGGATAGTTTATACAAGTCATATTCATACTTTAAACTTGTCCAAGAGGTGCCAAACATCAAAGAAAGTCATTTGGACACTTTGATATCTCATATAAAGTAAAAATTTACCATAATGGAAACCTATACCACTTTTTATCCAAATGGACTCTTATTGATCTGAAACTTGGCATGCATTTAAAGCTTGTTAAGAGCTTTTTGTAAAGCTAAAGTACATAATTTTTGAAGGTCCATAGAATATTTGATGAATTTTCAAAGTTGAAAAAGTTTCTAATTTTGGCCAAGAGTACTGTTCATACTAATCTGAAAATGAATTCTATTACTCAAGGGATAAATGACATCCAATTGCCATGAAACTTTGTAGGGAGAAACTAAATACTCCCAGTGACTTATGCCTACTAGAAGCACCCCGATTTGGATGTCTAGAGAGAGAGATATAAATTTTTAAAGTCTACCCAGTATCAGGCATTTAGGCTAACCTTAGGTACTGTTTGTTTGATTTTCGAGGTCTAGATGTGCCTTGACTAGTCTAAAGTTATTTTTTCCCTTTAGATAACATCCATAGATTTTTAGATTGGTATCATTTGCATCATTAAATTTGTTTAGAATTAATTGGATATTTTTAAAATTTATAGCAGAAACCTGTATCAATACTAGCAGCCATTCATACCTCTGCACCTTTTCAAATGTCAAATGTCTTCTATGTTATGTTCCATGGCCTAGAAATATTTGTACCATAAAGTAGACATGTGTAGCTTTCCAGAATAGCAAAGAATGATTGATTTTAATTTTTCTAGAATTAGTTATGATTTTTTTAAGTTTGTGATAGATGTGAGAAAACTCTGGCCAAAATTGTATTCATGAATTTTATGTATCCCCTTGCCATACATGAGCTTTAGGCCAATTTTAAGGCTGAAAATGAATTGTATCTATGTAATTAAATATAAGAATGTGATATATGAGCTCACATGGTCCACGAGACACCTAATGAAATTTTTATACGCAATGCAGTGCTAAAATAATCAATATTTTATATGTCATTTCTTGTGATTCTTATGAAATGCATGGCATGAGGCATAGAAATTGCATGAGAAAGGACAAGAAATAATGGTGTTACATAAGAATCACAAGAAATGGCATATAAAATATTGATTATTTTAGCATTGCGTCGTGTATAAAATTTTCATTTGGTGTCTCGTGGACCATGTGAGCTCGTGTATCACCTTTTCATATTTAATTACATAGATACAACTCATTTTCATCCCCAAAATTGGCTTAGAGCCCGTGTATGGCAAGGGAATACATAAAATTCATGAATACAATTTTGACCAAAATTTTCTCACTTCTATCACAAACTTGGGAAAATCATGATTAATTCTAGAAAAATCAAAAGTAATCATTCTTTGCCATTCTGGAAATCTACACATGTCCACTTTATGGTAAAAATATGTCTAAGCCATGGAACATAAGACAAAACATTTTTGACATTCTAAAAGGTGCAGAGATCTGAATAGCTACTCGTACTGATATAGGTTTCTGCTATAAACTTTAAAAATATCCAATTAATTTTATAAAAATCCAATCAATACAAATGATGTGAATATTGAAAGCTACTGATGTTAGCAAGATGAGAAAAATAACTTCAAACTAGTTCAGGCACATCCAGGTCTCAAAAATCAATCAAACAGTACCTGAGGTCAATCTGAATGCCTGATAGTGGGCAGAAACATTAAAAATTCATATCTTCCTCTCTAGACAACCAAATAAGGTTCTTCTAGTTGGCACAAGTCTCTGGGAGTATCTAATTTCTCCTTATAAATTTTCGTGATAATTGAACATCATTTGCCCCTTGAATGATAAAATTCATTTTTAGATCAGTATAAATAGTACCTTTGACCAAAATTAGAAATTTTTTCAACTTTGAAAATTGATCAAATATTCTATGGACTTCTAAAAATTTTACACTTTAGCTTTCCAAAAATTTCTCAACAAGCTCTAATTGCATGCCAAGTTTTAGATCAAGAAGAGTTCATTTGGAGAAAATGTGGCATAGGTTTCCATTATGGTAAATTTTTGCTCCATATGAGATATCAAAGTGTCCAAATGACTTTTCTTGATGTTTGGCACCTTTTGGACAAGTTTAAAATAACTTTATCTAGATGGAAAAAATAATTTTAGACTAGTCAAGGCACATCTAGACGTCAAAAATCAATCAAATAGTACCTGAGGTCAGTCTGAATGCCTGATACTGCATAGACTTTAAAAATTTATATCTCCCTCTCTAGACATCCAAATAGGGGTCCTTCTAGTTGGCATAAGTCACTGGGAGTATTTAGTTTCTCCCTACAAAGTTTCATGGTAATTGGATGTCATTTACCCCTTGAGTAACAAAATTCATTTTCAGATCAGTATGAACAGTACCCTTGGCCAAAATTAGAAAATTTTTCAACTTTGAAAATTCATCAAATATTCTATGGACCTTTAAAAATTATGTACTTTAACTTTACAAAAAGCTCTTAACAAGCTTTAAATGCATGCCAAGTTTCAGATCAATAAGAGTCCACTTGGACAAAAAGTGGTATAGGTTTCCATTATGGTAAATTTTTACTTTATATGAGATATCAAAGTGTCCAAATGACTTTCTTTGATGTTTGGCACCTCTTGGACAAGTTTAAAGTACGAATATGACTTGTATAAACTATCCAAACAGTCTCAAATCTCATGCATCTCAATTTGGCCACTCCACTTCTATTTATACATACACTTCTATAATGTAAACTTACCATTACAAGACCAAAATGCACATTTCCATACATACAACCTTAAATTTCATTTGTAAATGATACACAAACATAATTATACATGCTCAAGAGGTCATAGGTTACATACAATAATAGATTACAACAATTACCACTTAAATGGCCTTAAAGAAGCAAATTCCATGCACTTTGATGGCATATTCTCATTTTTCAAGAGGTTGGCTTCAATTTCTTTGTTCTCTTTATCCACCTAGCATGTTAGAACATTAGAGAGGAGAGAATGAGATTCAAAGAATCTCAATCACTCGTCTCCCTTTAAATCACACATAAAAGATGCAAAACCAATCTTGAAAATGCATGCATGAGTAGCATAGGATGTGCAATCATTCAAGAGACATTTTCAACATTTGAGCAAGTCATATATCACATACAAAGGCTTGCCAAGTAAGTGGATTAGCCTCACCCATTCTTTAAGAGGTTCTTAGACTCAACCTTACTCTTGGGAGTCAACCTCACTTTTGAGAGGCTCTTTACTTTGTCTCAACCAATTATAAGGGTTCTTGGCTCATCCTCACCATGGCTAAGGGTTCTTGGCCTTATCACACTCAAGCAAACCAAAGCAAGCATAATAAATATTATTTAGAAACATAATGCATCATCATGATATCATGGCATATGAAATCATGCTAAAATACTTTTCATGTCTTAAAACACACATACACACATTCAAAGACAAGCCAAGCATACATTCAGGCATGAGAGAAGGAGGAATGAGCTGCCTTAGATGCAAGCACATACTTTTTCTTCTAAATTTCCTCTCCCTTCCTCGGCCTCATACACACAAAGGTGGAGATCACTTCTTTTGGTTTAGACACATTATATGGGAGCCAATTAGGTTCATGACATTAATTCTAAGGTCATACATCTTCCTTAAGCACTAACTTGGTCTATTAACTCCTTTGTGGTTCTAAGAATGCACCTAATGAAGCAACATCCATCAAATGAGTTATAGGCTCCATTCTTTCCTTTCAAATATGATTCTTGACTCCTTTTAAGCCACTTGGAGTCATCACACAATTAAAACAAAGAGCCTTCCTATATGTCATTTCTTTAGGTCATATTATGGAACCTATGACACTAATTCATTCTCTAGGCCTCCTAATTTTTTCCCAAGGTTTCCCCTCATTTTCATTCATCATATATGACTTAAAAAATGGACTTGAAAGAATTTCAAACTCTCCCTAGGCGTCTCAACCCCCTTTAGCCGAGATTATGCACCATTTAGCTTCCATAGAAGTTTGCTTTGTTTTCTACATGGAAGATGCATATGGGAAGACTTCTAGGGATCTTAGGAACTCATTTAAACATTCATTTAGGACTAGGAATAATTACATCAAATCAGATTTTCAAGGGAACCCATGAAACCCTAGGTTTAACACCTTAAAAATCCATGGCCCTTTCTTGAATTTCTTTGCATATTCTTACTCTCCTCCCTTAAATTCATAGAAATCATCCTTGGTTATGCCCAAAATTCAAGCCCTCTTGTAGCTACATATATGGGGAAAAATAGGAAGAAGAAGAGGGGAGGAATAGCTACCATAGGATGAAGATTTTACCTTGTTTCCATGGCTTTTCTTATTTGTTTCTCACTTTCCTTGGCCGCCTCTCTTGAAATACGACTTTTTTTTCTCTATTATTTCCTCAAAGTAGATCCAAAAACTTTAATAAAACTATAGGAAGAAAAGCTTAAGAGGAGAGGAACAAGTTTGGAAGAAAAGGAGCATGAAAATCTATGAAATTCCTTACTTTTTCCTTGTTTTTCCTCCTCCTTTCTTCTCCTCCATGGTGCCCCTACGAGAGCTAATGTTTTCTCTCATTTTTGGGCAAAAAAAAAATGTGGCTAAATGAAGGGGAAGATGGGGCGCCTCATATATATAGGGAGGTTTAAGAAGGACTTCTCAAAAATTTTTATTTTGCGCTTCATTCTTGGCATTTTTGTTTCTAATTTGTTTTAACTCCTTTTTGAGAAATGTTTTTTCCATTATGAAATTTAGTCCTCAATTTAGTAAAATGCTTTTAGAATAACTGAAATCAAACCTAAAACCTTTCCAAACGAATTAGTCAAAGTTTGGGTCAACTGACATTGAAAAACGTCTACTGGAGGGGTTTTAATTGTCCCGGGCTTCCCATGATTTTTCAGTGGGCCTGAGAACCTTGGAGAAATCAAAACTTTCATTTAAAAAGTCCTCTATGTGAATTCTAAAATTTGCTCAAAATGATAAAAATGCCCTTACGTTTTGTCAACGTTTCATCAACATTTCGTTCAAATTTGTTTCTTCATTCTAACTCTGTTTTTCTTTTCGTCTAGGCTTGGGATTCTCATTTTTAGGAGTTTAGAATGCTTTCTAAATTTTTTGAGGCCTTAACTAATTCATTTTAGGGGATTTCCTTTTGTATTCAATGAATTTCATTCATTTACGGAGAAACTGTACATTATGTTTCTCACGTTTTCTCTCATTTTCAAAGAACTGGATGTTACATTTCTCCCCCCTTAAATAAATTTTATCCTCAAAATTTGGGGTACACCTTTCTCTTACTCTTTCCTATTCTAGCTAACTACTCTTTTCTTTCCCTTTTTCTTAGCTCTATACGCTTCTCTTAGCGATTTCACTCGTTTGAATTTTTTCTCTTACCCAGGGAATTTTTTTATTACTAGCCCTTAATAAAGGCTTTATTATTATAAAGTACTAGCTAGTTCTTTTCATAAGGAAAGAAATTTTAACTCTGGAGGCTTATCTTAGGAGAGCTTACTAATCATATCGGGTTAGTCTTAACCCATTCGCAAGGGTTAACATTTCTTTCAGTAGACTCATTTACACATCTTGGGAGGTAATTTATTTTGTATCCAATCTCCCATATCCTCTACCAATGGCTTCTCATAAAGTATCTTTTTCTTTTCTGATCATTACAGTCATCGAAGGTTTCTGTCGATTTATTTACTTATTTACATGTACCATCTACTGTTTAGCTCTATGTTCTTTCTTACTAGCTCATCCCATGATTACCATTCACATTTCTTTCTATCACAGGCCTTACATCTCAGTTACTTACTAGGATTACAACTCCTTTGAGGGGTTTCTACTTTTAATGATCTTAGTTTTTTTGTTTACTATTACATCTGTCTCTGTAGGCCGGGACTTTTCCTCACTTTCTTTGCTCACCTACAGTGGTATTTTATAGTCCTTCATTTCAATGCTGATAGGCCTAACATATGTGTCTCATATTGGCATTTAAGAGCTACTACCACTAACTACTGCAAAGCTCTAGTGGGATGCTAGTTATACTCATAGTTTCGATCACTGGAGGCATACTGTACCACCTACCTCATGTAAAAACTACACCTAACCCCTTTCTGAATACATAGATTAGCATGTGGGGATCTCTCTTTCCCTCGATCAGGGTTAATATCTACTAGGTAGTGGTTTATCTGGCTTTAACTCTAGAAAGCTACTTTCTTACTTTTCTCATCCTATCCTATACTTAACTCTTAAGATATCTAGTCAGTGGTCTAACTATCTGAGTAAAGTCTTCATATCTCTGCGATAATGGTCTACTAGACTCAGGAGGTCTCAGGTCTCTGAGATAAAAGCTAACTAAAACTATATTGGTCTCTGAGATTAATTGCTCCGTAAAAACTATCTCGAGTCGTCATCTTACCAGAGGGCTATCATGCTATGACTGGGGCTCTCTGTAACTCTGTGGAATCTACTATGACCCCTTGGTCTACTGTGACCTCTCAGAGCCTTGCTAGGGCCTACTGCCACCCGTTGTACTATAATCTACTGCAATTCATCTCTGGGAGATGTCAAAACCTAAAATTATTGTATCTGATAGTAAAACACATACTCACTAAGTTCAATGACCATTGCTTATACTAATTGAGGCTAAACTTAGAGATATATCGTGCTCTTCATGTGAAGTGGGTTTTATGTCATCTAATTTTCTAGGATCCCATCATGCTGATACTCAAGAGCATCTTAATTTTTCATTCATCACTCTCATAGGGATTCTTAGATTCCCACTTCAGCCCTTTTTTATTTCGACTTTCTTTTCTTACTCTAGTTATACTCAACTATATTTTCCTCTCATATCTTGTAATTTCTGACTATGCCCATACTCTGCTTTTGAGTGCCTTGGCACCAGGGCATCTTACACACTGAGTTTAGTTAACATCTCTGGTAGAAGAGAGGCTATACACTGGTCCCTGTTCATTTCATTTACATATATTATAAGGGACTCAGGCTATGCATACTAAAATAGTGCTATCTGAATCTGAACATTCTTTACTATTAGCACGTTCTTTTATATATTGCTATTCTTTACTGGGGATTCCTTTCTGCATATTTTAATCCCTTTACCTCTCTTTTCTGACTTCTCTCGTTATCCAGCTAACTAGGATACCTTCTGATTATTGAGATACTTTAGTAATTGATGTCATCATTTGCTATGCACTTAAGCCACTTTATTACTAGGTTGGCCAGACCTAATATCATGTAGGCTCTGTTGTAAGCAAACCATAACATCCAATACTAATATACTGACACTTCATGACTAAATTCAAGGCCACTTTTGTCAGTATATTACAAGTTTTCCAATAATTTAAAGTATTCCTTTCTTACTTTTCTTTATCTGCCCTATTCTTGTAGAGTGCTTGGGGAAAATAAGATTCTTCCTTTACTTCATCCTGAGATCTCTCTGCATTTCCTAACTATTTTTACTTCAGGCACTATCATGAAAAAAGGGCATCTATGCCAAGGATAAGTGTGCTTCCTCAAGTATTCAAGCACATCAACTAAATATTTGTTCTTAACCTATTATGTCCTCAGCTTAAACACTATCATAATTTCTTTCTCTTTTACCTTTACTATCCTTTTACTTAGATAAAAGGATGTGTTACTACTTGCTATTTCTGTTGCAAGTTTAGGTTTCTTTTTGCTTAAGAGCACCTGCATTTTCCTAGGGTTCCTCTACTTATTCACTTTATGTAACATCAAGGGGGTCTACTTTTTCTCATACTCTTGCTTTGCTTCTAACTCGACCATCTCTCAGTAAGCAGAATTCTATTTCATATAGTCCTAAGAATTTCATTTTTATGGCACTCTTGACTTATACATTTTCGCTGCATAATACAAGACTCACCTTCTGAGGCGATCTTTAGTTCCCTCAAGCTTCCCTGAGGGTACTACGGCACTAACTATTTGTCTCAGCTCATTTCTATGTTTGGATTAGAGTTAGGTTTTTTTCTCTTTTTATCCTCTTTAGCCTCATCCCCAGGAGCATAGTATACTTATTTTAGGGTTCTACTAACCCAATCCATGGCACGTACTTTCAATATCTAGACTCTACCTTATTGAAAACTTATGCTCTACTGGGTGCTCTAATCACTCATGTGCCTTAACCCCATATCATTCTCATCTTAGGGAGCTCATTTGACTAACTATCGAACCCCTATCTATTTGCTTTTCTAGGCTTAGTCTACTTATTTAGTCAATGCTAAAGCGAGGACATCTCTTCTATAGCTAGTTTCTCAGTTTTTCCTTCACTTCCTTTATCACTATATTTTACAACTCAAGGAGATCTATCTAGGGGGATTTGCTAATCACTGCTGAGTGGTCTCCCCGATTCAGGATGCCTCATCTTCCCTTTCTCGATCCAAGGAGAACTTTCACTAAACTTCCTATCAAATAAATTTTTGTTTTTACTCATCTCACTTCGACGATGCTACTGGTCATTTCTTATAGGCTTCGGCTCATACTTAGTCTGAGCTGCTTATCTCATTAGACCTGTAACTTGCAATAACTTCATGCTTTCTAAACTATCCTCATTCTCTTCTGACCTTTTATTACTGGGCTACTCATACTCATCTCTAGGTGTTACCTATGAGGTACACCTTTCTAGGCTACTGACTATATGCCTTACTATTGGTAGCCTTATCTTACGTAAATTTTAAGGTTACATTAACATTTTGCTGTTCAGTGTCTCACAAGGTAGCACCTTAAGTTGGAGTCAATGCCTTATAGGTGAGTCTCAACAACCTTATCATCCCTGTATCTAACTTCCTCTATGCTAAGCTCTTTCTTAGTCTCAACTGCTAGGCCCACTAATTTCTTACTAACTTTCCATAACCGTTTACTACTCTTTTCCTTTCTTATACTAGGGATTCCTACTTTCTGTGAATCCACTGATCCTTTATCAGTTCATTTCTCAAGTTGGCTTGAATATGACTAACAAGATATTCATACTGCCATTTGTCATGGCTAGCACATCATTCACTATGGCTAATTAGCCTCGGGTTTACCCTAGTTTGTCTATCTAAGTATTGGTCGTGACTAACTTCTTAATTAGCTACGGCGAGGAATTCTCTGGATTACCTCGCTGCTTCCTAGAATAATTAGTCGCGGCTAAGTAATTAATTGGCCATGGCTAATGGCCTCTGATGGGCTTGCTTCTTCAAGAATTGGAATTTCATCTTTAGCTATCAACCAGAGCCTCATTGCCTCTATATCTAGCCCATTACCAAGCTAGAGTGTTCTACCTCTTGCTTTATTCATGCATAGCTAACTATCACCTTTGGGTTGTCAGGGCTCTATAGAGTGCAGCTTATAACTCAAACCTCTAGCCTGAGAGAATTAGCCTTTTAAGTTCTGAAACTCATTTAGACATTGGGTGTTGTGGCTTAGGGGTAACTTTCTTTCTCATTTCCCCTCTTAAACTAATCTTGTGCAGCCATAGTCTCATCTCATATCATGCTGCATCACTACTTGTCTCTACATTACATAGGACATCTCGGAATGGTCTGAGTATGACTACCAGGGAGAATTAGGCCTCATGTACTCTCTTTAGCAAGCCTCTTCATATCAACAAGATTATTGTTCATTAAGCCTCATGTACTTTCTTTAGCAAGCCTCTTTATATCAACAAGTGTATTGTTCATATCTAAGGCTTGCTATTGATCCTGCGCGAGCTATCATATCTCATGGAGTTCCAACAGTCGGATCACTTACCTCTGCTTAAGCCATTCTAGAGGCCAATCATTCTTGATGTTCACTATCTACTCCAAGACCATTCTACAACTTACTCATCATAAACATAGCCATAAACTATCTTCACACACCTACAAAATGTCTCATACAAGGTTTTACTTATCTATACAAGCCTTTGCATAGTCCTATTGCTACATCCTCAAGCCAAATCCAATCTAAGAGAGCCTAGAGCTTTGCTTTGATACCAATCAATGTAACACCATATTTATCTAACTTGCCTCATGCCATTTCTAGGTCTTATTCTATGCATTTCATGATGAAGCAGGAAAGGCAGCATGAGAACAATGAATGTACATGCATTTTGCCATGAATAAAATTTTTTCTTTAGAGTCCATATGGCCCATGAGACTCCCAAGAAAAAATTTTATCCGTGGCAAAATGCATGTACATTCACTGTTCTCATGCTACCTTTCTTGCTTCATCATGAAATGCATAGAATAAGACCTAGAAATGGAATGAGGCAAGCTAGATAAATATGGTGTTACAAGGAGAGAAAAGGAGGAAGAAACCAAGGAAAATGTGAGGAATTTCATGCTTCTCCTTCTTTTAATCTTGTTCCTCTCCTTCCATGCTTTCTTTCTATAGTTTTTTTAAGATGGTTGGTTTTGTTTTTGGACCAGAACCAAGGGAAAGTTTCAAAAATTGAAAAGATGTCTTAAGCCAAGGAAGAAGCATCAAAAGAGAACTAGAAATCCAAGGCATTTTCTTGTTCTTATTGCTTCTTCCCCTTGGTCCTTGGTTATATGTGTTTCAGCCTCATACAGAACCATAAGAGAGGAGGGAGTTATGCCCAAAAACAAGAGAGGAACTAGGGTTTTAGACCATGAAGAAGAGGAATGTGACAAGAAATTGCAAGAAAAACCATAGGAAACAAAGATAGGAAAGTGTAGGCTTCTTTAGGGTTTTGTGAAATCTGATTTTGTGTGAGTGTTTCCTTGGCCATGTAAGTGTTCCCTTGAGCTCCTAAGACCTCTAGAAACCTTCCCAAGTGGCTCTTCCATCAAAGAAAAATCAAGAACCCTATGAACCCCATTCTTGTCCATAGGTTTGGCTAAGCTAGGTTCATTGGGTCAAGGAGTGTTTTAATTTATTCTAACCTTAGTTTAGGACTTTATATGATGTTAGAAGATGGGAGAAACCATTGGGAAACATTTAGGAGCTATGGATTAAGAGATAGGATAATGGTGTCCATAATGGTGCTTTGTGAAGCAACTTGATTCTAAGCTTGTGTAAATGATTATATGAGGGCTCCAAGGACTTTGAATGAGGCCAAGAGGCTTAAAAATGGAAAGAAATGGGAGCCTAGAGCTTGAATTGTGAAGGTTAGTTCAATAGGCCATTTATGGAACCATTACGCCACTTATGGAACTAACTGTATGTTTAAGAGTGAGCTAGTGTCTTGGCTTACTTCAAGTATGTGATTGTGTGCTACTTATGATGTTTAGGTCAAGAGAATCCAATCCCACCTAATTGCACTTGTGAGACCAAAAAGGGGAAGGAACAAACAAAGTAAAGCTTGTCTAAAATTCAAGTTAGCTCTCTATCTCATTCTCCTTACATTCTTGTATGCATAGGTATGTCCTTGTGTGCTTGTGTGTGTGCTCTTGTGATTTGAGAATATGCCACTTGATGTCTTGAGATTGCGTTGATATCAATGTGTTGTCTTGAATATCATGGATGATGGAAATGGCTCATAAAGAGTGAGGTAATGCCAAAAGTCCCTTAATAAAGGTGAGAATATGATAAAAGTCTCATAACATGGGTGAGACTTTGGTTCATTTCTATCACAAACTTTGGAAAATCATAACTAATTTTAGAAAAATCAAAATCATTCATTCTTTACCATTTTGGAAAGCTACAATGTCTAATTCATGCAAAAAATATGTCCAAATGATGAAACACAACACAAAGGACATTTGACGTTCGAGAAGGTCTGGAGGTTTCGCTGTCCTCTAGTGCTGTCATAAAATTTTGTAGCAAATTCAAAAATATCTAATTAATTTTACAAGAATCAAATCCATGAAAATGATACTAATATGGAAATCTGTGGATGTTAGCTAGAGGGAAAAAATATTTCTAGACCAACTGAGGTAGCCCAGGCCTTGGAATTCAATAAAATAGTAACTCAGGTCAGGTAAAACTCTTGATACTAGATAGAATGTTTAAAAATTCATATCTCCCTCTCTAGATCTCCAAATGAGGTGCCTCTAGTTGGAACGAGTCATTGTAAATGTCTAGTTTCTTTGTTTAAAATATCATGGTAATTGGACATCATTTGCCCTATGAGTGACAGAATGTAATTTTGGACCAGCGTTACAGTACCAAGGACCAAAACTAGAAAATTTTCCAATTTTAACAATTTGCCAAATATTCCACAGGCCTCTAAAAATTACCAAATTTAGCTTCCCAAAAAGCTCTTAATAAGTTCTAGATGGATGCTAAATTTCATATCAAGAAGAGCTCATTTGGAGAAAAAGTGATATAGCTTCATGAAATGGTCATTTTTGCTCCCTACTAAGAGTCACTTTGGTCCAAATAGCCTCCTCTTAAGTTTGGCATCTCTTGGGCAAGTTTAAAAGCATAATTATAACTTATAGGAGCTACCCAAATAGTCCCAAACCCCATCCATCTAAATTTGGTCATTACACATCCAAGAATGCATAGTTGTATCAAGCAATCCAAGAGCCAATTTGCATAATTCCATGGATTTAGTGTCACAAAAGGTCTACATCATTCTACATTTGCTCATGGTCTTACATTACAATATATATATATACAAGCTCACTTTGACATTCAAATACAAATAAGGTTACATAATATACAAAATGCAAACTCTCAAGGTCTTTGGCTTGCACTCCTTGTTTCTTGAATATCATCTAGGCATTTCAAGATAATGAGGGAAGGGGAGTGAGATTCCTAGAATCTCAATAGCTCACACACCCATTCACACATACATTCAAAACACACATGCATCAAAATCTCAAATGAGTAAACATAAAGTGTATAATACTACATTTACATGCCACATTTCCACATCAAGTCATTTTCATGCTCTAGGGACTTTTAGTTTTGCCTCACCTCATTTTTAGGACTTTTAGATTTACCTCACTCTTGGTCTTGAGACTTTTGACCTAGCCTCACCCATCCAAGGGACTTTTGGTCTAGTCTCACCTGTGCCTTGAGACTTTTGGCACATCTTTACCCACTTTAAAGGACTTCTAGCATCACCTCACCCTTGAGAGTCATTCTCACAATCAATGGCATTCAAGACAACACATTGGTACCAATGCAACCTCAAGACAACAAGTGGCATGTTCTCAAATCACAAGAGCATACCCAAGCACACAAAAACATACATATACACACAAGAATGCAAGAGAATGAGGTGGAGAGTTGCCTTTCAATTAATGCAAGCTTTACTTTGCTAATTCCTTCCCCTCCTTGATTTTACAAGAGCACTTAGGTGGTTGATTGTTCTCTTAGCCTAGACATCACAACGAGTACACAATCACATAATTGAAGCAAGCTAAGATATTAAACTAAAGCTTGAACACACACTTGGTTTCATACTTGACATTATGGTTCCATAATTGGCCTAATGAAGCAACTCTTGCATTTCAAGTTCTATGCTCCATTCTCTTGTTATTTCTAGACTTCTTGGACTTATTTAAGGTCCTTGGAGCCATCATACATTCAATTGCACAATTGGAAAATAAAGTTGCTTCACAAAGCACCATTATGGACACCATTGTTCTATCTCCCAATCTATCGCTCCTAAATTTTTTTCAATGGTTTCTCCCATCTTCTAACATCATATAAAGTCCTGAACCAAGGATAGAACAAATTAAAACATCCCCTAGCCTAATGAACCTAGCTTGGCTGAAATATGCACCATAATGAAGGCTCATGGACTTTGTGACTTTTCCTTGATGGGAGAGCCAGTTGGGAGGCTTTCTAGAGGTCTTAGGAGCTCAAGGGAACATTCAAATAGCCAAGGAAACATTCACATAAAATCATATTTTGCAAAACCATAGAAAACACTACACTTTTCTAACTTGTTTTCTATTGGTTTTTCTTAGAATTTCTTGCCATATTTCATCTCCCCATGCTCTAAAACCCTTGTTCCTTCCTTGTATTTGGGCAGAACATCCTCCCCTCCTTTGGTTCTGTTCTTGGCCGAAATATACACAAAGGGAGGGAGAAGAGAAGATGCAACAAAAAGCAAAGACTACCTAGGATTCAAGTGAGCTTTCAAGTGCCTTTCTCCTTGATAAATTTGAAATTCTCCCCCTTGGTTTTGAACCTAAAATAGAACCAAAAAGCTCAACTAAACCATAGAAAGAGAGGAGGAAAGGAGAGGAACAAGATTAGAGGAAGATGGAGCATGAAAATCTACAAGTTTCCTTACTTTTTCCTTGATTTTTCTCCTCCTTTTCTTCCCCTTTTTCATGCACCTAAGAGAGTAGATCAACTTCTATATTTTGGGCAGAAAATTTCGTGCTTAAGAAGGTGGATGAAGAAAGGAGAAGTGTGTGGGAGTTTCTAGAAGCATACTTTTCCAAAATTTCTAATTTTGTTCTTCTGTAATGGCAATTTCGTTTTAACTTTGTTTTTGCTCCTTTTTGAGAACCATCTTTTCCATTATAAAATTTAGGTTCCCAATTTAATAAAATGCATTTGGAATCACTCAATTTGGAGCTAAAACTTTACCAAACAAACCTGTCAAAGTTTAGGTCAACGACGTTGAAAAACATACATTGGAGGGGCTTTACTAGTCTCGAGGCTTCCCATAGTTTTTGGGGCCTCTAAGAACCTTGGGCAACTCAAAAATTTCATTTAAAAAGCCCTCCTATATGGTTTTCCAAAAGTTACATTTATTTACAGAAATACCATTACATTTCGTCAGTTTCTGTAGCAAATTATTTCTCCATTCTAACTCCATTTTTCTTTACGTTTGAGCCTAGAATTATCATTTTTAGGAGTCTAGGACTCAACCCAAATTTTTTTGGACATTATCTAGGTCATTTAAGAGGACTTACTTTTATATAGCTCATTTCGTCATTTTATAAAAATTACGTTTGTTATATTTCACATGGAAATGCAAGATGATGCATGTATATTCCTTGTATATATCATCAAGTGGGAGAGTGGATTTATGAGATCTGGGATTTTAGACCTTTGGGACATATTTAGTAGGCTATTTTTATGCTTTTAGTAACTCCTAGTTTTCGTAAAAATGACAAAAATGGGCAAAATAAAGAAGAGAGTCCTCTAAAATGAATCAGTTAAGGCAAAAAAAATTGGCATAAAATTATAAATATTAGAAAATAGGGAATCAAGGCTTAAGATGTCTAGAAACCGGGGCCAGAATGGCTAAAGAAATTTTTGACGAAATGTAGTAACATTTTCATAATTTTGAGAAACTTTTAGAAAACTCAAAGGAAAGATTATTAAATGAAAAAATTGAATTTCCTAGGATTCTCAAAGGCTCTAAAAACTATAGGAGCCCCTATAATAATTAAAACCCCTCTAGTTTACATTTTAGAATGTCGGTGACCCCAAACTCTAAGCCCTTTTGTTCGGGAAGGTTTTACACCTAATTTGAGTGATTCCAAAGGCTATTTATAGGTTAAAGAACCTAAATTTTGTAATGGAAAAGCTGGTTTTAAAAAGCTAAAAATGAAGTTGAAATGAGCCTTAAATGAAAAAGCTAAAAATGAAAGACAAAAGTGACATTTTATAAAGTTCCTTAAAAATCCCTATTTATATATAGGTGGCGCCCCACTTCTCCCTCACATTTGGCTAACCTAAATTTTGTCCAAGACCAGAGAGAAGTTTTGCAAAAAGTGGCACACAAGAGGGAGCTTCAAGGGAGGAGAAAAATGTAATATCCAATTTTTGTTAAATGATGGAAACGAATGCATTTTCAAAGTAAGTAAAAATAAGAATCCTAAGCTCAGACAAAAAGAAAAATGGAGCTAGAATGAAGAAACAAAATTGAACGAAAGGTTGACGAAACATAATGGCATTTTCGTAATTTTGAAAAAAATTTGGAATTCACATGGGATGGATTTTTAAATGAAAATTTTGAGTTCTCTAAGGTTCTCAGAGGCCCTAAAAATCATGGGAAGCCCTGGGATAGTTAAAACCCCTCTGATGGACGTTTTCTAATGACGGTGGACCTAAACTTTGATAAATTCATTTGGGAAGGCTTTACCTTCCATTTGAGTGATTCCAAAGGTATTTTACTAAATTGGGAACCTAACTTTTATAATGGAAAAGACAGCTCTCAAAAGGGAGTTAAAACAAACTGAAAATGAAAATGCTAAGACAAAATAGCAAAAATTGGAATTTTTGAAAAGTCTTCCTTAAACCTCCTTATATATATGAGGCACCCTATCTCCTTACTTATTTAGACACAATTTTTTCTGCCCTAAACTAGAGGAGAGAGCTAGGGTTTGAGGCACACCAAGAGGAAGAGAAGGGAAGGAGAAATACAAGGTAGAAAGGTATGGATTTCTTAGTTTTTTTTTTCAAATTTTCTTTTTAGCAAACTTCTCTTTCTCCATTTCCCCTTCTTTCCTATAGTTTTATTGAATTTTATGGATCTATTTTGAGGGAAGAACAAAGGGGAAAATTCGGATTTGAAGAGAGGAGGCCAAAGAAAAGAAGAATCAAGCAAGAAAACAAGGAAAAACAAGATAAAAGTTCCATCCCATGGTAGCTACTTCTTCTCCCCTTTCTTCCTTGGTGCGACCTACACATGGCCAGCCCTAGGGAGTTGAATTTCTAGCTAAACCAAGGATTAATCTTAGAAATTTAATGGAGGAGAATAAGAATATACAAAGAAAACAACAAAAGAACCATGAAAAATCAAGATAGCAAAGATAGGGTTTCTAGTGTTCCTTGTAAAATCTGATTTAATACCATGATTCCTAGGCCTAAATGAATATTTAAATGAGCTCTTAAGATCCTTAGAAGGCTCCCTACATGCATCTTCTAATAAAAAAACAAAGCAAACTCCATGGAGGCCAAAAGGAAGCATAGGCTAGGGCTAGTATGGTTGAGACACCTGGGGATAGTTTTAAATTTCTTTCAAGCCCATTTTTGAGTCATATATGATGAGTGAAGATGTGGGGAAGTCTTAAAAGAATTTAGAAACCATAGAAAGTGAGATGGCCTTATATGTTCCATAATATGAACTAAGGAAGCAACATGTAGTTAGGCTTTTTGTTTAATTATGTGATGACTCCAAAAGGCTTAAAAGGAGTCAAGAATCATATATGAAAGGAAAGAATGGAGTCTAGAACTCATTTGACGAGTGTTGCTTCATTAGGTGTATTTTTGGGACCATAAAGGGGTTATTAGACCAAGTTAGTACTTAAGGAAGATGTATAGCCTTAGAATTGATTCCATGAACCTAATTGGCTTCCATATATTGTGTTTAGGCTAAGAGAAACTAATTCCACACTCTAGTGTGTGTGAGGCCAAGGAAGGGAGCATTGTTTCAAGAAGAAAAGTGTGTGGTTGCACCAAAGGTAGCTCACTCCTCCTTATCTCATGCATTAATGTATGCTTGACTTGTCTTTGAATGTGTGTATGTATGTTTTAAGCTATGAAAAGTATTCTAACATGAGCTTTTATTATATGTTACCATGATGTTACATTATGCTTTCAATTGATGTTTAACATGTTTGCTTAGGTTTGCTTGAGTGTGGAGAAGCTAAGAACTCTTAGCCATGGTGAAGATGAACTAAAAATCCTTTAAAATGGTTGAGACCAAGCAAAGTGTCTCCCAAGAGTGAGGTTGAGCTAAAACCTCCTAGAGAAAATGGGTGAGGCAAGTCCAAAATCCATAAGTGAATGGGTGAGGCTAATCAATTTGCTTGGCAAGTCTATGTATGCTATGTGTGACTTGTTCAAATGCCAAAGATGTTTCTTAAATGCTCACACTTTTCAATATAGCCATGCATGCATTTTTAAAACTTGTTTTGTATACTTTGTATATAGTTGAAATGAGAGATGAGCTATTGGGATTCTTTGAATCTCATTCCCTCCTCTCCAATGTTCTAACATGCTAGGTGGACCAAGTGAGTAAGGTAATGGAAGCCCTCAACTTAGAAGATGATAATATGATAACAAAGTGACTTGATTTTGCTTCTTTATGGCCATATGAGTGGCAAATGTTGTAATCTATTATTGTATATATCCTATGACCTTATGAACATGTGTAATTATATAAATGTATCATGTACAAATGAGATTTAATGTTATATGAATGGTATGGTGCATTTTGGGTATGGAATGGCAAGACTAACCTTGTATGTTCTTGTGTATGGCATGGGGGTGAGAGAGTGAGTTTTCAAATTCTGGGTTTGTGCACCTTGGAGACAAGTTTAAAAGATCATTTTGGTTCATTCCCACTTGCTCACATGGTCATGGTTGCCTTAGAGCTCAAAATGGACCATTTAGACCCTTTGTAAGACACAAAATGAGCCATTTTGCAAACCAATGCCAATATCTGACCAAATGAACGAATTTCCCATAAAATTTGGCACACATATGGATCTTATTTAGAACTTTTTGGCAAACTAAAGATTATATTATTTGGAGCTCTGTGGAATTAATTATGAATTTCCAAAGTTGGCATTTTTCTGGTAAACTCATACAGGTACTGTTCATATGGTCAGAAACTTGGGCTGAATCATTCGAGGGCCAAAGGATGTCCAATGCCCATGAAAATTTACCAGTTTAAATTATATTGATAAACTTTCCATGACCACTGAGATCACCCCAATTGGACCTCTGAGCAGGGAGATATGAATTTTTGAAGATGAGGGACAGTACTAGTAACACTAATCGACCTTTAGTGCTATTCCATCAATGTACGATGCCTAGCATCCACTGTTGAGATCTGAATATAACTTTAACATAAATTAGACACTATAGCTTTTCAGAATAGTAAAGAATGCATGATTTTGATTTTTCTAGAATTAGTTATGATTTTTCAAATTTCATGACAGTAAACTAAAATTTCTAGCCGAGGCTGCACTCTTGAATTTCATGTAATCCCTTCACTTGCACAAGTTCTAAGCCACTTCCTTGGATATTTTGAGTTGTATTTGTGTAATTAAATATGATAATGAGTTGAGTAAGTTCATATGGTCCACGGGACACCAAATGGAAATATAATCCCTTATGTAATACAAGTTTATTCAATATTTTTAATGCCATTTTCTTGCTTCCTTATGAGAGACATGGCATGAGTCAATGAAATAGCATAAGAAAAGCTAGATATTTATGGTGTTACAAAAACATAAGAAAAAGAAAGGAAAATAAAGGAATTTCTTGCTCTTTTTTTCATTGAACTTGCTCTCCTTCTCCTCCTCTTTCTTTCCATGGTTTTGACATATGATTTGGATCTATTTTTTGAATCCTATTTAGAGGGGAGAAGTTTGAATTTTCAAGAAGGAGTGAAGACAAGGGAGAAAGCTCTTGAAAAAGCTAAGGAATCAAGGTATGTCCATGGCTTTCCTTGCTTCTTCCTACTTGTTTCTTCATAGCTGATTTTTGGCCTTATATAGAACAAGTAAGAGGGAGAAAAATCTAATCCAAACCAAGAATGAAACCTAGGTTTTTAAGAGTGAGGAACAAGTAGATGCAAAGAAATTTCAAAAAGAACCATTAGTTTTCAAGCTTCCAAAACCTAGGGTTTCCTTTGCATGTAACACCCTAAAATTTATTAATGGTGATTATGGCTAATTAAGGAATTAATACAAGGATTTGAAAAAAAAGGAAAATAAGGTTTCTAAAGAAATAGATTTATTTTGGACATTTTGAGCTAATAATCATGTTTAGTCATTGGTAGTGGAGATATATTAATTATGGTTATGGGTTTAATTAAGGAATTAACTAAGGGGAGTTAGACATTTAATTTAGGCCTTATGATCAATGTGTTTATGCCATAAGCCAAATAAGAAAGCCCACTTATAGTTTGTAAAAAGGTCCAATCTCATTTCTTAAGAGCCAACTCTCATTTCATTAATTAAACCCTTCAACTTATGGCCCAATAAGTACATATCTGAACCTAAGTGATTTTGAGCTTTAGGGTTAGCCTAAACCCATCTAAAACCCTAACTTACTCAGCCCCTTATCCTTTATTCTACAGACCAACTCAATCTTAGCTAAGGGAGAACTCAATTTTCGCATAGAAAGCGAAGAGGCTATGGTTTTTTGCATTCCTCCACCATTTCTCACTTCTAGAGGAAGATTTGGCCAAGGTAATCTATATAAAGCATGTCCCTCTAATTCTCCTCTTCATTTTAGTCTGATTAGTTTCTGGTTTTGGGCATTTTCATCTCCTTCTCAAATCTGAAATTTGTTGTTTGGATGTTTCCTTATAAGATTTTTGGAGTTAGTAGTTAGATGAGTGATTGGGTAAGCATTTCCCTCTCATTTTGTGTATTATTTTATTGAAAAATATCCTCAAGGATTGATTTTCATAATGGGTTCTGCTATTGTGTAAAATTACATGGAGATGAAGGTGAAACAATGAAATTTCTGGGCTTGATGACTCAAATTCAAATTTTAGAATGACCCATGGTTTGTTCTTGGTAGTTGATGCTCAACCCAATCCATTTGACCTCTTGGGTTTATGTGTAAGTATTCCCCTTTCTCTTGGGGTATATATATAGAATTCCCATCATTTGGACTGACTTTTAGTGCTTGGCTTTTACATGTGTGAAAATGGAGATGTTAGAAGTGACCCATTGTGAGTTCTTGTTGTTGTAATCTTGAATTGGTATAATAGACCCTTAGGAAGTTTAGGTAAGAAGCTCTCAATGAACTCTTGTTAAGATTAATTTATGGATAGGAAAATTCCTAACTAATGATCATTAAATGATGATGATTATACTTATGTTAGGCTTGGTATACTTTGGATTATAATGGTAGCTAGAGAAAGAGTAATTGGCTTTATTAAGGTAACCGGGGTTAATTTTCTAATTTCTTGTATATGTTCATGTTAATATGATATTATTTGCACATATATGATTTTGAAATGCTAAATGATTGGTTGACTACTTAAATTGTTATTGTGATTGGACCTTATGAGTCCATGGTAGAGCGGTGGTGCGACTGCCACCTGTGCATGTGCATCAATCGGGCACCAGACTGTGATTAGACCCTGAATGTACTTAGCCCAGGTTGTACTCATTAGGAAGTTAGTGCCATAGACGGACCATTCCTAGTATTATTGGCCATTAACATGTTGTGTGTGATTGCTAGTATTGGACAATAGTCGTTGGTAGCTCAACTAGTTCATTTGCAAATTAAGTTGGTGATTCTGGTATTGATGATATGAAATTGAATTTTATTGATTAATTTGTACATATATATGGAATTTGCTTCTTGTTAATAAGATTGTATATCTCACCCCGATTGTGGGCTAATATTTTCAGGGACCGAACCTTTTAATGGCAAGGAGAAACTAATTGAAGCTTATTATATGATTTGGTAAGACATAGGTTTGGAAACCTTGTCAGATTGTATTGTGTAATTAGATTACTAATTTTATGTAATTGCTGCATTGTATCATGCATTACCAAACATAGAACTATAATCATTTGATATATTAGATGTCAACTTAAATTAGTGATGTATGGAACTTCTACAGGGATTTATGTTTGAAAAGAAATGGGAGTAGTTTATGAACTTTTTACTATCATTGATCTTTGAACTCACTACTTTATGGTGGCTAGAGGATTAAAGATCCACATTTGAGTTTTGAATGGGTAATGATAGATGTGTTTGGTAGATTAGGTAAAGGAATGACACTAGATCTTCATAAATTAAGTTAAAGTAGCCTAAAGTGTTATTAGAGGAAGAATTAGAGAGCATAAGATGAAACCTTGGAAGTTATAGGAACAGAAGGTAATTGGGCATGACCAAAATTTAATTAGCCAAGGGAAAAATCGATGAAATTGCCCAAGGAAAGTAATAGAAGGTAATTGGCCACAGCCAAAAGTGACGAAGTTGCCTAAGGAGAGTAACAAAGAGTAATTAGGCACGACGAAAGGAATAGTTGGTTGCGACCAATATTGAGGAGCAAGTTAGGAAGCTCTAGGAGGTCCTTTAGCTATAGCATGAGAGTATTTAGCCATGACGAAGGTACTCAATTCCTTATAATGACCTAGAAACCTTAGTTTTCTCTATGGAAATGTTAAAGAATAAATTAGAAACTCTTATAAAAGATTCTTATGAGTTAGAATTAATGGATGAAAGGATTAAGGGCTTATAATTACAGGTTTGATTCCTTCATGTGCATAAATGGTCATGAGTAATCAATTAATGACTCTACAACATAAAGGTTTAAATTTCTCCACTTTTGCCTAATGTAAGTAATCATAATGACTTTAAACCTTGATTTAGAACTACTAATCATGTCTTTAACTTTAATTATCATGATTAGAATTTAAAGTTGTTACATTGCACCTTGGTATATATGAAGCTTTCTAATGATATTTCTAATTGTCTATGAGTGTATATGGGTTCTTGATATGCCAAGAAAGCCTCACATGTGTCATTTCCTTTAAGAAAACAAAGCTAGCTCCATGGATTTAAAACCTAGCATATATCTCGGCCAAGCTTGGTTTCGTGCCTAGGGAGAGTTTTAAATTTTTTCTAAGGGTAGAAAGGGACTAAACATAATAAGAGAACATCAAAGAAAGGCTTGGAAAAATTTTAGAAACCCTAGTTTGTGTGATAGAAGTGTATGCTCCATAATAAAACTTAAAGAAGCAACTTAGGTCTAGGCCGTTAGGAATGAAATAGTGATGACTCCAAGAGGCTTAAATGAGGTCAAAAGACTTAGATGAAAGGAGAAAGTGGAGCCAAGACCTTAAATTCTAGCACTTGCCTTATTAGGTCTTATATGACACCATTATGCAACCATAGAATAAAGTGAGCTTCCATAGTAAGTGGGTGATGATAGAACTTACTTCCATGATGTAATTGCATCCTATTTAATGTGTTTAGGTCAAGAGAACCAAGCACCATCTCATTGCAAGTGTGTGGCCGAAAAGGGGGAGGAATATCTAAGGAAAAAGTGTTGAACTCTTGTTTCAAGGTAGCTCTCTCTTCTTTCTCTCATACATGAGTGGATGTTTATCTTGTCTTTGAATGTGTGTGTGAATGTTTTAAGCTATGAAAGAGCTCTTAGAGTGTATCTATATGCCATGGTACCATAAAATTTTGTTATGTACTTGAATGATGTTTTATGAACATGTTTTGATTTGCTTGAGTGTGGTTAAGCCAAAAGTCCCCTAACAATAGTGAGGATCAGCCAAAAAGCCTATGAATGGGTGATACAAAGCCAAAAGTCTCCAAAGAGTGAGGCTTAGTCAAAAGTCCCTTAAGAAAATAGGTGAGGCTAAACCACTTGTGTGGCAAGCCTATGTATGCTTTATGTGACCTTTTCAGTGCAAGAAATGTTTCATGAATGATTATGCATTTCATGTTATCCATACATGCATTTTTAGACTTGGATTTGCATTCTTTATGTATGGTTGAAAAGGAGAAGAGCTATTGGGATTCCTAAAATCTCATTCCTTCCTCCCCATTGTCTAATATATCTAGGTGGACTAAGTGAGCCAAAGAATATGAGCCATCAAGCGTGAAGGAAAGAAATTAACAAAAAGTGTGCTATTTTGCTTACTTTGTTTCCATATGAATGGCATAAGATGTAATTTAATGTTGTATATGATGTATGAGCTTATGAACACTTGTAAATGTATGGATATATTATGTATGTATGAGAATTAGAGTTATATGAATGATATCACATGATTTTGACATTGAATGGTAAGATGAGGCTTGTATGTTCTTTTATATATCTTGGGGTGGAAGAGTGAGTTTGTAAAATCTGGGTTTTTGCACCTTTGAGAAAAGTTTAATAGACCCCTTTAGTACCTTCCCATGTGCTCAAGTGGCCATGAAAGCCTTGGGAGTGAAATTGGACCATTTAAGACCATTAGGAAGTAAGAAATTGGCCATTTTGGAATCCAACATCAAGATTTGACCAAATGAATGAATTTTCCCATAAAATTTGGCATGAATATAGATTTCAACTAGAGTTTTTTGGAAAGCTAAAGACCATATTATTTGGTGCTCTATGGAATTAATTATGAATTTTCAAAGTTGCCAAATTTTAGCTATTCTGGTATAGTTACTATTCATATAGTCAGTTTCTTCTCCTATTTCATTCGAGGGACAAATGTTGTCCAATACTCATTAATTGTTACAAGATAAATTAAACATGATAAGCTTTCTATGGCCACCAAGATCACCCCAATTAGATATCTGAGTAGGGAGATATGAATTTTTGAAGTTTTGTGACAGTACCAATAGTGCTAAACGAGTTTGGTTACTATTCCATTTATGTCTAATGGCTAGACATATATGTTGTGATTTGGACTTATTTTTACCATAAATTAGACATCTGTGGCTTTCTAAAATCGTATAGTGTGCTTGATTTTGATTTTTCTAAAGTTAGTTATGATTTTTCAAAGTTAATAACAGAAAGCTGGCCTATGAAACCGAGGCTACACATGAAATTTTTATGTATATGGTTCATGAGCTCGAGTAATTAGCCACTTTTTGAGATGGTTTTGAGTTGTATATGTATATTTAAGTAGGAAAATGAGATGAATGAGTTCATATGATCCACAGGACATGGAATGAAAATTTTATCCACGACGTAACGTGAAAATAACCTAATATTTTAATAGAGTTTTTTTGGAAAACTTGTTATATCCATGGGAGAAAGCTAGACTATGAATGAGGTGAAGTAATTTGAACATGGTGTTACACTTTCCCACATGCTCAAGTGGCCCTAGAAAAGCTAGAAGCTAAATTGGACCATTTTGGACCCTTAAGGTGGCATAAAAGTGCCATTTTGTCATTTCATATCACAAACTTATCAAATGGACGAATTTCGCCATGAAATTTGGCATGTATATAGACCTCATATAGATATTTTTGGAAAGCCAAAGACCAAATTATTTGTAGCTTTAAAGAATTAATTATGGATTTTCAAAGTTTCCAAAAAGCTACTAAACTGATATATTATATTTATATAATTAGTTTCTTCTCCTATGTCATTCAAGGGCCAAATGGTATCCAATGCTCATGAAATTTTATAAGTATAAATTATACATAATAATATTTCTACAGCCACCAAGATCACCTCATTTGGAGGTTAGATCAGAGAGATATGAATTTTTCACATTTGGACTCAACTCTAGTAATGCAGCAATACCTTTGGTACTGTTCCATCAATTTTTAGTAGCTAAACATTTCATTTTTGGTCCAAACTTATTTTTACCCTAAATTTAACATCTATAGCTTTCCAAAATGGTATAGTGTACATGATTTAGATTTTTTTTAGATTTAATTATGATTTTCCAAAATTGGCACCAAAAATCTAGTAGCAGAATCCAAGGCTAATTGTGTGATTTTGTGTATGTATGCTCTAATCTCAGGATGCTTGTGACATTTTGAGATGGTTTTGAGTTGTATGAATGTATTTTAATCATAAGATGATATGAGTGAGTTTATATGGTTAATAAAATGCAAAACAAAAAATTTAAATACTACAAAATGTAAAATATTTCATTATTTTAATTGAGTTTTCCTTTGAGAAGTTGCTATTTTAAGGGAAGAACTAGAAATGAGATGGGGAAAGGCTAGATAAATATGGTGTTACAAATTGAACCCACAGTAAAGTTGGATGCATCACATATTAGTTCAAATGGAAATTCCCAATTAGGAGGTTAGATGATAGGTGGGGCAGTTAGCCTTTTCTTCAACTCATCAAATGCTAATTTGCATGACTTATCAAAATAAAAATCTGCATCCTTTTAAAGAAGTCGAGACAGTGGTAGAGAAATCTTACTAAAGTCCTTGATGAATGACTTGTAAAAACCTGTATGGACAAGAAAAGAATGCACTTCCTGCACACAGGTGGGGTAAGGTAAAGAAGCAATCACATATACTTTAGCTCTATTAACTTCAATGCCATTTTTAGAAACCACATGACCTAAAGCAATTCCTTGCTTTACCATAAAATGACATTTTCCAAAATTTAAAACTAAAATTTTCTCAATGCATCTTTCTAAAACCATTCCTAAACTCATCAAATAGTCATCAAAGAAGGTGCTATAAATAGTAAAGTTATCCATAAAAACTTCCATGCAATGTTCAAGGAAATCAGAAAAGATGCTTACCATACATTGCTGGAATGTACCTGGAGCATTACAAAGTATGAATGACATCCTCCTATATGCAAAGATACCAAATGGGTAGGTAAATGTTGTAATACCATAGTTTCTTAGCTTATCTCATGCCTTCAAATAACTCATTTATAAGAATCATGTAAATATTCAAAGAACAAGGCATTAAAATAATACATTATTTAGCGTTGCGTCGCATATAAAAATTTCGTTCGGTGTCATATGGACCATGTGAGCTTATGCATCATATTCTTATATTTAATTGCATGGATACTACTCATTTCCATCACTAAAATTGACCTAGAGCTCGTGTATGAAAAGAGGAAGCATAAAATTCATATATGCATTTTCGGATAGAATTTCCTCACTTTTGTCACAAATTTTGGAAAATCATAACTAATTCTAAAAAACTTAAAATCATGCATTCTTGGCCATTCTAGAAAGCTACACATGTCTACTTTATGATAAAAATATGCTCAGGCTATGGAACACAACACAAAAGACATTTGACATTTGAAATGGTCTAGAAGTCAGGCTATCCACTGGTGTTGTTACAGAATTCTATAGCAAATTTTTAAAATATCTAATTAATTTCAAAAAAATATAATCCATGAAAATTATACCAATCTGGAAAGATGTGGATGTTAGCTAGAGGGAAAAATAACTCTAGACCGGTTCAGGCATGTCTAGCTCTCCAAATTCAATCAAACAGTACTTGAGGTTAGCTTGAGTATTTGATACTCGGCAGAATCTTTAAAATTTCTTATCTCCCTCTCTAGACATCCAAATGAGGTGCTTCTAGTTGACATAAGTCACTGGAAATGTCTAGTTTCTCCATATAAAATTTTATGGCAATTGGACATTATTTTCCCCATGAATGGTAAAATTTAATTTCGGACCAGTGCTACAGTACCAATGACCAAAACCAGAAAAATTTCTAATTTCAACAATTTGCCAAATATTCCAAGGTTTCTAGGCCAAAAATAAGAGATTGGGGATTTAGGCCTTGACTTAGACCTTCCTCACCATGGCTAAGTTAGTTATTGAAACTTAAAACTAAAAATACACATCTCACACTATGACTCAGGCATTCTGCATCACAATAAAGTTGGCCCCTGGGCCCTACTGTTCATTTTTTTATAATCCTTGTCATGGCAAGCTTCACTTGCATTATGATGAAACAAGTTACGAGAACTCTCCTTGATTCTTGCCATGGTGAGTCCCACTCAAATCGTAGCAAAGTTACTTTCTAGAACCCTCATCAAGTATTTTACTCAACTTGTGTCAAAGCCAAGAATACTATAATGTAGCGAAACTCGATTCTATACCATTCTTGGGGAATTTTTTTTTTTTTTGCCTTGCACCATGGTACCCCTAGCCTTTGGAAGAGCTTTGGCTATGACTTAAGTAGTTTTAGCCATGACTCTACTCTATTTTGCACCTAAACTCTTTAAACTTCATCTCGAACACCCCCAACTCACCCTTTAGTAGCATTCTAAAGTCATTCTACCTTAATTTGTAAGGTTTTAATGACATCTAACTATCTAAATTACTCAACATATCTATCATAACCAATTGGGAGACATAAGTGTTAATTCTCACCCATTTAACTACCATACATGTAACATCCAGTCCCTCCATAAACATGAGAAATACAATATTCGATTTCTCTGTAAACATAGAAATGGGCCAGATACAAAAGGAAGTCCCCGAAATAGAAGGGATTGGGACCAACTAAAATTAGGATAAAATTCTAAATAATGAAAAATGAGGATCTGAGCCTTGAGTTGCCCAGGAACTAGGGTCGAAGTGATTTGAAAAATTTGCCGAAAAGCTAGTGGCATTTTTGTAAATATAAGAACTTTTTGAAAAACTCATAAGAGGGTTTTTTAAATGAAATTTTTTAGTTTTTTAGGGTTCTTAGAGGCCCTAAAAACCATGGAAAGCCTCGGGATAGTTAAATCCCCTCTGGTGGACATTTTCCAACGTCAGTATACCCGAACTTTGACTGATTCGTTCGGGAAGGTTTTAGCTCTTATTTGAGTGATTCTAAAAGCATTTTACTAAATTGGGAACCTAAATTTCATAATGGAGAAGACAGTTCTAAAAAAGGAGTTAAAATGAATTAGAAACTAATATACCAAAAATAAGGGACAAAATGGGAATTTTTGAAATTCTTTTGCTTTTAATACTCTCTCTTTCTCATGCCCTCCCTTGCCCTCATTTTCCACCATCTTTCTTCTGCCCAGAATAGAGAGGAGAATCAGTTCTCTTAGGTGCACAAGAAGGAGCACTCTTGGAGGGAGAAAAAAGCCAAGAAAAGATAGAAAATTCCATGGAAAATCTAGCTTTCTCCTTAGCAAGTCACTTCTCCTCCTTCTCCTCCTTATTTCTATGGCTTTAATGATGTTTTTAAATCTATTTTGAGGGCAGAATAGAGGTGGAATTTTTGGATTTGGTGAGGGGAGGCTAGCCAAGTGAAGAACAAACCAAGATAACCATAAATCCAAGATATTTTGCTACTTCCTAAGCTTAGGTCTCCTTGGTCCTCTTCTCTTCAATTTCCCCCATTGTAAGACCAGTTATGAGGGATTAAATTTCTGGCCAAACTAAGAATGAATCACATGAATTAGAGTGTGGGAATTTAGAATATGCAAAGGAAACCAAGTAAAAGGCATTGAATTTCAAGTTAGCAAAGTGTAGGATTCTTGAAAAGTTTGTAAAATTTGTTTTGATTCATGAATTTCCTATGCTATGTAAGTGTTTAATTGAGCTTCTAAGACCTCTACGAAGCCTCCTAAGTGTGTCTCTCATCAAGGAAAAATCAAGAAGCCATTAAACCCCATTTATGCTCTAGGTTTTAGCTAAGCAAAGATGACATAGCTAGGGAGAGTTTTAAATTTTTCCAATCCCATTTTTGAGTCATATATGATGAATGAAAGTAAGGGGAAGCCTTGAGAAAAATTTAGGAAGTTTAGAGAATGAGTTGGTGCTTTAGGTTCCATAATGTGACCTAAGGAAGCAACATGTACTTAGGCCCTTAGTTTTAATTGGGTGATAACTCCAAGAGGCTTAAAGAGAGTCAAGAGTCATATATAAAAGGAAAGAATGGGGCATAGACTTCAAAGAGTGGATGTTGCTTCATTAGTGCCATTATGAACGATAATTGAATCATAAAACAAGGTTAGATTCTCGAATAGATAGGTAGCTTTGAGAATGGTTCCAAGAGTCTAATTGGTTCTTATTTTGTGTGATTAGGCCAAGGAAAACAAGCTCCACCTAGTTGTGAGTGTGTAGCCATGGGAGGAGATCCAATTTCAAGAGAAAAAGTGTGCTTGTGAGATAAACGTAGCTCTCTCTCTTTTCTCCCATGCATGAATGAATGTCTGCATTATCTTTGAATGTGTGTATGTGTGTTTTAAGCTATGAATTATGTTTTGGTAAGATGCCTATGTTCTATGGAACCATAGTGTTGCATTATGTATTCAAATGATACTTAGAATGTTTACATTGGTTTGCTTGAATGTGGAGAGGCCAAAAACCTTCTAGCTTCGGTGAGGATGAGCCAAGAACCCTTAAAAGTAGTTGAGACCAAGAAAAAGTCTCCTAAGAGCAAGGCCTAGTTCAAGGCCTTTGAGAAAAAGGGTGAGGCAAGTCCAAGAACCTTGAAGAAAGTGGGTGAGGCCAATCCATTCATTTGGCAAGCCTAAGTATGTTATGTGTGCTTTGTGTAAATGCCAAGAATGTATTTCGCACCATTTTCTATATTAATATGTCATACATGCATCCTTAAGACTTGTATTGCATTCTTTATGCATGATTGAATGGGAGATAAGCTATTGGGATTCTTTGAATCACACAAAAATCAGAAAAATTAGAAAATTTCTAAAAAATTCAAGAAAATACTAAAAAATTTAAAAAAAATGCCTTAAACATTGGATTTTGGCATAAAAACATTGTACCATATAGCTAAAACTATAACTTTTGCATATCTCACCCAAAATACTTAAGGATATAGAGTTTTGGAATTTTTTAAGTGAGTTGAACAAAAATTCCAACAAACAGAATAGTTAATACACATAATTGTAAAAGCTAAAAATCGAACACATAACATAGGAAAAACATCCCAAAAAGATAATAGTAACACCTAGTCAACTTTTCCAAATAATTAGGAACTCAAATTCCCCAGCAACGACACCAAATTTGATAACTATTGCCAAATAATTCCAAATAACTTGGTCATGAAAATAAGTTTGTAGATAGTGATAACAAAAATCGTCTCCCATAAAATTAATTCTAATTACTAAAGAAAGTTTTCTAAATGTCAAAAACAACCTAAAAGCTAATAATTCCACAAATTTGTTGGGAGTTTAATGACTAAAATTAAAAGTAATTCAATAAGTAAAATACAACTACTACCTAGAATCAAAGAAAGTGATAACAATCAAGCATTTAAGTGTAGCTAGTCATGAGTGAATTTCTTAAAGTTCAATTATCGTCATCCACATTATACTTTACTCAAAATTTGAATCTAATCCTCTTCAGTGTATTCATAATAAATTTTCTTAAGTTACCACTTGAGAATGTAAGAGACTAGCAAGTTAATGATTTTTGAAACCTCAAGACTACACTAGTTTACTAATTCTTGAATTAAGCTCATTCAACATACTAACAACAGAGATTAATTAATCTTTAAAGCCTTTGTACTTTCATCCTGATGCCTAATTAACAAATTAAACATCAAGATTCCTCAAATAAAAAATTAAGTACAAAAATCTAGCAATTTCATACAATAACCATTACATTAATCAAGTTGAAAATTAAGAGAAGAAAGGGATGAGATGGGAAGCTATAAAAATAGAGAAATATTTGAAGAATTAATCCTCTAATTTAATCTCCAAATCTATTCACTAGCTTGATAATCACAAGAATCCAATTCAAAATTATAGCCATATTCATCAAGTTAATACAAACTGAACCTAGTCTCATATAACTAGAAAACTGCAACTAAAAGGGAGAAGAAAAGAAGAAGAGAATTTGCCGAATCTTGGAGCAATCTTCTTGGATTCAAATTTACACTTCAAGGCCTTCATCCCAAGCTAGCTACATGAAAAATTCAACTACCATTGCAAGAAATTGATAAAGGAATTTTTTGTTCAAAACTTCGGCCATAGGAGCTTCAAAATAGAGGAGAATTGACATTGTGTGTGCATGTAAGAGAGAGCTTTGTGCATCTAAAGGGAACCATGGAGAGCGATATGAATCTACACTATCTAGCATCATTCCTTCATCGTGTTTTTCCATCTATTCCTTCAATTAATGCATGTTTCATTAGTCTACGTGAGAGTGGAGAGTCATGAATTGGATCTACTCCTCATTGCATGAATTGTCCATCATATAAGTTCCCATTTTTCCATTTTTTATTTTCTAAAATTTCATTAAAATTTTGAAAATTATCCATTATTTTAAGCTGCACACATGTAACTTTTATTTTTAGATCTTAGCCCTTGATTTAATCTTGTAGCCTTCAATTCTCCTCTAAATTAATCTCCACCATTTAAATTCCATTTGCCCCTTAAAAATCTACACAAATAATAGAAAATATTAAGTGAAAAAATTTACAAAATTATTTAAAAAGAATTTATGCATTAACAAAGAATTGTGCAAATTAATTTCTAAAGTGCAAAAGTGCCCAATAATGTGTGTTTTTCCATCTATTCCTTCAATTAATACGTGTTTCATCAATCTACGTGAGAGTGGAAAGCCATGAATTGAATCTACTCCTCATTGCGTGAATTGTCCATCATATAAGTTCCTATTTTCCATTTTTTTATTTTCTAAAAATTCATTAAAATTAAATCTCATTTAATAAAATCTAATAAGGCATAATCCATCATTAAAAAATCCAAATTAAGAGGCATAAAAGTTATACAAAATGACATTTATCAATTGGTAAGTGACAAAAGAGTAATGGCTTTATATATGAGTTTAAGAAAGAGATTGAGATGCTTTATGACAAAACCCAAGGGTACTTAAGATTAAGTAGTAATTTAGAGTGAAGATGTTAGTGCATATGAGTAGTAAGGATTATAGAGACCGCCCTTAAGGCATTGACTCCAATCTAAATTGCTAATCTATGTGATAATAATGGATGGGCCAAGAGTATAGGCCCAAGATATATATATATAGAGGATGAGATAAGTATACATAGGGGTACCCAAAAATGACGTACCCTAGAAAGAATGTGATTTTGTTCAGTGTCAAATATTTAAGGATCTATAGTCAACAATTACCTAAAAAGTTTTAGCAAACCTTTAGTAAAAGAAAGTATGTTAGGTTAGGGTATGAGTAAAGACTTAAATATAAGATAAGATGGGTATGAGATAAATGAGTAGAAGAAGGAACCTTAGCATAAAAGAGGAAGTGGCTTAGAGAGTTAATAAGAGGAAGGTTCTCTTTAGTTTGATAAGAAGAATGCAAGATATAATGAGCAAGAAGACCCTAAGATCAGTGAAGTAGACTTTTAAAGATGAAAGTTTAAAACCAAAGCAAGAAGAGACTCCATTCTTTGATAAGGTAGTGGAAAGGATTTAAGGCAAATGAACAGTGTCTCAATACTTTTAGGAAAGCTATAGAAAGTTGAGAACTAACTTAGTAAATTCCTAAATACAGAGAAGTAAGCATGTAAGATCTCAAGGACTTAAAAGAGGATTAAGCCATAGGGTCAATCATAATAGAGAATTAGAGGAAATGATTAAGGTATGTTAGATCCCCTCATCCTTTATGAAGTATAAGCAGGCTATGTTAAACCCATACGAAGTAAGAAAATACTTTTAAGTAAAGACAAGTAAAAGATAGAAAGAAAATCAAACAAATAAGAGATATGGTCACCTAACATAAGTAAAATGAAAGTATAAACAAAAGAGAAAGAATATAACAATTTTAGAGTCAATGACTTAGTATAGAAAAGAATAAAAGAATATAGAAAAGAATTAAAGAACATGTTATAATTATTGGTATGGATGTCTATGAAATATGAACTTATGCCCAGGCAAATATAGTTGGGCAGATGAGAACAGCCATGGGGTATTTCTCTTTCCCAATTGTTACCCGATATAAAGAAAACTTATAGAGGAGTAAGAGAAGAGTATTTTAGATTGTTAGGAGGCTTGTAATATACAGGCAATAGTGACTTGAGCTCGGTCATGATGTGCCTTTGTATTAGTGATCGATCTTGTGATTTGCTTGCTATGGTGGTTACATGATATTGTATCTAGCCAACTTAATAGTAATGTAACTTGAGTGCATAACAAATGATGTTATCAACCATAAAATGTGTCTTGATAACTGAAAAGTATCTAAATTAGTTAAGTTAAAAACTAAGTTAAAGAAGAAGAAGTTAGGGGATTCCTGAATTGCTTAGTACTTTGAGAAAAGGCTACTAGAAAGGAATCCTAGATATAAAATTATGTAAATTGAATTTACTTATGGCACTAAAGAGCTCAGATTAAAATAACAAGAATTAGTATGTTTATAAGCATAAGTCCCTTATGAAAGTTAAGTAACCAGGATAGAATGTTTAAGGAACTAATATATGATGTTTATTCAATAAGGTTAGCTAGACACATTATGATATGTGAGGCACTAAATGGTGAAAAAGGATGTATGTAACACCCGTACGTCCTAAAAGCCTGAACTAAGAGAAATTATAAAAGAAAGCCTCCTAAATTTAAGGATTAGAGGCCAAATGAAATTAGAAGAATAATCTAGACACCTAGAAATAAGAATATAAGCTAAGGATAGCTTGGAATTGGAGCCAAAATGTCCAAATGGAAAGGCACGAAGGGCAGTGACATTTTCGTAATTTTGTGTAACTTTTAGAAAACTCAAAGGAAAGATCTTCAGATGAAAATTTTAAGTTTTTTAGAGTTCTCAAAGGCCCTTAAAGTCATAGGAACCCTTAAAATAGCTTAAATCCCTCCAATGGGCTATTTCAACAAAGAGTTACCAAAACTTTGATCGAACAGTTCGAAATGAGTTCAAATCTAATTTGGATGAAATCAAAAGCATGTTATAAGTTAGAGGACCTAAATTTTATGATAGAAAAGATAGTTCTCAAAAAGGTGTTGAAATGAGGCTAAACAGAGAAACCATGATTTAAGGACTAAAATGAAAAGTGAAAAAAGTTGTAAAAGTAGACTTTTAACCTTCTCAAGCACTCCTCTTTTCTATCCAGCCTCATAATCGACTTCTACCAGATTCAAACAGAACCTAAGGTAGCTGAAGAAGGTGCACAAGAAGGGGGAGTGAAGGGAAGGAGAAATTGAGTGAAAATGGTAAGAATTTCAAGGATTTTCATGCTTTCTCATTCACCAATCTTCTTATGCTCTTTCTCCTCTCTTCTCCCATGGTTTTATTGATTTAATTGAGGTTATTCTATGGCTGGTACAACAAGTGGGAAGGAGAATTGGAAGGAGAGATTAGAAGCAATTGAAAGCCACTTGAACATGCTTGAAAACAAGGTAAGAAAACCCTTACTTTTGATGCTTCTTCTTGCTTGTTCCTTCATGGTGATGTCTGTCCAGCACTAGGCCTACTCAATAGGAAATGAATTCAAGTTAAGACAAGGTAGGAACAAGGGTTTTAGAGTGGGAAGATTAAGAATATGCAATAGGTTTCAAGGAGAAACTTTAGAAACCACGTTATGCCACCTAGGGATTTTAAAATGCATGCAAAATTCTAAAATTTTCCAAGGGCTGTATAACTTATGTAAGGGTAGGAATGAGCTTTTAAGACCTTTAGGAAGTTGCACAAGTGGCTAATTCCCTAAGAAAACAAACAAAACTCCATGGTTGCCTAACTTGCTCTATATTTCGGCCAAGAGAAAAAAGTAAAACCTAGGGAGAGGTTTAATTAATTCTAAGGCTAGGAAGGGACTAGATATGAGTAATAAATATCAAAGGAAGCATTGGTATGAATTTAGGAATCATGGTTTGTGAGATGGAGGTGTAAACTCTATTTTAAGATATAAAGACGCAACTTAAGTCTATGCTCCTTAAATTGAATTTGTGATGACTCTAAAGAGTTTAAATAGAGTTAAAAGGCTTAGATTAAATGAGAAATTGGAGCTAAGATCATAAATCCTAAGGGTTGCTTCATTGTTTCTTGTATGGAACCATAATGGTGTCTTAGAATAAAGTAGGCATGCATAAAGTTTGTATAAGGCTAGAGCTTGTTCCAATGATTGAATTATGTCTCATTTGATGTGTCTAAGCTAAGAGAATCAAGCTTCACCTAGTTGTATGTGTTTGGCTGAAAAGGAAAAGGAGTAACTAAAAGAAAAGGTTTGTTTTCTTTCTTCAAAGTAGTTTTCTAATCTTTCTCATATGCATTGCTTAGATGTTTGCTTGCCATTGAATGCTTTTGTGTATGTTTCAAGTATGAGACATGTTTTTATCCATTGAATACATGTTATGGTACCATTATGCTTATTGAAATGTGTTTATGAATGCAAAGTGGCTTGAATGGGTATGGTTATGCTAAAAGTCCCTTAGTATAGGTAAGGATGAACCAAAAGTCCTTAGGAATGGATGAGACAAGGCCAAAAGTCTCAAGATGAGTGAGACTAAGTCAAAAGTCCCTTCAAAGTGGGTGAGGAAAATCCAAAAGTCCTAAAGAAATTGGGTGAGGCTAGACCAATGCTCTTGAGAGCCTATATTTGACATGTATGAGTTCAAATGATAAGGAAAATTATTTATGTACGTTCATTAGTAGCTTATAAGGCATGCATGCATTCTTTGATATATAAATGCATCCCTTTTGTATGTTTGAAAGGGTAAAGAGCTATTAGAATTCTTTGAATCTCACTCTTTCCCCATATATGTCAACCATATCTAGGTGAGGCAAATGGACCAAGAAGTAAAGGCTATGCATCTTGAAGAGCAATACTTTCATAAAGAAATAAAAATTAGGAATTTTGATGTCAAATTTTGTTACCACATGATGTATATGAGATGTAACCATTTGAACATGTTTTAATATATGTAATATGGTGTATGTATCAATTTTGAAGTTAAATGAATGAATGTAGGAGTTTTGGACACCATAGAGCCTTGATGTCCACATATGTAAAAGCAACTAGGATGGTGGTTTTGAGATGCATGATAATTTGGACTATTTGAGATGCTTACATAGGCTGTATTTATGCTTTTGGATGTGCTTAAATGGTTGTAGAATGAGTAGGAGACTATTTGGTACCAATTTGACCCTTTTATAGTTTTAAAAATGATTTTGTGTATGAAATTTGGTATGAATATAGATCTCATCTAGAAATTTTCACAAAGCCAAAGAGTACCAAATTTGGAGCTCTATAGAATTTATTATGAATTTTCAAAGTTGGCCAAATTATACAAAATTGTCAAGGTTACTATTCATATGGTTAGTTTTCCTTCTTATGTTACTCGTGGGCCAAATGAGGTCCAATGCCTATAAAATTTTATAGTTATAAACTAGACATCTTAATCTTTCTATAACCACTAAGAGCACCTCATTTGGATTTGTATAGAGGGAGATATGATTTTCTAAAGTTAGAGTTCAGTTGTAGGATGTTGTACTGACCTGATGCACTATTCAATCAATTTTTTTGTAAGGCAAACCTTGTCGTTTTGACCTAGAGTTATTTTTAGTCATTAGTTCACATCCGTAGCTTTCTAGAATATTATAGTTTATATGATTTCAATTTTTGTTGAATTAATTATGTTTTTTTAAATTTCATATCAAAATATGGAAAATCTTGAAAATTGCCATGTAAGATGCTATTTTGGTTTGTACAACTTGGACCTAAATTTGGTGCTTCAAATTGTGTTAGTTCTAGTTGATTAAGTGTATTATGGATGGAAGAAATTGTTTACAAGGCCAAAGGGTCCATATGAGTAATATTAAATTAGTTTGGTCTATGATATTGGTTAATTCTGCCTCTAAAATTGAAATTTTGATAAATATGAAACTTTTATGCCTTTTGCCTTATAGTATGGATGATGTCTTGAAATGGTGTGATAGTACAATGCTAGATACACTCTAGTGTAAGAAGTAATTAAGGCTAGAAATTTCTATATAAGAGTTATATCACAATGAATACTCATAAAGTGCCAGTATAGTTAAAATAAGTAAAGTGAAGTAAAGTAAGTTAGTAAGAGTAAAGAAAGAAAGTTATGATAAGGCTGGAAGTGGGAAATTAATGATCCCATAGGTAGTAATGAGTAAGTATTAAAATACTCCAGAGTATCATTATTGTGGGATGTTCAGAGACATGAGAATGCTTTATAGGACCCACATCTCACGGGCAGTGCCTAGAAGAGCACTAAAGGCGTAAGAGTTAGCCTTAAAGATTTTAAGTAATAATTTCAAAACTTAGTGAATATGAGTTTTATTTTATAGAGATAGTATCCTTAGGCCCTGAAATCTCCCAAAGATGGATCACAGTAGATGCTAACACAGTACAATAGGTGATAATGGACCCTAATAATGCTCAATAGGGATTGCAGTAGACCTTAGGGTCACAATAGATCCCATGGTTGTAGTAGATCCCATAGAGCTATAAAGAGCCTAGAGTTACAAATGTAATAGTTCTTTTAGGAGATAATTGCATTTAGTTTCAAAGATATAAGATCTACCATGTCATACCTTATTTTATAACACTTTTCCTACTACAATTACTTCATATAAAACATAGAAGAGTCAACGGAAACCTGAACTGATAAAAATTTTTTATTTTAAACTTCCTCATATAATTTCACTATTCATTTAGTCATTCCACGAATTTTGTCCAATCTTGAAAATACATAATTAATTATAAAAAAATCGCATCTGGTTGGTTCAGGGCTCTACTTCAAGCTCTCTAAGCCCTTTACATGGGGAAGATACTTACTTAGGGGAGCACATATAAATTCATATAAAGTTGCCCCTACAACAAATTGGACAGTTTTACCCCTTATTGGTCATATTATTATTATTATTATTATTATTATTTTACCTTTATATAAGTACAAGCATTTTTTGCATCTTAGGCACGCTAGTCATACTCCTTTTACTTTAGGGTTAGGTATATACATGGCTTTCCATTTCATACCTGAGTACCTTACAGTGTCATAATATAACTCATACACGCAGTAATCTAAAATATTTAATTACATGACAAAATGTGGTGCATAAAAGTAAGGTCCTCGATTTATGTCTCCACATTCTTTGATCTTTCTTTGCTTGAACTCGGAACTAGCATGGGTTATATTTGGGGTGAGATTATGAAATCTCAGTAGTAGTAAACCAATCTCATTCATAAGCAAGCATGTAAGTATATAACATAATGCTAGTCAAGATGCCATATATAACATAGCAATACAAGGAATTTTATATAAGGCCAAGCACAATCTAAGCATACATGTCTTATCTTATAGCATAAATGACAACTTGATATAGCATAATACTCATCATTATACAAATATACAAGCTTAAGGAAAGAGAGAGGAAAACTACTACCTTAGCAAACTTTGCTCCTTAATCCTTAGGACTCGGTTTACTTGCTTTTAGAGCTCCCAAAACAATATCAAACCCTATAATCATAATGATAATTCATTATAATCAACACATAAACATTCACTTCTAAAGTAGAATGACCATTGGAATTGGAAAAATCTAACTCCTTCCCTTCCCATTCACTATGCCCGAATAGTATGCATTTCTTGGCCAAAATTAAGGAATTTTATCCCATGAGTTTTGGGGGCTTTCCCATAGGTATTCCTAGCTAAAAACACCCTATTGAATCTACTGGAATGGATAATATCATCAAATTCTATCCCCAACATCACGTTTTAGTCATCACATAATCTAGCTCCGTTTTAGGATCAAAAGTGCATTTCTTTGGTTCTAAAAATTCCATAGCCTTTTCCTTTATGTTTTAAGACTTGAAATTTGGTATACTGAATTTAAGACATCAAGAAAACACATAAAAATTTTGGGAAAATTCGGACAGCATCTCCCCATGATTTCTATTTTCCCAAAAATTATAATCTTTGTGTTTTTCAAAGCCCCAGCATATAACAACAATAACTAAGCTCATATGGCCTTCATGTTCAACATATAAACTTCATTTCAAGGCCTTCATATTCAACATATAAACTCCATTTCTAATGATTCATATGCTATCCAAAAATGACTCATAGCTAGGGTTTAACAAAACTAGCTTAAAGCATGTGATTTACAAGTATAAGATAGAGAAAACTTACTCTTTAAGCTTAATTCTTGCTTCCTTGGCTTTTTTCACACTAAAATCCTTTCTCTTCCCACTTAGAGAAACATTTCCCCTTGAATAAAAGATGAATATGTAGCTGCCCTTTGGAGGAAATGGTTAGAGGATGGAGAAGATAAAGAAATTTGGTGAAGAATGGTGGTAGTTTTGCTTGGTTTCACTTCTTCTTCCACTTTTTCTCCCTCTCTCTCTCTCTTCACGTTTTTCTCTCCTCCTCCCTTGTGTGTGGCATGAAAATGGTGGAATGGAGGTGAAGGAGATGAATTTGGATGAAGTTAAATGGTCATACTAAATTTGGACCCTTGGATCAACCTTTTCAAGATCAAATCATAACTTTCCATTCCTTTTTCTTTTGATTTTCTAATTTCATAACTAAATATCTTCTTCCAAAAATTTATGGCCACACACTTGGATACATTTTCTTAGCTCTTAAGTTATGAATAGTAACCATGGTTAATTTCTTAACTAACTATGGTCAACTTTTAACTCAACCATAGTTAGTTTCTAACTTAACCATGGTTAATTCTTTAAAATGACTAAAATCCTTTTCTTTTTCCCTTTTTATTTTATATTTATCTTTGGGTTTCATCTTCTCTAAAAACTTAATTATATCTTTTCTTCTCTTTTTGGGCCTTTAGAATTGGCTATTGGGCCTTACAATAGTCTAAAAATCGATGTCCGGGCCTGATTAAGGTTTTACGGTACAATACATACCTTTAGACTTTTTACAATTTATAATATTATTTCCTCTACTTTCCAGCTATACTGAGCTTCAAACATGGATCAAGGATCCTTAACCTCAATCATCATAAATTTCGGTGTCAATTGGATACCCAACTCTATAAATGTAATTTTCACCTTTCTGTATTATGATTGTGCTATAAAATTTTCATTTACTGCAATTCTGTCCCTGAAACTCCTTCAGGGTTTCTTAGCCCTTTAGCTATTTTTATTTCTATAGTTGTTACAACTTACTTTTTCTATTTTGCTCATGGCTACTTATCGGGATAACTAGATCCCATACTATATCTCGCTCGGCCATCCAGACAACTTGGCATTATTGGACCTGTCTCATCAAACTGAGTTTAACCGTGGGTCACGGATTTCTGAGATTGTGCTTAAAGCCATGAATAGAGGGTGAAACTAGGGTTCCTTGAACTTTTGAGCAATTTATACATTTTGCTCGGCATATAACTTTTCTTTGCATTTTGGTCCTTGGCTCCTTTATACTTGACTTCGGAGGCTCTTTGAGACCTTTTTCTTATCCTTTTTTTTTCATATATTTTAGTCCCAATTTTAAAGCACCTCTGGCCTTTACTCATCATTGTTTGCAATCTAGAATATTATTCTAATTTTATTAGACCTCAATTTACTCTATTTGGGGGACTTCCTTTTATATCCGGTGAATTTCATATGTTGACAGAGAAACCATATGTTACGTTTCTCCCGTTTCCTTACGTTTTCGTAGATTTTTAAAAAATTGGATGTTACATCCTAGGTTTAGCAAACTATTACATTATTAAGGTTTTTCTCAAGTAGTCAAGCCACTGACTATTCTCCTCTAATTGATGAGTGTTGTATGGATAAGGAAAGCAAGATAGTAACATTCCAAAGTTATAATTAGAACAACCACTGCCCAATATTAATTAGACTCGGCCAAGAGAAAGAAGACTCTTATACATTATAGTACTCTATTAGAAAAGGCAAGGTGTGTTTATATGTATCATGATAAGTGATAGCTTGTGCATCTAGCAATGGAGGCTATGAGAGACTAGCATCCCACATATGATTTAAAGTTAGGTCAGTGGCAGTTGCTCTTCAATGTTAGCTTCAGCAATGAGGCAGTACTTTCCACACCTAGAAGACATGATGAGGATGTGCATCTTAGAGAATAAAAGGACTAAGGTATGTATTGTTCTTGAGAGATTATGAGACATATAAAAGAAGTTAATATCCCAATATATGGTTATTAGTTAAGGCCTACTATGGGAGAAGGTATAAATATCTTAGAATAGGACGAGCTGGTGATTGTGAGTTAAAAGTGGACTCAATATCTAGATAAGATGGGAGAGACAGATGAGGCTTTTGACAGCTTAGAGTAAATAAGATAGAGATAAGCTTATTATAATAAAAAGTTGTCAAAGTTGAGATTGGAAACTAAAGATTTAGTATAGTATCTCTAATCATAGAGATTAGTCAATCCATAATGAGAAAAAGCTCGATCTTGAGTAAATTGAGTTTAAATTAGTATGATATAAAATGTTCCTATCTCCCTATTTTAGCCTATAATTGTGATGACTTTATGTTCTTAGTGTACGAGATAATAGTTATATAGATCTTTCACATATTAGATAACCTAAAAATGTACAATAATAAGATAGATTATATTGGATAGTAACACCAAAGAAAGGTCATAGCTAATAGGACCTAAAAGCAAGAGATAATAGAGATTCTTTAGTAAATATGGTCTAAGAAGGAATTATTCTCAAGAAAAACAACTAGAGAAATGAAATGAAAAGAGAAAAAACATATAGAGAGCCACCCTTATGATATGTCCCAAGAAATTATTAAAGTTACCCAAATTTTGAGGATGAAATTTTTATTTAAAGGGAGTGAAATATAATATGTAGTACTTTTATATTGGGTTAGACTCTAAAATAAGGTTATGAGAAGTGATGAGATGATATAAAAGCCCAGTTAGATAAGAAAAAAGACTCAAAAAAGGTTGAAAACAAATTTAAGGCAACCAAAAAGAATCATTGTAGTGTAACATGTAACAACCTTAACTCCTAATCACGTTAATTAAACATAATTATACTATTATTTAATAGTACTTAAGATCTAAGGCCAATAATAGTTTATTGGTGGGTGAAGATATGGGGGAAGTTTGAACCTTTTCTTTAACTATTAATATTCACCTTTCAAATAAACAAGAAGAATTACATTTATGGGAACTTTTAATTTCTCATTCAAGACTTTCATCTCATTCATAAATGATCCAATAGGGCATAAAACTCTTCTATATTTATTTACAAGTCATTTATTTAATAGCCAAAATGGGGGTTTAGGGACCTAGGCTATGACTTGGAAAGGCTTAGTTGTAGCCAAGTTGGCCTTTGGAACCTCTAAAGGCATTAGAATACACTCACGCCATAACTTAAAAGATCCATGCCGTAGCTTAGCATACTACTAGAACCAAAATGTACAAAATTTCCAATCCTCACTACGGCCCAAATTGCCCACACCACAGCGAGGTGCCCTTGGAACTCCCTATTCACAGACACCTAAGTCTCGTTGCCATGGCAAGATTGCATATTGGAACCTCGCCAAGCCATTTACCTAACTCTCATGCAATGAGACCCTCTTGCACGATAACGAGATTGCTCCTTGAGCAATCTCTGCCTAGTTTTCATGATTCACATCGTAGCTAGGGAACTTACACTGTAACACTCTTCACTTTTATTATCCCCTAAACTTAGTTTGATTATGACTCAAGGATGTTTTGGCTACAACTTGGAGTACCTGTAATCCTAAACTCTTTGATGCTCATCCCAATTATTCAACACTCCTCTAATTGTCTTCTAGGGTCTTTCTATGCTTAAAATGCATGATTTTAATAGCATAAAATCTCCTACATGCCTCAACTTACTAACTCTCATCATTCTAGGACTTAAGGATTGACTAAACCAATCAATCTTATTATATATAAGCAATTCATCAATTGTGATAGTAGAGGGGTATCTAGAGCCACTAGTAATAATATCAAAATATGCAATTCCCTACTAACTGACCTCAGACCACTTTGGATAAGTTTCAATAGACTAAATAAACTACTTCCTAACCTCAAATTACTAAAGTATCCTCAAGTATAAAATATCGCTATGACATACCACAAATTTACACACAAGGCATGAATAATGACAAGAACCTTCATACATTAGAATTTTAGGTTAAACATTCATATAATAGCATAATCCTCAATAATAGATTAAGCATTCAAACTTTATATGTTCACAACAATCCATGTTAGATCTGCATTAGATAAATACATCAGATTCTATGTAATTTAACGTCTAACTTCCAAATTGTTACATTCCTAGTTACAAAACATCAAAATGCCTACACTTGGCAAAAATGAATGCATCATGATGCTATACAAATTTGATTACAAAAAGAATAGCATCTACACTAAGTTAAAATTATCCAAGTGCAAAAACCTTATACAAGGCCTAAATTTAGAAGGTCATCCACTTGCTTCCCCTTTTCTTTAGGTAAAGAACCTTCACCTAAAATTGTTAACCCATAAAATGAGGTGAGATGCAAATCTCAGTAACCAAAGGGAAATTCCATACATACATGTAAAATAATCAACATAAATGTCATTTATATAGAAAATTACTAAAAGAATCAATATAATCAACAAATGAACTTATTGGACTACCAGTGACTACTATCACATACTAGCAATTGCATATAACATGTTGATGGCTAAAAGTAGAGGGAAAGGCCCATTTATGGTGCCAACTCCCTATTGAGCATACTCACGACTTAATACATTCAATTGAGTCTAATCCTAACTCAGTACACGATTACTATAATAATCGATTTTTTAACTGAACTGGGACCAGTATGTAAAAAAGACAATTACATTTAAGAAATCATATCATATAAAATTTATGTTGAAGGACCTTAAAAATTGAAATTACCATTAAGGACCATCATTATTATTAGGTTTTAGGGGATTAACTACCAGTTTAAGGGGATTCACTATTGGGTATAAGAAAGTACTGAACTTTTTTACACCCAGTAGTAAGTCTCATAAAAATAATAGTAAATTCCCTAAAATCTGATGGTAACAATGGTTCTTGAAAATAATTTTGATTTTTAAGGTCGTTTATTATAAATTTTATATGATATGGGTCCTTGATGTAATTTTTCCTAAATAAAAGAGGACCCTAAAGTAAATGAAATTAAGGCCAAATAAGGGTAAAATATTAATCAACATATCAAGAAACGGGGTTAAGAAAGCATACACAAAAAGAAAATAAAGCTAAAATAGTGAAATGAGAAAATTTTAAGAAACCCAAGGAAAAGTGTTATTAAGCCTAAAATTAAGCTTACCTAGGTTTAAGAGGTCTTGAAAACCATAGAGATAGTTAGAATCAGTTCAGACCCTTCTAATGTGTCAGAAGTGTAAAACAATACCGAGACTTTAGGCAGACCTATTTTTCACCATTTTAAGCCATCTAAATTCCAAAAATAATGTTTTTATGTGAAAGAGCACCCAAAAATTTGTAGGGAGCAATTAGATTAAAAAAAAAAGCTTGAAAAACAAGTTTAAATGGAGTGTATGTGAGAGTAAGGGCAAAATTGTCATTTAGAAAAATTATAAAATGAACCTTCTTCAGTAAGATACACCTCACCATCTTCTCTAACCTTACAATTTTAGATTTTGAGCTCTTCCATGGCATCACACATAAGGAAGGAGAGAGAGAAAGAATAAGCCTCCGTTTAGGTAAGTAAATGACTCCGTTTCACCTCGTGCTAATTGGGAAAGTTGTTTCTCTATCTAAGATCTTTCTAATGGTTGTTTTCTTCTCTTGAAAACTTGAAGATTCAAATTTGACCCAATCCAAAAAGAATCTCTTTCAACCAATCGATAGAAATTAAACTACGTGGAGAGTACCTCACATTGAGGTAAGATTTCACCTAAAATAATTGCAAATCCTTGTTTTTCTAGACCATGATAGCTTCGGCCAAGAGAGAGAAAGTGAGGAGGAGAGTTTTTCTTCATGAATTATTGATGGAACCAAGGGTTTTAGCATGCAAGGATTCCATATCTAAAATTAGTTTTCCTTGAATCCTAAAAGGACACATTTTAGACCATGTTATGTAATGGTATGGCCTAGGCTACTTCAATGGCTAACCATGTCATCTTTCATTCCTAATTAGTATATTTAGATGTTTTATGATGCAAGGAACAAGAATTTAAGCTTAGAATTGATTGAAAATTTGAAATTCTCAAGTTAAGGTTTTATAGAACCTAATTTGGCCACAGATGAGTTCAAGGGGTTAGGAAGTTGTTCAATGGATTCTTGGGCTATGGATAGTCTTAAAATGATATAAGAATAACAATGGAAGTATTAGATTGAATTTAAAAGCTAGATTTTGAAAGTTGAAAATTTAGAAGTCAAGTAAGAACAAAATGGAGCTAATTGATGTTAAGTGTATGTAAACAAGCTTGTGATGCTTCTAATCAATCCTAATGTAGTTATATATAATATACATAGCAAGATTTTGAATTCTAGAAGTTAAATTTTTGAAGTTACCCATTGAGGCTTAAGGTTCCATAATGAGTTCCATTACATAGAATAGTGAAAATTCTAAATAAATAGTGCCAATGACCAAATAAATAGTAATTGTGGAATTTGTAGCTTAAATTATGAATTCTAGAAGTATAAGTCAGCTTAGGAATTAAGCTTAGTGAAATTCCTAACCTAAAGCCTAATTGATGAACCAATTATGGGAAGCTAAAATCGAAAAGGGATTTCATACATTTAGGCCCTTGAATATGGCAAAATTTAAGCACTTTAGATGGTTAAATTGCCATCCAATAAACATGCATTTTTTTTAAAGTGTGTAAACAAGGAATTTTAAGTGCACTTAAGTGGCCTAAAGTATAGATAAAAAATCATAGAGACTTAAGAGAAGTAGGTTTGAGTTCTAAATTTGAATGATATCTTTATGTGATATTTTAGGACAAGCTAGTAAGGTTCCATATCATTATAAGTGTAGAACCGAGAAAGGAAAGGAAACGGAGTTAGAGACAAAAAAGGAAATTTAGAGATTTATTTGGGTTCTATCACCTATATAAGGTAGCTTACTCTTCCTTATCTAGTTGTATGTGACTTGTTTAAGTTTGATATGCATTGTATTGTATTGGTTGTTTTATGACATTATATGCTAAATTGCTTTGCATTAGTGATATGTCATATTTTGTATGTTATGTTTAATGAGTTAAGGTTATGAGATAAAAAGGGGCAATGGAAATGAACGTAGTAGTTCTCTCAAGCCCAAGAGAAAATTCTAAGATAAGTTGAAATTCATGGCTATAATAGAGTATGTAGTAAACATGTAAAGCAATTATATTAGTTTTCCACGACCATGCATAATTGCATTATTCTTGCTTAACTGTCTTATGCTTATTTTGGGTGATTAAAGTATAGCTACTAAGATTGTCCTAAATCTCACCCCCATCTCTATTTTCCTACTAACTAGTGCCAAGTGGAAGTTGTCATACCTTATATTTCTGTTATTATACTCTTCCATTTAGGACAATTGGCGCACATTCATAAGACAAAGGTAAGAAAAAATATGAAAATAATACACTTTTATTGAATTACGTTAGGATAAAATTTTTCAATTCGCGTTATGTGGGCCCCATGGATTATCCAACAACATTCTCTAGTCATTTATCACTTATACAACTCATACATAACTCAAAATGTCACACAATCCATGGACTTTAAGGTAAAAACCCCGGATTTTCACTCCATCTCGCGGTCAACATAAGGCAGATTTCAGAGGCAACTTTATCATACAAACCATAGCTTTGGGGAAAGCTTTGGGTGTCAACATTACAATAAAAAGAAGTCCCAGCCATGAAAATCCCATTTGGACCATGTTTGACAACAGAAAAAATAGGAAGGTCTGGCTACCTTCTAATACTGATACAGATTATTGATATAAATTTGGAAATTCATAATTATTTTAAAAAAAATCCAATCCATACATGTACCAATTTGGAAAGCTACAAATGTTAACTAAAGAGAAAAAATAATTCCAGACCAATCCAAATGCATTCAGACCCAGAAATTCAATCAAATAGTACCACGGGTTTAGCTGTGCACCTGGTACTGGACAACAATTTCAAAAATTAATATCTCCCTCCTAGACATCCAAATGAGGTTCTTCTAAGTGAAAAATTCACTAGGAAGGTCTAGTTTCTCCTTGTAAAATTTTGTGACAATTGGACATTATTTGCCCCATGAATGATGGAAAACAAATTTTAGACTATATGAACAGTACACTGACCAAAACCATAATTTTTGCAAACTTTAAAAATTTTCCAAATATTCTATAGACCTCCAAATAATACCTACTTTAGCTTCCCAAAAATATCTCAACAAGTTCTAGATGCATGCCAAATTTTAGACTAAGAAGAGCTTGGATAGAAAGTGATATAACTCATTCAATTGGTCAATTTTGCTTCATGTAAGGGGTCAACTTTGTCCGAATGGCCTCTCCAATAGTTTGGCTCCTCTTGAGTAAGTTCAAAAGCACAATTATAACTTGTGTGGCCTACCCAAGTGGTTTCAAATCTCATGCATCTTAATTTTGCCATCCCACATCTATTAATGCACTACACACATAAACCATTTAAGAAGCCAAATTCCACATTTGCATTGATTTAATGTCACACATGGGCTACATAACATTTATACATCATATTACACTTGTTCATTGTCTTACATAACAAAAATAACATGTACAAGTTCATTTTGATATTTATACATAAAAAGAACAACAAAATATTCTAATTGTAACTCTTCAAGGCTCTTGGCTTGCTTTCTTTGTATCTTGGGAGCCACCTAGACATATCAAGATGGAAGGGGGAATAGGAGTGAGATTCCTTGAATTTCAATAGCTCACACACCCATTCACACATACATTCAAGGCATATACACATCAAAACATATGTATGGAAGGTTTGGCAACCATAAAATATGCAAAGTCACAATTTCTATGCCACTTATTCACATTCAAGCCAAGAACATGTTCTAAGGACTTTTTGTTTTGCCTCACCCCATTTCTAGGAATTTTGGATTTTCCTCACTCTTGGCTAGGGAATTTTGACTTGGCCTTACCTTTCCAAGAGACTTTTAGCCTTATCTCACTTATACCATGAGACTTTTGGCACTTCCTCACCCACATTAAGAGACTTTTGGCATCACCTCACCCTTATGAACCATTTCCACAATCAAGACCATTCAAGGGAACACATTGGTACTAATGTAATGTGAAGGCATCAAGTGGCATGTCATCAAGTCATAAGAACACACACAATCATACAATAACATACATATGCACACAAGAATGTAAAGAGAATGTGGAGAGCTACCTTGGATTTATGCAAGCTTTTCTTGATCCTTTTCCTTCCCTTTTTTGGTCCCACAAGCACACCTAGATGGATGTATATTCTCTTGTCCTAGATATTGTAACAACCGGTCCTCTGTAAATGAAAGAAAACGTGAGAAACGTAATGTATGATTTCTTCGTCCATGAACAAAATTCACTAGATACAAAAGGAAGTCCCTCGAAATGATGTAGTTAAGGTCTAAAAAAATTTAGAAAGTATTCTAAACTCCTAAAAATGAGAATCCCAAGCTTAGACGAAAAGAAAAACAGAGTTAGAATGAAGAAACAATTTCTTACGAAAGGCTTACAAAACGTAATGGCATTTTAATAATTTTGAGCAAATTTTGGAATTCACATAGGAGGACTTTTTAAATGAAAGTTTTAAGTTCTCTTGGGTTCTCAGAGGCCCTAAAAACCATGGGAATCTCCGGGACAATTAAATCTCCTCCGGTGGACGTTTTCGAATGTCAGTATACCCAAACTTTAACAGATTCATTCGGGAAGGTTTTAGCTCCGATTTGAGTGATTCCAAAGGCATTTTACTAAATTAGGAACCCATATTTTATAATAAAAAAGATGGTTCTAAAAAAGGAGCTAAAATGAAGGAGAAACAAAAATGCCAAGAACGAAGGCCAAAATAGGAGTTTTTGAAAAAATGATTCTTCCTCCCTTATAAATAGGTGGTGCCTCACACTCTCCCTCATTTAGCTTCAGATTATTTTGCCCCAAATCAAAAGAAGAACCCTAGGAGAGTGGCACACCAAGGGAAGAAGAAAAGGGAGAGAAAATCCAAGCTTAAGGTATGTTTCCATGGTAGTTTTTCATGCTTTTCTTCATCCACACCCCTCTCCTCCCTTCTCCTTTGTTTCCTTTGATTAAAATGGAGTTTATAAATCTGATTCAAGGTAGAAATTCAAGGGAAAATTCGGATTTAAAGAGAGGAGCTCAAAGAACACAAGATTCAAGTGAGAAAAAGGAAGAAAATAAGGTAATTTATCTTCTTATAGTTGTCATCTTTGGTTCCCTTCTCTACCATTTCGCCCCACTTGAGAAAACCCTAGGAGGAGATGATTTTTAGGTAGAACCAAGCATGAATCTAAGGAAAAAGGGTGTGGAGATTAAGAATATGCAAAGGGAATTATCAAAAAACTATTAAATTTCAAGATCCAAATTATAGGGTTTTGTGTGCACCTTCTAAAATCTGATTTCATATGGTAATTCCTAGGCCTAATTAAGGGTTGAAATGAGCTCCTAAGATCCCTAAGATGCTCCCCACATGCTTCCTCCTTCAAGAAAATAAAGAAATCTCCATGAAGGCTAACAAAGCCCTATGTCTCGATCAAAGGGGGTTCTTATAGCTAGGGAAAGTTTTAAATCTCTCTAAGGCCATTCTTAAGTCATATATGATGAATGAAAATGAGGGGAGGCCTTGAAAAAAATTTAAAACTCATAGAAAGTGATTTGGTGCTTTAGGTTCCATATTATGACCTAAAAAAGCAACATGTTGTTAAGCTCTTTGTTTTAATTGTGTGATGACTCCAAGAGGCTTAAAAGGAGTCATGTAACACCCCAAAATTAATTAAGGTGTTAATCATGGTTTTAAATTAATTAAGAATAATTAATATGGATTTGGAAAGATAAATTATTAATATGGGTTTGAGATTTAATTAGGAGAAAAATTTCATTTATGCCCAAATTAATGTAGGAGAGCATGATAAGAGGCTAATGGAGGCCCAGTAGCCTAAGTGCAAGCCCAATTTAATTCTATGTGATAGAGGCCCAAGATCCATCTTGTATAGGCTCTTATAATTGACCCAATAACCCTTGTACAGACCCAAAACCTTTAAGCTCTTAAAACTTGTTCTGGCCCAATGGAATTGCAGCAGCCCAATGCATAAGAGCTGGCCCAATAAAGCTAAAATCTGAAGCCTAAATGGAGTTGGACCTTAGAGCAACCCATGACCCACATTTAACCGAACTAAAACCTAACTTAAACCCTAAAAACTAACCTAGCCACCCCCATTTTCCATAACACACAAAACATAAAAAGAAATTCGGAGCTTGGAAGGGAGGCTAGGGTTTTGGGCAAGAATTCCACCATTTCTCCTCTCTAAGCTTAAAATCAGCTAAGGTACTTATTATATATCTTAATTCTCTTCTCTTCCTCTTCAATTTGGCCTGATTAGTTTTTCATTTGGAGCATTTTTACCATACCCAAATTCTAAAATATGGTTGTTTGGTATTTTCTTAGTGGTAATTCGTAGGTTGAGGCTAGGGCTGACATTAGGTAAGTGTAAACTATCCATTCTAGTGTATTTTTTTGCTGGTTTAAGACCCCCATAGTTGATGTATTGTATGGGTATTAATTATGTATGAATTTACTTAGGAATTTGGGTGATATATTGAAGTTTCTGATAAAGGACATACTCAATCCGAATTTGGGGATTTATGGTGGCTGGGTAAGTATTCTTTAGGTAGTTATTAGCATTTAAATTCTTTGGGTACTTGTTGCTACTGTAAATGATAAATTAAAGTAGTAATTCTTTGATGCTATGGTTATAGGGAGATATTTGTTCCATTGATGGCTGTTGCAAATTGTCTACAAGTGAGGTAACCAGGTTCATATTAATTCCATGCATATGTCTATTTTAACTTCATATTTGCTGTACATGAATGATTTGAAATGTTAAATGAATTGGTTGGCTATCTATTGTATTGTGTTGGACCTTGTGAGTCCATGGTGGAGCTGTGGTGCGGCTGCCACCTGTACATATGCTTCAATTGGGCACCGGGTTATAATCAAACCTAGATGCACTGAGCCTTGGTTGTGCTCAATAGGGAGTAGGTGCCGTGGATGGGCCTTTCCCAGTGTTAATGGCCTTTAACATGTGAAAATATGATTGCTAGTATGGTATAGTAATCATGATAGCCTAATTATTTCATTTATTAATATGACTGGTATGTTTTCTGATGTTTAAATGAAACCATGCATATATGTTGATTAAATTAGAATATATGATGGAATTTGCCTTGGTTACTGAGATTTTCATCTCACCTTATTTTATGGGATTAATATTTCAGGTGAAGGTCCTTTGGGTATGGATAAGGGAAAGCAAGTGGATGAAAATCCATGAGCTCTAGCCATGTGTGGAGGAAGCTACACTTAGGCTAATCTAAGTAGAGTAGATGCAATATTGTTATTAGTTTACAAAGCATCATCATGTAATCATATTGCCAAGTGTAGGTATTTATATTTTGCTTGGTTGAAATGTAACCATTAAGGAGTTAAGTCACATTATAGTTGGATATTGGTGTATGAACTTATAGTATCTGATATATAGCCTTATTGAATTTGTGATATGGTTTACAATTTGGGAATTGTAATTATGTGATGCATTAGATGTTGATATAAACTATTGATGTGTGAAATCTCTAACAAAATGTATATAGAATGTTAAATGATGATAGCTCATAAATTCTGGCTATTATTACTCTATAGATTTGCTGATATGGGGAGGTAGGAGGAATGGAAATTAACATTCAAGTTTTGAATTGGTAATGGCAGGATAGTTGGGCAAATAGGGTAGATAAATACCATTAGAGTCATATAAAATGAGAGAAAGTGGTCCTAGAGTGTTCCTAAGATGGGAATTGGAGTGTAGGGGATGAAATTTGGGAGAGTTAGTTACAGAAGGGAGTTATGCCGCGACTAAGAAGGCTTTACCATGGCCAAATAAGCGACAGAAGCAAGGGGCACTGCTGCATGAGTAATCTCACCGCAGCACAAGTGAATAAAATTTTCTTGGAGAGTAATAGTGGTGAGGAACGCCACGACTTAAGGAATCTTGCCGTGGCACAGAGTGAAAAAATTGCGCAAGAGGGTAACAGAATGAAACCTCGTTGCAACGCAACATGTACTACCACGACGCTAGTTGAGGGAACAAAGTAAGAAGTGTACAGTAGCAAATCTCACTATAGCGCAAGGGTGTTCCATCGAGGCGAGGATCGTAGGATTTAGAATAATAGCTCCATAGGGCATTTCTGCCGTGGCCCCATGTAGGCTGGCCGCAATGATGGTCTAACTCACCGCAGTAAAATTCGTGAAAATTGCCTAACGATTCCAATACCTAACTTAGCTGCAGCGCGAATGGTCTAGGTCGCTACGTAAGACCCCAAACTCCTACCTTTAGCCTAGAAAACCTAGTTTCTTCAATGGTAATGCTAGGAAATGATATAAGAATACTTGTGAGAGGTTTTTGTGTGTTGAAACTGATGAATGGATGAATCATAAACCCCTTATGGTAGTATGATTTCTCTTATGCATTTTTGTTTTCTTTGTGGTTGTTTAGTGATGACCCTAACATCAAGGTTCAAATTTCCCTATATTTTCATAATGTAATAAACTGTAACAACTCCAAACCTTGATCATTAATTATTAGTTGCATATTTAACTATAATTGCCATGTTTAGAAGGTAGGGTTGTCACAGTTGGTATCAGAGCAATGGTTCAGGCAAATGTGTTTGATTTATAACTTTGTGGTTAGAAAACTTGGCAATCATGATGCATACATGATAGGACTATGAGCATTGTAACTTGGTGATAACCCTTATACATATAATACCTACCATAAGTGGAGTTGTGTTTGTTTGCCTTGGGATGTAGCTTAATAAGGGATGCTTGTGGTTGTGCTTGTAGCATTGTAGGGCTAGATGGCTACACATAGAGAAACAATTGAGATGCTAAGAGAGATGCAAGAGGCCATGGCTACAATGGCCAACCGAATGAGAGAACAAGCTGAGGCCCATGAAACTATAGCTAGGGCAATGACTGACCGGCTTCAAGAGCAAGTTGAGACTCATGCAGCGATTATGCAAATGCTGAAATAGCTACATGAAAACATGAATAAGTAGAATCAGGAAGTGCCGATGGAAAATTGTGTAGGGGCTGGTCATAACCTTGGTATGGGACACCAAGGGGAGGATAGTGACCTCTCTATTACATTGGCCAAATTTAGAAAAGCTAATCCTCCATCGTTCTTGGGGGAGTTAGACACTAGAAAGCTAAGAGATGGTTGATGCAACTGGAGAAAATCTTTGAGGTTATGACCTGTACCATAGAACAAAAGGCAAAGTTGGCCATCTATAAGTTGGAGGGTGAGGTTGAGCATTGGTGGAGGAATGCCTCCAGATTGTTGATTGCAAGGGAGAAGATACCCTTGACTTGGGAAAGTTTTCAAATGGCTTTTGAGAGCAAATGTAACACCCCATAATTAATTAAGGTGTTAATCACAGATTAGATTAATTAGGAATAATTAATATAGGATAATTAGGCAAGTTAAATATATGGAGATTTTAGAAAGGTAAATTTATTAATATAGGTTTGAGATTTAATTGGGAGAAAAATTTCATCTAGGCCCAAATTAATGTAGGAGGCCATGATAAAAGGCAAATGGAGGCCCAATAAGCTAGGTGCAGACCCAACTTGATCCAATGTGATAGAGGCCTAATACCCACCATGTATAGGCTCTTATAATTAGCCCAATAACCTTTGTGCAAACCCAAAACCTTTGGGCTCTTAAAACTTAGTCTGGCCCAATTGAATTTCAAAAACCCAACACCTTGAAACTAGCCCAACAACTTAAAATATGAACCCTAAATGGAGATGGACCTTGGAGCAACCCATGACCCATTTTTGACCCAACTTAAACCCAATTAAAACCCTAATACATCAGCCTCTTCCTCACACTTGTTGAAACACAAAACACATCTCAAAATTCAGAGATTGAGAAGGAAGCAAAGGTTGGGTGCAAGAATTCTGCATTTTCTCACATTTAGAGCAAGATTTAGCTAAGGTAATAGTTATACAACTTAATCCCCTCATCTTTCTCTTTAATTTGGTCTAATTATTTTTCATTTGGAGTATTTTCACCCTACCCAAAATCTGAAATATGGGAATTTGGGGATTTTCTTGGTGAAATTCGTAGGTTGAGGTTAGGGCTGACCTGGGTGAGTTTAACCCCTCCATTTTGATGCTTCATTTGTAAATTTGAGACCCCCATAGCTGATTTATAAAATGGGTATTAATTTGTACGAATTTACTTAGGATTTTGGGTGGAATATTAAGTTTTTTGGTGAAGAACACTCTAATCCAAATTTGGGATTTGTGATGGCTATTGCAAATTTGTCTACAAGTGAGGTAACTGGGGTTTATATTAATTCCATGTATATATCTGATTTAATTTCATATGTGGCTGTATATGGATGATTTGAAATGTTGAATGAATTGGTTGGCTATCTATTGAATTATGATTTGTGATTGGACCTTGTGAGTCCATGGTAGAGTTGTGGTGCGGCTGCCACCCATGCATGTGCTTTGATTGAGCATCGGATTATGATCAAGCCCCAGATGCATAGAGCCCTGGTTGTGCTCAATAAGGAGTAGGTGCTGTGGACGGGCCTCTCTTGGTGTTAATGGCCTTTAACATGTGATAATATGATTGCTAGTATGGGATAGTAATCATGATAGCCTAATTGTTTCATTTGCTAATATGATGGATATGATTTTGATGTTGATTTTGATTTATGCATATATGCTAATTAAACTGGATATATGATGGAATTGCTTTGGTTACTGAGATTTATATCTCACCCCATTTCATGGGATTAACATTTCAGGTGAAGGTTCTTCGGGTAAAGATAAAAGGAAGCAAGTGGATGAAAATCCATGAGCTCCAACATATGGGAGAAGGCTACACTTAGGCTGGCCTATTTAATAGAGATGCAATTTTGTTGTTAGTTTACATAGAATCATCATGTATTCATGTTGCCAAGTGTAGGCGTTCATATTTTGTTTCATGGAAATGTAACCTTTAAGGATTTAAGTCTCATTATAGTTGAATATTAATGTATGAACTTATAGTATCATATATGTAGTTTTGTTGAAATTGTGATATGGATTACTATATAGGAATTGTAGTCATACGATGCCTTGGATGTGGACATAAGCTATTGTTGAATGGAATCTTTATGGAATGTGCATGGGTTGTTAATTGCTACTAATGCATGTGTTCTTACTGTCATATATTCATGAATTTGCTGATATGAGCTAGTTGGGCAAGTAGGAAGTAGTTAAGTTTTACAATGGTAATGGACGAATTGATTGGTAAATAGGGTAGATAAACACCATTAGAATCACATAAAATAAGGGAAGGTGGACCTGGAGTGTTTCTAAGATGAGATTTGGAGTGTAGGGGGCAAAATTTAGGTAATATAGTGACAGGAGGGAGTCTCGCCGCGGCTAAAAAGGCTTCATCGTGGCCAAATAAGAGACAGAGTCGAAGGGCACCGCGGCATAACTAATCTCGCCGTGGCACAAAGATGGAAAACTGACCTGGGGAGTGATAGTGGCGAGGAGCGCCAAGGCTTGATACATCTCGCCACAGCGCAAAGTGAAAAAAAATCGCCCAGAAGGGTGACAGAATAGGAACTCAGCGTGGCATAATAGGTCCTGCCATGGCGCGAGTCGAGGAAATAAAAAAGGGTTGGACAGAAGCAAAACTCGCCGCGGTGCAAATATATTACCCTGAGGCGAGAATCATGGGAGTTGAGAACAGTAGTTCTAGGAGGCATTTCTGTTGCGGCGCCACATAGGTTGGCCATGGCTATTGCCGCGGCGAGATTTGTGAAATTTGTCTAGTGATTCTAGAGAGCAACTTGGCCACGGCGGGGAAGGTATAGGCCGTAGCGCAAGTCCCCAACCTACTTCTTTTAACCTAGAAACCCCAATTTCTTCAACGGTAATGGTAAGAGATGATATAGGAACACTTGTGGAAGGTTATTGGGTATTGAAACTAATGGACGGTTAAATTATAAACCCCTTATGGTAGTAGGACTTCTTTTATGCAAATTTTGTTTGTTGAGGTGGTATGGTGATAACCCTAACATCAAGGTTCAAAATTTTCTCATATTTTTACAATGTGATAAATTGTAACCACTCAAACCTTGATGATTAATTATTAATCGTATATTTAATCATAATTACAATGATTAGAAGGGAGGGTTGTCACAGTTGGTATCAGAGCCATAGTTCAGGCAAATATGTTTAATTTACTGCTTTGTGGTTAGAAAACTTGGCAATCATGATGCATGCATGATAGGAATAGGAACATTATGACCTAATGATAATCCTCATACTTATATATACCTGCCATAGGTGGAGTTGTGTTTTATTGCCTTGGACTATGGTTAATGGGAAATGCTTATGGTTGTGCTTGTGGCATTGCAGAACTAGATGGCTACTCGTAGAGAAACAACTGAGATGTTAAGAGAGATGCAAGAGGCCATGGCTACAATGGCCAACTGAATAAGAGAACAAGCTTAGGCCCATGAGACCACGGTTAGGGCAATGACTGATCAGCTTCAAGAGCAAGCCGAGGCTCATGCAGTAACTGTGCAAGTGCTGCAACAGCTACATGAAAGTATGAATAAGCGGAATGAGGAGGTGCCAATGGAGAACCGTATGGGAGCTGGTCATAACCCTGGTGTGGGACACCAAGGGGAGGATAGTGACCTCTCTATTGCATTAGCCAAATTCAGAAAAGCTGATCCTCCATCATTCTTGGGGGAGTTAGATACTGAGAAAGCCGAGAGATGGTTGATGTAACTGGAGAAAATTTTTGAGGTTATGACCTGCACTATAGAACAAAAGACAACGTTGGCCATCTACAAGTTAGAGGGTGAGGTTGAAATTAGTGGAGGAATGCCTCTAGATTGTTGGTTGCAAGAGAGATACCCTTGACCTAGGAAAGTTTTCAAATGGCTTTTGAGAGCAAATATTGCCTACCATCAGTAAGGGCAGACAAGGAAGTCGAGTTTAACTTCCTTGAGTAAGAAGACATGAATGTAGACCAATATACAGCTAAATTCATCCAATTGTCTCTCTTCTCCTCTTACTTAAAGCGCTTTAATGATCATGAAAGGCTGAAAAGTTTGAAAGAGGCTTAAGGTCGGAGATTAAGGATAAGATTGTACCTCTACAGATCCGCAATTTTGATGAATTGGTGGAGAAGTATAGAGTGATGGAAAGGGCTATGATGGAGAGTGAGGCCAAGCAGAAGAAGACCTTAGAAGGTAAACATGATCGAAGCATGGAGCCCTTTAGGGGCGGAAGCAAGAAAGGAGCCAATAGTGGAAGTGGCTCTTAGGGAAGGAGACCACCCCCAAGGAATATCCCTCAAAGAAGAAGTATGGGACCACCAAGGAGTGCAATGAGTGCCCCACTTGCTTGTGCCAAGTGTGGGAAGAACCATGGGAATGGGCCATGCCCAGTGTGCTATAATTGTGGGAAGCCTGGACACTATGTGCGAACTTGCACGGTGTCATGGAGTCGACCTCATCAGTTAAGCCACCTATCCAAGGAAGGGTGTTTGCACTTACGCAGCAAGAGGCTAGTAGATCCCTTAGTCTGATCCGAGGTACTTTACTTGTCCATAATCATGTCGTAGATGCATTGTTTGATTCGGGTGCAACCCACTCCATCATCTCATATGACTGTGTTAAGCATCTAGGCTTTAAAATTAGCCTGTTGCCATTTGAATTATCTGTGTCCACCCCTACTGGATATTCTATGATTACATTTGGTGTATGCTTAAATTGTACTATACAATTGGATAGCCGTTGTACTACCCTTGACTTGATTTGCATCTCTTTGTGTGACTTTGATGTAATCATTGGTATGGACTGGTTGTCGGCTAATAATGTGATACTTGATTGTAACCGTAAGACTATTTCTTTACCTGCAATTATACCTGAAACTGGTCCTATGACTGAGCTTACTTGTGTGTCTGCCACCCAAGTCCAGAGGTGCCTTAGGCGTGGTTGCCAAGGGTTCCTAGTATTCTTTTCATTACATGTTGAGGTTAATGATGGGTTGGAGGATATACCTGTGATTAGGGAGTTCCCTGATGTTTTTCCTAAGGAGTTTAATGGACTACCTCCAGAGAGAGAGCTAGAATTTTCTGTTGATTTAGTACCCAATACGGGTCCGATCTCTAAGGCTCTATATAGAATGGCGCCTGCTGAGTTGGTTGAGTTGAAGAGTCAACTAGAAGAGTTACTTGAAAAAGGGTTTATTAGGCCAAGTGTGTCTCTATGGGGAGCACCAGTATTGTTTGTCAAGAAGAAAGATGGTAGTCTTAGGCTTTGCATTGACTATAGGCAATTGAGCTAAGCAACTATCAAGAATAAATACCCTTTGCCTAGAATAGATGACTTACTTGACCAATTAGTTGGAGCATCGGTCTTTTCAAAGATTGACCTTAGATCGGGATATCACCAACTTAGAGTCAAGGCTGAGGATGTACCTAAAATTGCCTTTAGGACTCGATATGGCCATTATGAATTTCTAGTTATGCCTTTTGGGTTAACCAATGCTCCTGCCATTTTCATGGATTACATGAATAGGATTTTTAGGCCTTATCTTGACCGGTTTGTGGTAGTATTCATTGATGACATTCTTGTCTACTCTAAAAGTAGTGAGGAGCATGAAGAGCATTTTAGGATAGTTTTTCAAACCTTGAGAGAGCATCAGTTATATGCTAAGTTGAGCAAGTGTGAGTTTTGGTTGCGGGAGGTCAAATTCCTAAGTCATGTGATATCATAACAAGGGGTAGCAGTAGATCCTAGCAAGGTAGAGGCGGTACTGAATTGGGAGAGACCCAAAACAGTGACCGAAATCCATAGCTTCTTAGGTCTAGTCGGCTACTACAGAAGATTTATTAAGGGATTTTCTCAGTTAGCCATGCCTTTCACAAAGTTGACTAGGAAGGACCAACCATTTATGTGGGATGCTAAGTGTGAGAATGCCTTTCGGGAGCTGAAGGATAGGCTTACCACCGCACCTGTATTAGTGATACCTGACCCTAAAGAGACATTCACAGTCTATAGTGACGCTTCTAAGAAAGGATTAGGGTGTGTCTTAATGCAATAAGGTAGGATGATAGCCTATGCCTTTAGACAACTTAGACCCCATGAGGAGAATTACCCCACCCATGACTTAGAGCTAGCGGCTATGGTTTTTGCCCTTAAGATTTGGAAGCACTATCTCTATGTGCCCAATTTGAAATGTATAGTGATCATAAAAGTTTGAAGTACTTGTTTGACCAAAAGGAGTTGAACATGAGGCAAAGGAGGTGAATGAAATTCCTTAAGGACTATGATTTCTCCTTAAAGTATCATCCAGGGAAGGCGAATGTGATCGCCGATGCCTTGAGTAGGGAATCTATTCACATGGCAATGATCATGCTTAGGGGGAAAAGGTTGATTGAAGAGATGAGGGATTTGAATTTATCAATTTCAATGAACACTAGTAGCATTCTTTTGGGAGAATTAAGGATAGAAAATGATTTTAGGAAGAGAATTAAAGAGGCCCAAAAGCTAGATGCCTACTGGGGAGGAATTAGAGAGCAACTGGGGAATGGTGAGGTCAAAGACTTTGACTTATCAGAAGATGGTTTGGTGAGGTACCAAGGAAGAGTGTGTATACCCAAGGATGAAAAGTTGAGGAACTTAGTGTAACACCATACTTCTAGGACTAAATTCATACAATTCCCATGCCTCATCTTATGTTTGTTCTATAGAAACAATATAGTGGCATAGGGAGTTATGAATAAAAATACATTTCTCTACAGGTAAAATTTTTCTTTCAGAGTCCCGTGGGCCACATGAAAGCATATATCACTTTATCATACTTAAACACATGAATATAACTCATTTCCATCGTCAAATTTGGCCTACAACTCGTGGAAAGCAAAGGAGCATATGAAATCCGTGTTTGCATTTTCGGCCAGGATTTCCTCTTTTCTGTCACAAACTTTGGAAAATCATAACTAAATCTAGAAAAATCAACAACATGCAATCTTGGTTATTATGGAAATCTTGGGACGTCTACTTCATGAAAAAAATATGTACAAGTCATAACATCCCACACACAGAGCGTTTGACATGCAAAAATGTCTGGAGGTCGGACTGGGTCCTGATGCTGTCATAGTTTACTGATATGAACTTAAAAAATGTCCAATTAATTCCAAAAAAATCTAATCCATGAAAATTATACCAATCTGGAAATCTGTGGATGTTAACTAGAGGGGAAAAATATCTCCATATCAGTTCATCAAGCCTAGATCTCAGAAATTGATGGAACAGTACTTCTGGTTGGGCTAGGTTACTGATACTGGATAGAAACTTCAAAAATTCATATCTCCCTCTCTAGACCTCCAAATGAGCTGCTTCCAGCTGTCATGAGTCACTGTGATTATCTAGTTTCTCTATACAAAATTTCGTGGCAATTGGACATCATTTGAATTTTGAGTGACAGAAAACAATTTCGGACCAAATGAATAGTGCAGCAAACCAGAAACATAAATTTTGCCAACTTTGAAAAATCATCAAATATTCTGTAGACCTCCAAAAATTATGATCTTTAACTTCCCAAAAAGCTATCAATGAGACCTAAATGCATGACAAATCTCAGATCAATAGTAACTCATTTGGCTAAAAAGTGACATAGGGTTCCATATTGGCCAATTTTAGCTTCATATGAGGTACCAAAATTGCCAAATGGCCTTCCCTTGGTTGTGGCACCTTTTGGGCAAGTCCAAAAGTATATTTGAGACTTAAGTGAGCTGCCCAAATGGTTCCAAATCACATGCATCTCATTTTGGCCATTCAACCAACACTTATGCATACATTCATCAAGATTCCATATTGCACACTTTGGCCTTACATACTCAAAATAAATGCTATAGGTCATATATCATTTTCATACATCTAAACATCACATAATAGAATATTTATACATGTCTCAAGGTTCATGGTACACATACAACATCATATACACTATAAACCATCATTATGGTCCCAAAATAGGCAAAACAATACATAAGCTTGTCAATCCTTGCTCTTTATGGTTGTTGGCTCCCTTCACTATAAGTACTTGGTCCACCTAGCATGTTAGATCATTGGAGAGGAGGGGATGAGATTCAAAGAATCCCAATAGCTCATCTCCCATTCAATCACACATAATATGTGCAAAGCAAGCTTTACAAATACATGCATGGAGGAAATAAAAGCCATGGATATTTTAAAGCAAACTTGGCATGTGAACAACTCATACAAATCATTCAAGAGCTCACCAAGTGTTTGGAATGGCCTCACACCTCTCCTTATATATTTTGGACTTGCCTTACCCATTCATGAGCATTTTGGACTCAACCATACTTTTGGGAGCCCACTTTGCTTTTGGGAGACTCTTTGCTTTGTCTCAACCAAGCTCGAGGGTTCTTGGCTCATCCTCACCCAAGGGAAGAGTTCTTGGCCTCTCCACACTCAAGTAAACTCATACAAACATCATGGATTCATTTAAAACATAACATGGCATCAAGGATCATGGAATATAAAGGCATGCTAGCATACTTTTCTTAGCTTGAAAATACACATACACACATTCTAAAATAAGCTAAACACACATCCATGCATGAGAGAAGGTGGAGAGAGCTACCTTGTATACAAGCACACACTTTTTCCTTAGCTTTCAAGCCTCCTCTTTCGACCACACACCCACAATTTGGTAGAGATGGTTTCTCTTGGCCTAGATATAATTTATGGAAGCCAATTACGTTTGTGAAACAAACTCTAAGGTCATACAACTTGCTTAGATACTAGATTGCTCTATAGGCCCCATTATGGTCCATAAATGCACCTAATGAAGCAACACTCCTCAAACAATTTCTAGGCTCCATTCTTTCCTCTCAAATATGATTCTTGACTCTTTTTAAGCCTCTTGGAGTCATCACACAATTAAAACAAAGAGCCTAACATCATGTTGCTTCCTTAGGTCATAATATGGAACCTAAGGCACCAAATCACTTTCTATGAGTTCTAAATTTTTTCCAAGGCCTCCCCTCATTTTCATTCATCAAATATGACTCAAGAATGGCCTTAGAAAAATTTAAAACTCTCCCTAGCTAGGAGAACCCATCTAGGCTGAGGTTATGAAGCATATTGGATTCCATTGAGCTTTCTTTGTTTTCTCAAAGGAAGAAGCATATGGGGAGCCTCTTAGGAATCTTGGGAGCTCATTTAAACTCTTACTTAGGCCTAGGAATTATCATACAAAATCAGATTTTACAAGGTGCAATTGAAACCCTAGAACTTGCATCTTGAAATCTAATGGTTATTTTGTTGTTTTCTTTGCATATTCTTATTCCTCTCCATTAAATACCTAAGAATCATGCTTGGTTGGGCTTGGAAATCAGATCCTTCTAGGGTTCTTAGTCTAGGTCGAAATGGAGAAGAAGTGGGGTGAAAAGTATCAACCATAGGATGCATTTTTACCTTGTTTCCTTGCTTAGTTTGGCTTGAATCTTGATTTCTCCAAGCTCCTCTCTTCAAATCCGAACTTTTGCTTGAATATCTCCTTTGAATCAGATTTACAAACCTCATTTTAATTCAATGAAAGAAAGGAGAATGAAGAAGAGGTGGTGGAGGTGGAGAAAAGCAAGAAAATTGCCATGAAAACATACCTTAAGCTTGGCTTTCTTCCTCCTCCTTCTTCCTCTCTTGGGTGCCTCTCCCTTAGGGTTCTTCTTTTGATTTGGGGCTGAACTTGGTCGTGCATAATAAGGGGAGAAGAAGGGCTCATCATATATATAGGTGGGAGGAAGTTACACTTTTCAAATTTCCCATTTTGACCTTTGTTCTTGGCATTTTCGTTTTTCCTTTGTTCTAGCTCCTTTTTGAGAACCGTCTTTTCCATTATAAAATTTAGGTCCTCAATTAAGTAAAATGCCTTTGGGATCACTCAAATTGGAGCTAAAACCTTCCCGAATGGATTCGTCAAAGTTTGGGCACACCGACGTTGAAAAACATCCACCGGAGGGGATTTAACTGTCCCAGGCCTTCCCATGGTTTTTAGGGCCTCTAAGAATCTCAGAGAACTCAAAACTTTCATTTAAAAAGCCCTCCTGTGTGAATTCCAAAAATTTCTCACAATTACGAAAATGCCATTAGGTTTCGTAGGCTTTTTGTGAGATATTGTTTCTTCATTCTAGCTCTGTTTTTATTTCCGTCTGAGCCTGGGATTCTCATATTTAGGAGTCTAGAATGCTTCCCAAATTTTTTTGGGACCTTAACTCCATCATCTTGGGGGACTTCCTTTTGTATCCGGTAAGTTTTGTTCGTTAACGGAGAAACTGTATGTTATGTTTCTCACGTTTCCTCTGGTTTTCAGGAACTGGATGTTACACATAGTGTTGTCGGAAGCTCATAAGAGTAGGTACACCATCTATCCGGGCACTACTAAGATGTACAGGGATCTAAAGAAGAGCTTTTAGTGGCCTGGGATGAAGTTGGATATAGCGGAGTTTGTTGCAAGATGTCTAATTTGTCAATGGGTTAAGATTGAGCACCAAAGACCTGCAGGTTTGTTATACCCTTTAGAAATTCTGAAATGGAAATAGGATAGTATATCTATGGATTTTGTGATGGGTTTGCCTAGAACATCCTCGAGTTATGATGCTATTTGGGTGATCTTGGATAGATTGACGAAGTCTACCCACTTTCTACCTATTAGAGCCACTTATTCCTTAGATAGACTAGCTCAACTGTATGTTCATGAAATTATAAGATTGCATAGTGTTCCTAATAGCATTGTGTCAAATAGAGACCCAAGATTCACATCAAAATTTTGGTGATCTCTACAAGAATCTTTGGGTACTAGTCTTAACTTTAGCACTGCTTATCACCCTTAGTCTAATGGATAGACTGAGAGGACCAGTCAAACCCTGGAGGACATGCTTAGAGCGAGTGTACTGGAGTTAAAAGGGAGTTGGGATGTGTACTTGCCTTTAGCTGAATTTACTTATAATAATAGTTACCATTCTAGTATCCAGATGGCACCATTTGAGGCACTTTATGGGAGGAAATGTCGGTCGCCCTTGTGTAGGGTAGAACTTGGTGAAAAAGTCTCTTAGGTCCAGACATAGTGGACTAAACTACCCATCAAATAGAACTCATCAGAAAAAAGTTGTCGGCTGCCCAGAGTAGGCAAAAGAGTTACGCAGATAAGAGAAAGAGACCTTTAGAATTTGAGATAGGAGACCATGTGTTCCTTAAGGCTACTCCAGTGATGGGTGTAGGACGGTCTATCAGGACAAGAAAGCTCAGTCCTCATGATCTTGGTCCTTTCCAAATCCTTAAAAGGATAGGACCCGTGGCCTATAGAGTTGCTTTACCTCCAAACCTGGCCAGATTGCATGATGTGTTCCATGTGTCCCAATTGAAAAAGTACCACCCGGACCCTTTGTATGTCATTGAGCATGAGAATGTGCATCTACAAGATGATTTATCTTATGTGGTTAAGCTGGAAAGGATTGTGGACTCAAAAGTCAAACAGCTACGTAATAAGGACATCTCCCTGGTAAAGGTAGTGTGGAGGGGACTTACTCTAGATGAAGCAACCTGGGAAACAGAAGAAGCAATGAGAAAGGATTATCCTACATTATTTATGTACGGTATGTCTAATTTTGAGGATAAAATTTCTAAAAGGAGGGGAAAATGTAACACCTCATAATTAATTAAGGTGTTAATCAGAGATTAGATTAATTAGGAATAATTAATATGGGATAATTAGGCAAGTTAAATAATTGGAGATTTTAGAAAGGTAAATTTATTAATATGGGTTTGAGATTTAATTGGGAGAGAAATTTCATCTAGGCCCAAATTAATGTAGGAGGCCATGATAAGAGGCAAATGGAGGCCAATAAGCTAGGTGCAAACCCAACTTAATCCAATATGATGGAGGCCCAATACCTACCTTATATAGGCTCTTATAATTAGCCTAATAACCCTTGTGCAGACCCAAAACCTTTGGGCTCTTAAAACTTGGTCTAGCCCAATTGAATTTTAATAACCTAACACCTTGAAACTGGCCCAATAACTTAAAATTTGAAGCCCAAATGGAGATGGACCTTGGAGCAACCCATACCCCATTTTTGACCTAACTTAAACCCTAATACATCAGCCTCTTCCTCACACTTGCTGAAACACAAAACACATCTCAAAATTCGGAGGTTGAGAAGGAGGCTAGGGTTGGCACAAGAATTCTGCATTTTCTCACATTTAGAGCAAGATTCAGCTAAGGTAATAGTTATACAACTTAATCCCCTCATCTTTCTCTTTAATTTGGTCCAATTAGTATTTCATTTGGAGTATTTTCACCTTACCCAAAATATGAAATATGGGAATTTAGGGATTTTCTTGGTGAAATTCGTAGGTTGAGGTTAGGGCTGACCTTGGGTGAGTTTAACCCCTCCATTTTGATGCTTCATTTGTTAATTTGAGACCCCCATAGCTGATTTATAAAATGGGTATTAATTTGTACGAATTTGCTTAGGATTTTGGGTAGAATATTGAGTTTTCTGGTGAAGGACACTCTAATCCAAATTTGGGATTTGTGATGGCTGTTGCAAATTTGTCTACCAGTGAGGTAATTGGGGTTTATATTAATTCCATGTATATATCTGATTTAATTTCATATGTGGCTGTATATGGATGATTTGAAATGTTGAATGAATTGGTTGGCTATCTGTTGAATTGTGATTGGACCTTGTGAGTCCATGGTGGAGCTGTGGTGTGGTTGCCACTTGTGCATGTGCTTCGATCGAGCACCGGGTTATGATCAAACCCCAGATGCATAGAGCCCCGGTTGTGCTCAATAGGGAGTAGGTGCCATGGACGGGCCTCTCCCGGTGTTAATGGCCTTTAACATGTGATAATATGATTGCTAGTATGGGATAGTAATCATGATAGCCTAATTGTTTCATTTACTGATATGATGGATATGATTCTGATGTTGATTTTGATTCATGCATATATGCTAATTAAACTGGATATATGATGGAATTTCCTTGGTTATTGAGATTTATATCTCACCCCGTTTCATGGGATTAACATTTCAGGTGAAGGTTCTTTGGGTAAAGATAAAGGAAAGCAAGTGGATGAAAATCCATGAGCTCCAACATATGGGAAAAGGCTACACTTAGGCTGGCCTATTTAATAGAGATGTAATTTTGTTATTAGTTTATATAGCATCATCATGTATTCATGTTGCCATGTGTAGGCGTTCGTATTTTGTTTGATGAAAATGTAACCGTTAAGGATTTAAGTCTCATTATAGTTGAATATTAATGTATGAACTTATAGTATCATATATGTAGTTTGGTTGAAATTGTGATATGGATTACCATATGGGAATTGTAGTCATATGATACCTTGGATGTGGACATAAGCTATTGTTGAATGGAATCTCTATGGAATGTGCATGGGTTGTTAATTGCTACTAATGCATGTGTTCTTGCTGTCATATATTCATGAATTTGCTGATATAAGCTAGTTGGGCAAGTAGGAAGTAGTATTTAAGTTTTGCAATGGTAATGGATGGATTGATGGGTAAATAGGGTAGATAAATACCATTAGAATCACATAAAATAAGGGAAGGTGGACCTGGAGTGTTTTTAAGATGAGATTTAGAGTGTACGGGGCGAAATTTGGGTAATGTAATCACAAAAGGGAGTCTCGCCGCAGCTAAGAAGGCTTCACCACGGCCAAATGAGAGACAGAGTCGAAGGGTGTCGCGGCATAACTATTCTTACCGTAGCACAAAGGTGGAAAACTGACCTGGGGAGTGACAATGGCGAGGAGCGCCGCGCCTTGATAGATCTCGCCGCAGCACAAAGTGGAAAAAAATCGCCCAAGAGGGTGACAGAATGGGAACTCGCTACGGCATAATAGGTCCTGCCGCGACACGAGTCGAGGAAATAAAATAAGGGTTTGATAAAAGCAAAACTCGCCGCGGCACAAATATATTGCGTTGAGGCGAGAATCGTGGGAGTTAAGAATAGTAGTTCTAGAAGGCGTTTCTACTGCAACGCCACATAGGTTGGCTGGGGCAGTCGCGACTAGATTTGTGAAATTTGTCCAGTGATTCTAAAGAGTAACTTGGCCGCGGCGGGGAAGGTATAGGCCATAGTGCAAGTCCCCAACCTACTCTTTTTGGCCTAGAAACCCTAATTTCTTGAACGGTAATGGTAAGAGATGTATAGAAACACTTGTGAGAGGTTATTGGGTATTAAAACTGATGGACGGTTGAATCATAAACCCCTTATGGTAGTAGGATTTCTTTTATGCAAATTTTATTTGTTGAGGTGGTATAGTGATGATCCTAACATCAAGGTTCAAATTTTCCCCATATTTTCACAATGTGATAAATTGTAACCACTCAAACTTGATAATTAATTGTTTATCGTATATTTAACCATAATTACAATGATTAGAAGGGAGGGTTGTCACAGTAAATATTTCCCATCATCAGTGAGAGCTGACAAGAAAGTCGAGTTTAACTTTCTTGAGCAAGGAGACATGAATATAGATTAATACGCAGCCAAATTCATTCAATTGTCTTACTTCTCCTCCTACATAACGTAATTTGATGATAAGCCATGGAAGGCTAAAAAGTTTGAAAGAAGCCTAAGGCCAGAGATTAAAGATAAAATTATATCTCTACAGATCTGCAATTTTGATGAATTGGTAGAGAAGTGTAGAGTGATAGAAAAGGCTATGATGGAAAGTGAGGCTAAGAGGAAGAAGACCCTGAGGGTAAGCGTGACTAGGGCATGGAGCCCTTTAAGGGCAGAAGTAAGAAAAAAGCCAATAGTGGGAGTGGCTCTTGAGGTAGGAGACCACCCCCAAGGAATGTCCTTCAAAGAAGAAGCATGGGACCACCAATAAGTGCAATGAATGCCCCACCCATTTGTGCCAAGTATGGGAAAAACCATGGGAATAGGTCATGCTCGGTGTGTTATAATTGTAGGAAGCCTGAACACTATACACAGACTTGCACGGTGTCATGAGAGTCAGCCTCATCTGTTAAACCACCTATCCAAGGAAGGGTGTTTGTACTTATGTAGCAAGAGACTAGTAGATCCCCTAATCTGATCTGAGGTACTTTACTTGTCCATAATCATGTCGTAGATGCATTGTTTGACTCGAGTGCGACCCATTCATTCATCTTATATGACTGTGTTAAGCGTCTGGGTCCTAAAATTAGCCTATTGCCATTTGAATTATCTGTGTCCACCCCTACTGGATATTCTATGATTACATCTTATGTATGCTTAAATTGTACTATACAATTGGATGGCCATTGTACTACCCTTAACTTGATTTGCATCCCATTGTGTGATTTTGATGTAATCATTGGTATGGACTGGCTGTCGGCTAGTAATGTGATACTTGACTATAACTATAAGATAGTTTCCTTACCTGCAAATATACCTAAAACTTATCCTGTGACTGAGCTTATTTGTGTGTCTGCCACCCAAGTAGGGAAGTGCTTTAGGCTTGGTTGCTAAGGGTTTCTAGTATTCTTTTCATTGCATGTTGAGGTTGATGATGGGTTAGAAGATATACCAGTGATTAGGGAGTTCCCTGAGGTTTTCCCTAAGGAGTTTAGTGGACTACCTCTAGAGAGAGCTAGAATTTTCTGTTGATTTAGTACCCGATATAGGTCCGATCTCTAAGGCCCTGTATAGAATAGTGCCTACTAAGTTGGTTGAGTTGAGGAGTCAATTAGAAGAGTTACTTGGGAAAGGGTTTATTAGGCTAAGTGTGTCTTCGTGGGGAGCACCAATGTTATTTGTCAAGAAGAAAGATGGTAATCTTAGGCTTTACATTAACTATAGGCAATTGAACTAAGCGACTGTCAAGAATAAATACCCTTTGCCTAGAATTGATGACTTACTTGACCAATTAGCTGGAGCATCGATCTTTTCAAAGATTGACCTTAAATTAGCATATCACCAACTTAGAGTCAGGGTTGAAGATGTACCTAAAACTGCCTTTAAGACTCGATATGGCCATTATGAATTCCTAGTTATGCCTTTTGGGTTAACCAATACCCTTGCCATTTTCATGGATTATATGAATAGGATTTTTAGACCTTATCTTGACCGGTTTGTGGTAGCGTTCATTGATGACATTCTTATCTACTCTAAAAGTAGTGAAGAGCATAAAGAGCATCTTAGGATAGTTCTTTAAACCTTAAGAGAGCATCAGTTATATGCTAAGTGGAGCAAGTGTGAGTTTTGGTTATAGGAGGTCAAATTCCTAAGTCATGAGATATCAGAACAAGGGGTAGTGGTAGATCCTAACAAGGTAGAGGCGGTATTGAATTGGGATAGACCCAAAACAATGATCGAAACCAGTAGCTTCTTAGGTTTGGCTGGCTATTATAGAAGATTCATTAAATGATTTTCTCAGTTAGCCATGCCATTGACAAAATTGACTAGGAAGGACCAACCATTTGTGTGGGATGCTAAGTGTGAGAATGCCTTCCAGGAGCTTAAGGATAGGCTTACCACCACGCCTATGTTAGTAATACCTGACCCTAAAGAGACATTTATAGTCTATAGTGACGCTTCTAAGAAAGGATTAGGGTGTGTCTTAATGCAACAAGGTAGGGTGATGGCTTATGCTTCTAGACAATTTAAACCCCATGAGGAGAATTACCCCACCCATGACCTAGAGCTAGCGGCTATAGTTTTTGCCCTTAAGATTTGGAGGCGCTATCTCTATGGTGCCCAATTTAAGGTGTATAGTGACCACAAAAGTTTAAAGTACTTGTTTGACTAAAAGGAGTTGAACATGAGGCAAAGGAGGTGGATGGCATTTCTTAAGGACTATGATTTCTCCTTAAAGTATCATCCAAGGAAGGTGAATGTGGTCGCGGATGCCTTAATTAGGAAATCTATTCACATGGCAATGATGATGCTTAGAGAGCAAAGGTTGATTGAGAAGATGAGGGATTTGAATTTATCAATTTCAATGAACCCTAGTAGCCTTCTTTTAGGAGAATTAAGGATAGAAAATGACCTTAGGAAGAGAATTAAAGAGGCCCAAGAGCTAGATGCCTACTGGGGAGGAATTAGAGAGTAATTGGGGAGTGGTGAGGTCAAAGATTTTGACCTATCAAAAGATGGTTTGGTGAGATACCAGGGTAGAGTGTGCATACCCAAGGAGGAAGAGTTAAGGAATATAGTGTTGTCAGAAGCTCATAAGAGTAGGTATACTATTCATCCGGGCACCACTAAGATGTATAGGGATCTAAAGAAGAGTTTTTAGTGGCCTGGGATGAAGTTGGACATAGCGGAATTTGTTGCTAGATGTCTAATTTGTTAGAGGGTTAAGATTGAGCACCAAAGGCCTGCAGGGTTGTTACACCCTTTAGAAATTTCAGAATAGAAATGGGATAGTATATCCATGGATTTTGTGATGGGTTTGCCAAGAACATCCTCAGGTTATGATGCTATTTAGGTGATTATGGATAAATTGACTAAGTCTGCCCGTTTTTTACTTATTAGAGCCACTTATCCTCTAGATAGACTAGCTCAACTATATGTTCATGAAATTGTAAGATTACATGGTGTCCCTAATAGCATTGTGTCAGATGGAGACCCAAGATTCACCTCAAAATTTTGGCGATCTCTACAAGAAGCTTTAAGTACTAGTCTTAACTTTAGCACTACTTATCATCCTCAGTCTGATAGATAGACTGAGAGGACCATTCAAACCCTTGAGGATATGCTTAGAGCTAGTGTGCTAGAGTTAAAAGGGAGTTAGGATGTGTACTTGCCTTTAGCTGAGTTTGCTTATAATCATAATTATCATTCCAGTATCCAAATGGCACCATTTGAGGCACTTTATGGAAGGAAGTGTCGGTCACCCTTGTGTTGGATAGAACTTAGTGAGAAGAGTCTCTTAGGTCCAGACATAGTGGACCAAACTACCCATCAAATCGAACTGATCAAAAAGAAGTTGTTGGCTGCCCAGAGTAGGCAAAAGAGTTATGTGGATAAGGAAGGGGACCTTTAGAATTTGAGGTAGGAGATTATGTGTTCCTTAAGGCTACTCAGTGATGGGGGTAGGATGGTCTATCAGGACAAGAAAGCTCAGTCCTCGTTATCTTGGTCCTTTCCAAATCCTTGAAAGGATAAGACCCATGGCCTATAGATTTGCTTTACCTCTAAACCTGGCTAGATTGCATGATGTGTTCCACTTGTCCTAACTAAAAAAGTACCACCTAGACCCTTTGCATGTCATTGAACATGAGAATGTGCATCTAAAAGATGATTTGTCTTATGTGGTTAAGTCATAAAGGATTGTGGACTCAAAAGTCAAACAGCTGCGTAATAAGGACATCCTCTTGGTAAAGGTAGTATAAAAGGGACTTATCCTGAAACGAAGCAACTTAGGAGATAGAGGAAGCAATGAGGAAGGATTATCATGCAATATTTGAGTAAGGTATGTTTAATTTTGAGAACAAAATTTCTAAAAGGAGGGGATAATGTAACACCCCAAAATTAATTAAGGTGTTAATAATAGTTTTAGATTAATTAAGAATAATTAATATGGAATAATCGAGTAAGTTAAGTAAATGGAAATTTTGGAAAGATAAATTATTAACATGGGTTTGAGATTTAATTAGGAGAAAAATTTCATCTAGGCCCAAATTAATGTAAGAGAGCATGATAAGAGGCTAATGGAGGCCCAACAGCCTAGGTGCAGGCCCAATCTAATTCCATGTGATAGAGGCCCAAGATCCACCTTGTATAGGCTCTTATAATTGGCCCAATAACCCTTATGCAGACCCAAAACCTTTGAGCTCTTAAAATTTGTTCTGGCCCAATGGAATTATAGCAGCCCATTGCATACGAGCTAGCTCAACAAAGCTAAAATCTGAAACCCAAATAGACTTGGACCTTGGAGCAACCCATGACCCACATTTGACCCAACTAAAACCCAACTTAAACCTTAAAAACTAACCTAGCCACCCCTATACTGCAGAACACACAAAACACAAAAAGAAATTCAGAGCTTGGAAGGGAGGCTAGGATTTGGGGCAAGAATTCTATTATTTCTCACCTTTAAGCTCAAAATCAGCCAAGGTACTTGTTATATATCTTAATCCTCTTCTCTTCCTCTTCAATTTGGCCTGATTAGTTTTTTATTTGGAGCATTTTCACCATACCCAAATTCTAAAATATGGTTGTTTGGTATTTTCTTAGAGGAAATTCGTAGGTTGAGGCTAGGGCTAACATTAGATAAGTGTAAATTATCCATTCTAGTGTATTTTCTGCTGGTTTAAGACCCCCAAAGTTGATGTATAGTATGGGTGTTAATTATGTACGAATTTGCTTAGGAATTTAGGTGATATATTGAAGTTTCTGGTAAAGGACATACTCAATCCGAATTTGGAGATTTGTGGTGGCTGGGTAAGTATTATTTAGGTAGTTATTAGCATTTAAATTCTTTAGGTACTTGTTGCTACTGTAAATGATGAATTAAAGTAGTAATTCTCTGATGCTATGGTTATAGGGAGATTTTTGTACTATTGGTAGCTGTTGCAAATTGTCTACAAGTGAAGTAACTGGGTTCCTATTAATTCCATGCATATATCTATTTTAATTTTATATTTACTGTACATGAATGATTTGAAATGTTAAATGAATTGGTTGGCTATCTATTGTATTGTGTTGGCCTTATGAGTCCATGGTGGAGCTGTGGTGCGGCTGCCACCTGTGCATATGCTTCAATCGGGCACCGGGTTATAATCAAACCTAGATGCACTGAGCCTTGGTTGTGCTCAATAGGGAGTAGGTGCCGTGGATGGGCCTCTCCCGGTGTTAATGGCCTTTAACATGTGAAAATATGATTGCTAGTATGAGATAGTAATCATGATAGCCTAATTGTTTCATTTATCGATATGACTGGTATATTTTCTGATGTTTAAATGAAACCATGCATATATGTTAATTAAACTAGAATATATGATGGAATTTCCCTTGGTTACTGAGATTCGCTTCTCACCCTATTTTATGGGATTAATATTTCAGGTGAAGGTCCTTCGGGTAAGGATAAGGGGAAGCAAGTGGATGAAAATCCATGAGCTCTAACCATGTGTGAAGGAAGCTACACTTAGGCTAATCTGAGTAGAGTATATGCAATTTTGTTCTTAGTTTACATAGCATCATCATGTAATCATGTTGCCAAATGTAGGCGTTTATATTTTACTTGGTTGAAATGTAACCATTAAGGAATTAAGTCACATTATAGTTGGATATTGATGTATGAACTTATAGTATCTAATATATAGCTTTGTTGAATTTTTGATATAGTTTACCATTTGGAAATTGTAATCATGTGATGCATTAAATGTTGATATAAACTATTGATGTGTGAAATCTCTAACGGAATGTATGTCGAATATTAAATGATGATAGCTCATAAATTCTGGTTGTTATTACTCTTTGGATTTGCTGAAATGGGGAGGTAGGAGGAATGGAAATTAACATTCAAGTTTTGAATTGGTAATGGTAGAATAGTTAGGCTAATAGGGTAGATAAATACCATTAGAGTCATATAAAATGAGAGAAAGTGGTCGTAGAGTGTTCCTAAGATGGGAATTGGAGTGTAAAGGACGAAATTTGGGAGAGGTAGTTATAGGAAGGAGTTACACCGTAGCTAAGAAGGCTTCGCCGTAGCCAAATGAGGGACAGAAGCGAGGGACGCCGTGGCATGAGTAATCTCGTTGTGGCGCAAGCGAATAAAATTTTCTTGGAGAGTAATAGTGGCGAGGAACGCCGAGCTTGAGGAATCTCACCGCGATACAGAGTGAAAAAAATCACCCAGGAGGGTAACAGAATAAAATCTCACCTCATCACAATATGTACCACTGCGGCGCTAGTCGAGGGAACAAAGTAAGAAGTGTACAGTAGTGAATCTCGCCGCAGCGCAAGGGTGTTCCGCCGAGGCGAGGATTGTGGGGTTTGAAACAGTAGCTCCAGAGGGCATTTTCGCCTTAGCGCCATGTAGGCCAGCCACAACGATGGTCCAACTCACCCAGGCAAAATTCGTGAAAATTGCCCAACGATTCCAGTACTTAACTTAGCCGTGGCACGAATGGTCTAGGCCGTGGCGTAAGGCTCCAAACTCCTACCTTTAGCCTAGAAACTCTAGTTTCTTCAATGGTAATGCTAGGAAATGATATAGGAATACTTGTGGGAGATTTTTGTGTATTGAAACTGATGAATGGATGAATCATAAATCCTTCATGGTAGAATGATTTCCCTTATGCATTTTTGTTTTCTTTGTGGTTGTTTAGTGATGACCCTAACATCAAGGTTCAAATTTTCCTATATTTTCATAACGTAATAAACTGTAACGACTCCAAACCTTGATCATTAATTATTAATTGCATATTTAACTATAATTACCATGTTCAGAAAGTAGGGTTGTCACAAGCCAAGAATCATATTTGAAAGGAAAGAATGTAGCCTAGAAATTATTTGAGGGGTGTTGCTTCATTAGGTGCATTTATGGACCATAATGGGGTTTATAGAACAACCTAGTCTCTAAGCAAGTTGTATGGCCTTAGAATTTGTTTTATGAGCCTAATTGGCTTTCATAAATTGTATCTAGGCCAAAAGAAACCATCTTCACAAGTTGTAGGTGTGTGGCCAAAAGAGGAGGCTTGAATTTCAAGGAAAAAGTGTGTGATTGTATACAAGGTAGCTCTCTCCACCTTCTTTCATTCATGGATGTGTGCTTCGCTTGTCTTAAAGTGTGTGTGTGTATTTTCAAGCCATGAGAAGTATGCTACCATGATTTTATATGCCATGATTTCATGATGATATATTATGTTTTCAAATGAATGTATAATGTTTGTTTGAGTTTGCTTGAGTGTGGAGAGGCCAAGAATTCTCAATCATGGTGAGGATAAGCCAAGAACCCTTGAGATTGGTTGAGATAAAACAAACAGTCTCCCGAAAGTAAAGTGGTCTCCCATGAGTATGGTTGAGTCTAAGAATCTCTTAAAGAATGGGTGAGGCAAGTCCAAAATCCATGAAAAAAGGTGTGAGGCCAATCCATCCACTTGGTGAGCTCTTGAATGTTTTGTATGACTTATTCACATGCCAAGCTTGCTTCTTGAATGTTCATAACTTTCATGATATCCATACATGTATTTTCAAGACTTGTTTTGCATATATTATGTATGATTGAATAAGAGATGAGCTATTGGGATTCTTTGAATCTCATTCCCTCCTCTCTAATGATCTCACATGGTAGGTGGACCAAGTGGACATGGTAATGGAAGCCAACCACCTTGAAGGAAAGAGTTTGACAACAAACTATTGGCGTTTTGTCACTTTAAGACCATATTTGTGTCCAATATTGTAATCCAATGATGTATATGGTCTAGGACTTCTTAGACATGTGTAATTATGATATTATGTGATGTATAAATGTATGGATATGATGTATGAACCCTATAATAGAATTTGGGTATGTAATGCCAAGGTATGCATTTGGGAAAGTTTGATGTAATGTGCATATGTGTGGATGAAAAGGCCAAAATGAGATGCATGAGGTTTGGGACCATTTGGGCAGCTCACACAAGTCCTAAATGTGCTTTTAGACTTGCCCAAAAGGTGCCAAGACCAAGGGAAAACTATTTGGTCACTTTGGTACCCCATATGGAGCAAAAAATGGCCATAATGGAACTTTATTTTACTTTTTGGCCAAATGAGCTCTTCTTGATCTGAGATTTAGAATGCAATTAGGTCTCATTAAGAGATTTTTGGAAAGATAAAGACCATAATTTTTTAAGATCTACAGAATATTTAATGAATTTTCAAAGTTGACAATTTTTTTGAATTTGGTTTGCTGCACTATTCATTTGGTTCAAAAATAAATTCTATCACATAAGGCTCAAATGATATCCAATTAAAAACTTTATACAAATAAACTAGGCATTCACTGTGACTCGTACCAACTGGAAGCACCTCAATTGGAGTCTAGAGAAGGAGATATAAATTTTTGAACATTCTGTCTAGTATCAGGAGTTTTGCCTAACCTGAGTCACTATTCTATTAAATTCTGGGGTCTGGCCTGCCTGAGTTGGTCTGGAAATATTTTTTGCCCCTAGCTAACATCCACATATTTCTATATTGGTATCATTTACAAGGATTGGATTTTTTTAAAATTAATTGGACATTTTCAAAGTTTGCTGCAGAATTCTATGACAGCATCAGGAGGCAATCTGACCTCTGGATTATTTTGGATGTCAAACGTCCTCTATGATAGATGTTATGGTCTGAACATATTTTTAGTGTAAAGTATACATCTGTAGATTTCTATAATGACCAAGAATGCATGATTTCAATTTTTTGAGAATTAATTATGATTTTTCAAAGTTTGGTCAGAAAAGGGGCCAATTCTGGCCGAAAATTGATAGGCCTATTTTGAGCTTCCCTTCATGATTCTTGAGATGTAGGCCACATTTTATGATCCAAATGAGTTTTATTCATGTAATTAAATATAAGAATGTATAGTAGGAGCTCACAAGGTCCATGTGACACCGAATGAAATTCTTACTCACGACGCAACGCAAGAAAATTATATTATTTTAACTCCTTTCTTGCTCCTTCATGGAAAGTATGAATGTGAGACATGTAAATTCTATGACATGAGCTAGAAATATATGGTGTTACAGATACCATAAACTACACACAATTACATAGTTGAAGCAAGCCAAAACATTAAACACACACTTGGTTCCATAAGTGGCATAATGGTTCCATAAATGGCCTATTGAAGCAACCTTCACAATTTAAGCTCTAGGCTCCCATTTCTTTCCATTTCTAAGCCTTTTGGCCTCATTCAAAGTCCTTGGAGCCCTCACACAATTATTTGCACAGGCTTAGAATCAAGTTACTTCACAAGGCACCATTATGGACACCATTGTCCCATCTTCCAATCCATGGCTCCTAAATTTTTTCCATTGGTTTCTTCCATCTTTTAACATCATATGAAGTCTCAAACTAAGGCTAGACCAAATTAAAACATCCCCTAGGCTTTTTTCCCTAGCTTGGCTAAACCTAGCACTATAATGGAGGTTTATGGAGTTCTTGATTTTTCCTTGATGAGAGAGCCACTTGGGAGGGTTTCTAGAGATCTTAGGAGCTCAAGCAAACATTCAAATAGCCAAGGGAACACTTACACAAATTTAGATTTTCCAAAACCCTCAAGAAGCCTACACTTTTCTATCTTGTTTTCCATGGATTTTTCTTGCAATTTCTTGCCATATTCCTCATCCTCATGGTCTAAAATCCTAGTCCCTCTCTTGTTTTTGGACAGAACATCTCCCTCTCATATGGTTCTAGTTTGACTGAAATCATACACAAGGAAGAAGCAAAGAGGAGAAACAACAAAACCATGAAATACCTTAGATTCAAGCTTGGTTTCAAGACTTTTTCTTCTTGGTTTTCTTCTTCTCAAGCAATTCAAACTGCTCCTCCTTGTTTTAGACTCAAAATAGAACCAATTCACTCAAATGAACCATGGAAAGAGAGAAGGATAAGAGAGGCATAGAATTGGAAGAAGATAGAGTATGAAATTCCTTAGATTTCCTTATCTTTTTTGCCTTTTTCTTCCTCTGTTTCTCCTTCTCATAGTGTGCTTTGTAATATTCGATTTTCGTTAAACGACGAAAATAAATGCTTTTTCAAAGCAAGTCCCTTGAAATGAATTAGTTAAGATCCCAAAAAATTTGATTAGCATTCTAGACTCCTAAAAATAAGAATCACAGGCTCAGACGGAAAGAAAAATAGAACTAGACTGAAGAAACAAAATTGGACAAAAGACTTATAAAACGTAATGGTATTTTCATAATTTTGAGTAAATTTTGGAATTCATACAAGAGGGCTTTTTAAATGAAAGTTTTGAATTCTTTGGGATTCTTAGAGGCCCTGAAAACCATGGGAAGCTCCGAGATAGTTAAAACCCCTCCGGTGGATGTTTTCTAATGACGGTGAACCTAAACTTTGACAAATTCGTTCGAGAATGTTTTAGCTCTGATTTGAGTGATTCCAAAGGTATTTTACTAAATTAGGAACCTAAATTTCATAATGAAAAAGATGATTCACAAAAAGGAGTTAAAACAAATAGGAAGCGAAAATGCCAAAATGAAAGGGCAAAAGTAGGATTTTTGAAAAGTCTTTCTTTCTCCCACCTATATATATAGGGCGCCCCACCTCCCCACTCACTTAGCCAGATATGTTTCCGCCCTAAAATAGAGAAAAACCCTAAGGAGAAAGGCACACAAGAGGGAAAGGAAGAGAAGAAGAAATCCAAGGTAAAAGGTATGGATTTTTGGTTATTTTTCATGCTCTTTCTTTAGCAAACCTCTTCTTCTCCATTTCTCTTTCTTTCCTATAGTTATATTAAAGTTTATGGCTCTATTTTAATGGAATAATAGAGGGGAAATTTTGGATTCGAAGAGAGGAGGCCAAAGAAAGGAAGATTCAAGCAAGAAAAGAAGAAAAAATAAGGTAAAAGTTCCATCCCATAGTAGCCACTCCTCCTCCCTCTTCTTCCTTGGTTCATCCAACATGAGAAGCTACAAGAGGGCTTGGATTTTTGGTAGAACCAAGGTTGAACCTTAGGAAAAGGAGTGTGGAGCATAAGAATATGCAAAGGGAATTAACAAATAACCATGAAAATTCAAGATAGCAAATCTAGGGTTTCAAGTATTCCTTGTAAAATTTGATTTTATACAATGATTCCTAGGCCTCAATGAATGTTTAAATGAGCTCTTAAGATCCCTAAGAAGCTCCCCATATGCATCTTCCACTTAGAAAACAAAGCAAACTCCATGGAAGCCAAAAGGAGACATAGGCTCGGCCTAACATGGTTGGGATACCTAGGGAGAGTTTTAAATTTTTCTAAACTCATTTTTGAGTCATATATGATGAATGAAAATAAGGGAAAACCTTAGGAAAAATTTAGAAGGCCTAGAAAATGAATTGGTGTCTTAGGTTTTATAATATGACCTAAGGAAGCAACATGTAGTTACGCTCTTTGTTTTAATTGTGTGATGACTCTAAGAGTCATAAAAAGGAGTCAAGAATTATAAATGAAAGGAGAGAATGGAGCCTAGAACTCATTTGATGGGTGTTGCTTCAGTAGGTGCATTCTTGGAACCATAAAGGGGTTAATAGATCAAGTTAGTGTTTAAAGAAGATGTGTGCCTTAGAATTAATTCCATGAACCTAACTGGCTTCCATAAATTGTGTTTAGGCCAAGAGAAATCAATCCCACACCTTTGTGTGTGTGAGACTGAGGAATGAAAAGCAAATTCAAAAAGAAAAGTGTGTGATTGCACCAAAGGTAGGTCACTCCTCCTTCTCTCATACATGAATGTATGCTTGGCTTATCTTTGAATGTGTGTATTTGTATTTTAAACTATGAAAAGTGTTCTAGCATGATTTCTTATTCCATTATACCATGATGATGTATTATGTCTTCAAATGATATCTATCATGTTTGTTTGGATTTGCTTAAGTATGGAGAGGCCAATAACTCTTAGCCATAGTGAGGATGAGCCAAGAACCCTTAGAAATGGTTAAGACAAAGCAAAATATCTCTCATGAGTGAGGTTGAGCCAAAACCTCATTGAGAAAATGGGTGAGGCAAGTCCAAAATCCATAAGTGAATGGGTGAGGCTAATCCACTTACTTAGCAAGCCTATGGATGCCTTGTATGACTTACTCACATGCTAAGAGTGCTTCTTGAATGTTCATGTCATTAATTATGCCCATGCATGCATTTTCAAGACTTGTTTTTCATATTTTATATGTGATTGAAAGGGAGATGAGTTATTGGAATTCTTTGAATCTTATTCCTTCCTCTCTAATGTTCTAACATACTAGGTGGACTAAGTGGACAAGGTAATGGGAGCCAATAACTTGGAAGATGAAAGTGTGACAACAAAGTGCATGAATTTTGCTTCTTTATAGCCATATGAGTGGAAAATTTGTAATTCATTATTGTATATATCCTATCACCTCATGAACATGTGTAATTATGCTAATGTATCATGTGCAAATGAGAATTTGGGTTATGTGAATGTTACAATGTAATTTGGGTATATAATGGCAAGACTAGCATTATGGAAATTTATGTATGGCATGGGGTGATAGTGAGTTTCCAAATTCTGGGTTTGTGTACCTTTAAGAAAAGTTTAAAATGTCATTTTGGTGCAATCCCACGTGCTCAATTGGCCACACAAGCTTAGGAAGCAAAATTGGACACTTTGAAGCTAGTTGAGACCATGAAAATGACTAAACCAAAGCCCTATAGCACAAACTAACCAAATGGATGAGTCTTCCCATGAAATTTGGCAAACATGTAGGACTTATTGAGATCCTTTTGGGAAGCTAAAGCGCAGAAAAAATAAAGCTCTACAAAATTAATTATCAATTTTCAAAGTTGAGATTTTTCTACTATTCTAGTGCATGTGCTATTCATATGATCAATTTTGTATTCTATGTATTCCAATAGCCAAATAGTGTCCAGTGTTTGTGAAATTTTATAGCCTCATAGTAGAGGTTATAAGCTTTTTGTGGCCACCAAGATCACCTCATTTGGAGGTCTGAACAGAGAGTTATGAATTTTTTAAATTTAATGTCAATACTAGTAGTGCCACTTGACCTCCAATACTATTCCATCATAATTCAGTTCCTCAATGGACTTTGCATGATTTGGAGATATTTCTCCTTTAATGATAACATATATATCTTCTCATATTGACCAAATTTTCATGATTTGGATTTTTGTAGCATTAGTTATGAATTTCCAAAGTTTATGATAATAACCTGTGATAGTAGCCCATGCAGCTGAGACCTTCAGTGTTTTTTGAATGTCAAATGTCTTCTACTTTATGTTTCATGACTTGGACATATTTTTAAAATATAGTAGACATCTGTAGATTTCTAAAATGGTAAAGAATGCATGATTTCAATTTTTCTAGAATTAGTTATGATATTTTGAATTTTGTGATAGAAAGCATGCAATTCTGGCTAAGGCTACACTAGGATATTTTATTTGTTTCTTTCACTTACACGAGTTCTAGGCCACTTTTGGTGATGGAATTAAGTTTTACCTATATAATTAAATATGAGAATGTAATTCATGAGCTTACATGACCCATGGGACACTAAATGAAAAATTCATACGCTACGCAACGCAAGTTTATTCACTTTTTTAATGCTATTTTCTTGCCTCCTTTGTGAAATACATGGCATAAGGCATAGGAATAGTGTAAGATAAGCTAGAAATTTATGGTGTTACATGCTTAAAGGAGCTAAATTTTTTTTGTATTTTGGGCAGAAAGGGTCATGCTTAAGAGGGTAGGAGAAGAGACAAGAAGTTTATGGAACATTCAAGAAGCTAGCTTTTTCAAAAATTTCAATTTCATCCCTTTGTAATGACAATTTTGTTTCTGCTTTGTTTTAGCTCCTTTTTGAGAACCATTTTTTCCATTATAAAATTTGAGTTCCCAATTTAATAAAATGCCTTTGGAATCACTCAAATTGGGGCTAAAACTTTCACAAATGAATTCATCAAAGTTTAGGTTCACCACAATTGGAAAATGTACACCGAAGAGGCTTTGCTAGTCCCAGGGCTTCCCATGGTTTTTAGGGCCTCTAAGAACCTTGGGCTACTCAAATTGCTCATTTAAAAAGCCCTCCTATGTGTTTTTCCAAAAGTTTCACTTATTTACAAAAATGCTATTACGTTTCGTTAGTTTTCATCACAAATTGTTTCACCATCCTAACTCTATTTTTCTTTTCATCTGAGCCTGGAATTATCATTTTTAGGAATCTAGGACTCTACCCAATTTTTTTGAGACATTATCTAGCTCATTTCAGAGGACTTGCTTTTATACAAATCATTTTGTCATTTTACAGAAATTATGTTCGTTATAGAAGTCCTAGTGCCATCAAAGGAAAAAAGCAAGAATGATGTTTGGATTTGTAGAACTATATGCATGTTTTGTATTGAAATTTAGTTGTAATGTATAAGGAATGTATATGGATTATGTTCAACTCCATCATGATATATTATGCATATTAGTACACCATAAATAGTGATGTATGACTCTTGCTTGAGTTATTTAGTTTCAATTGATGTTTTATGCCCAACTTGTGGTATATGGGGTATATGACACTGTTATTATCTATAGTTTTCTATGTCTATGAGTTTGGGCTATAATGTAACCAATTTATTGGTCTGGATAGTTAATTTTTTAAGGGGAAACTCTATGGGATTTTTCTTAGAATAATATGTATGTTTACTTTTTATTGTTAAATTGTTTAGCCTTGGAAATTATAAAAATGGCAAGTACATGAATTTTAGAAAATTTTGGATTCCATATTTTTCATTCATCAGTAAATGGACATGCTATTGAATCATAGAAGTTAAATAAGAGCTAGATAGCTAAGGTGTTACATTTTTTGTATGAAAGCAATGGTTTAGGCATTAATATTCTATGATGGATGAAAATGCATATCTTGTTTGCAAAACTCGATATATGTGCTTTGATTGAGGGATATTGTGATGACTTAGATATTTATGATATTTGTGGAATATGTGTTAAAATCTTTGATTGCTTAGATGGTAACAATAAGGAAAGGTAGACCAACTAGGGTTTTAGCAAGACAAGAATCAAAAGAACCTATAGCAATAACTCTATAGGCGATTGTTCAATGCTTAGATCAATAACAAGCAATGTTGTTGCAACAACAAGAAGTAACCCAGTAAGTTTAGGAGACCCTAACAAAGAGAGAAAGTGAAAGAGAAAGCACCCCTTACATGTAGCATCCACTGGTACCCACTGGGGAGGTTCCTTCAAGACAGGTGCCACGTCTGAACCTAAACCTCAACCCTTAGGGTCGCAAATAGAACTCCCACCTTATTCTATCCAACCTTAGCTTACTACCTAGCAAGCCATATAGCAATTCAAAAAGTATAATCCCCTTATGTTTAATGGTGAATTTGATACCCAGAAGGCTGAGGTATGGGTTATGCAATTAAAAAAGATCTTTAAGGTGATAGAGTGTACGTTAAAGAAAAAAGCAATGATGGTTGCATTCAAGCTTGAAGACAAGCAAATGTTTGGTGGAGGAGTACAGAAATGATCATCTTCCTTGAATTAGTTCCATGAGAAATATTTTCCTAGTTTAATTAGAGATGAGAAAGAGTTTGAATTTATTTTGTTGAAACAGACAAAGGATATGTCCATTGATTAGTATATGGCAAGATTTGTAGAATTATCCAGATATTCCTCCTACCTATAGAGATTTGATGATGAGAGGTGGAGAGATAAAAGGCTTGAAAGGGAATTATTCCTAGAAATTAGAGATAGAGTTATGCCACAGAGGATCAGAGATTTTAATGACTTAATTGAGGTGTGTAGAGTAACATAAAGTAATCTTAAAAGCATACAAAGCAGGAAGGAGACCTTAGAGGTTCAGAGACTCCGAGAAGAAGAATTTATTAGTAATCATAGCAAGAAAGGTGTCAAGAAGCCTTGGGGTAAGAAGAAGAACAAGAGGTTAAGTTATCCTAGTCAGGGAAGTTTCTAGGGCATAGTATGTTAATAGTATGGCAAGAACTATGGAAACAAACTATGCCTAGTTGGACAAAATGTTTACTTCAAGTGTGGGAAGTAAGGACACATGGCCAGAGAATGCCAGTAGAGAAAGGAAGTAGTGTAATGTCCAGTTTTCGTTAAACGATGAAAATGGGCGTGTTTTCAAAGCAAGTCCCCCGAAACGAATTAGTTAAGGTCCCAAAAAATTTGAGTAATATTCTAGCCCCCTAAAAATGAGAATTGTAGCCTCAAACGGAAGGAAAAATGGAGCTAGAATGAAGAAATAAATTTTGATGGAAACCTTAAGAAAAGCAATGGCATTTTCGTAATTTTAGGCAAATTTTGGAATTATTTTGCCTATTTTGAAACTATAATGATGGTTCATAGTGTATATGATGTTGTATATATACCATGAACCTTGAGACATGTGTAAATATACTATTATGTAATGTTTAGATGTATGAAAATGATATATGACCTATAGTACTTATTTTGAGTATGTAAGGCCAAAGTGTGCAATATGGAACTTTGATGAATGTATGCATAAGTGTGGGTTGAATGGCCAACATGAGATGCATGAGGTTTGGGACCATTTGGGCAGCTTACACAAGTCTCAAATGTGCTTTTAGACTTGCCCAAAAAGTGCCACTACCAAGGGAAGGCCATTTGGCAAATTTGGTACCTCATATGGAGCTAAATTTGACCATAATAGAACCCCATATCACTTTTTAGCCAAATGAGTTATTCTTGATCTGAGATTTTGCATGCAATTAGGTCTCATTAAGAGCTTTTTGGGAAGCTAAAGATCATAATTTTTGGAGGTCTACAAAATATTTGAGGATTTTTCAAAGTTGGAAAAATTCATGTTTTTGGTTTGCTACACTATTCATTTGGTCCAAAATTATTTGATGTCACCAAAAATTCAAATGATGTCCAATTGCCACAAAAATTTGTACAGAGAAACTAGATAATCACAGTGACTCATGCCAACTAGAAGCACCTCATATGGAGGTCTAGAGAGGGAGATATGAATTTTTGAAGTTTCTATCCAGTATCAGTAACCTAGCCCGACCAGAAGTACTATTCCATCAATTTTTGAGATATAAGCTTGATGAACTGATCTAGAGATATTTTTCTCCTCTAGTTAACATCAACAGCTTTCTATATTGGTATCATTTGCATGGATTGAATTTTTTTGGAATTAATTAAACATTTTTGAAGTTCATATCAGTAAACTATAACAGCACTAGGACCCAGCCGACCTCCAGATAATTTTGCATGTCAAACGCTCTATGTGTGGGATGTTACGACTTGTACATATTTTTACATGAAGTAGACATCCCAAGCTTTCTAAAATGACTAAGATTGTATGATTTTAATTTTTCTAGATTTATTTATGATTTTCCAAAGTTTGCCCAGAATTGAGGCCAGTGCTGGTCGAGAATGAATACCCATTTCCCATGTCTCTTTCTGGTTTCTATGAGTTGTAGGCATGTTTTTGTGATACAAAGGAGTTTTAAGAATGTAATTAAATATGAGGGGCATAGTATGAGTTCACTCGGTCCACGTGACACCGAATGGATTTTTAGATATGATGACATGCAAATAAAAGTCCAAATCTTCATGCTTCCTCTATGAGAATTATGTGTATGTTTCATGATAATTATACTATTCAAAGGCATGAGATGAGCTAGAATTATGGTGTTACAAGGAGCACTTACTTCCAAACCATAGACACAAGGAATAGTTTTTGCATTCACTCAGAGAGAGGCCAATCAATCACCCAACTTAATCCAAGGTACGATTAAAGTATATGATTGTACTGTAGATATTATGTTTGACTCAGGTGCTAATTATTCATTCATATCTTATAACTGTGCTAGGAGGCTGGGTCTAGTGCTGAGTACTTTACCATATGATTTGTCTATGTCTAGCCCTATAGGAAATAATGTAATAACCTTCTATGTTTGCTTGAATTGTGTCATTTAGTTTGATCAATGCTTTACCGCACTTGATTTGATACGTATGCTTTTGTTGAGATTGATGTTATTATTAGTATGAATTAGATATCTACAAATAATGTTGAGCTTGATTGTATGCAAAAGACCATATTTGTGCCATCTTGTGGCACAATACTTTGTACTAGGATTGAGTTAGCATTTATGACTACCAACCAAGTTGAGAGATATTTGATGAAAGGGTGCCAAGGATTCTTAGTATTCTTTTTTGTTCAAGTTGAGATAGAAAATGGTTTAAAGGAGATAAAAATAATTAAGGAATTTCCTGAGGTATTTCCCATAGAAATTAGGGGGTTACCACTTGAAAGGGAAGTATAATTCTTTATTGATTTAGCTTTTAGAGCAAAACTAATATCTAAAGCACCTTATAGAATGGCTCTGCCAAAATTAGTAGAGTTAAAGAACCAAATAAAAGAACGTTTAGGAAAGGGTTTTATTAGACTTAGTGTTTCACCTTGGGGAGCACTAGTCCTATTTGTAAAGAAAAAGGATAGGAGTATAAGGCTTTGTATAGATTTAAGAGAATTAAATAAAGTCACAATCAAGAATAAATACCTTCTATCTAGAATTGATAACCTTTTAGACCAATTAGCAGGAGTATCAGTATTTCCTAAGATAGACTTGAGTCCAGGATATCATCAGTTATAGGTAAAGGCCAAGGATATCCCTAAGACTGCATTTAGGACTGGGTATGGGCATTATGAATTTTTAGTTATGCCTTTTGGTCTCACTAATGCACCTATAATTTTTATGGATTACATGAACAGAATCTTTAGGCCATATCTAGATTAGTTTATTGTGGTTTTTATAGATGACATAGTTGTCTACTCTAAAACTCTAAAAAGTATAAAAGGCATTTGAGGATAGTCTTAGGAACCTTAAGAGAAAAATAGCTTTATGCCAAACTTAATGAATGTGAGTTCTGGCTTACAGAGTTGCATTTCATAAGTCATGCTATTTCTCAGTCAGGGGTTACAGTAGATCCCTACAAGGTAGAAGCAGTTTTACAATGGGCAAAACTTAGGACAATCATAAAGATTAGAAGTTTTCTAGGTTTGACAGATTACTATAGGAGGTTCATGAAAGGCTTTTCCCAAATAACCTTACCATTAACCACAGTTGCTAGAACCATTTGAGCATAATGATAAGTGTTAGCAAAGTCTTCAAAAGTTGAAACATAAGTTAACTACAGTCCCTATATTAATCATACCTGACCCAAAGGAAACATTGTGGTGTATAGTGATGCATCTAAAAAAGGGTTAGAATGTGTTTTAATGCAGAAAGGTAGAGTGGTAGCCTATGCCTCTAGACAGTTGAAGTCACAAGAAGAAAACTATTTCACCCATGATCTAGAGTTACTAGCAGTGGTCTTTACTTTTAAAATCTAGAGGCATCACTTATATGGTGCTAATGTAGAAATTTATATAGACCACAAAAGCCTAAAGTACTTGTTTGACCAAAAAGAGTTAAATATGAGATAGAGAAAGTGGATAAAATTCCTAAAGGACTATGAACCTACCATGAGATACCATCCAAGCAAGACTAATGTAGTGGTTGATGCCTTAAGTAGAAAATTAACCTATGTAGCCATGTTAATGTTAAAAGAACAAGAGTAAATAGAAAGTTTTAGAGACATGAGTCTCACGTGTCAAGTGTAACTAGGTAGTTTGTTTATAAGTGAGACCAGAATAGAGAGTGAATTTAGGACTTAAATAAAGGAGGCTCAGGAAATAGATATGTATGTGAAGGAAATTATGAGTTAACTTTCTCAAGGTACGAGCCTAGAGTTATGTTATAGATGATGATATTTTGAGATACTGTGATAGATTGTATATTCCCCCTAAGCTAGAACTGAGAGAAAAGATCCTAGAAAAAACCTATAAGAGAAAATGCACATTTATCCATGTAGTACATGTAACACTTTAGCTCTCTAGTATTTTATTCCAACATAATTTGCTTGGCTTCATGCAATCCCATGAAAACGCATATAAATAATAGTAATAAATCGTGTTACGTAAGGCCCAAAAATTTCTTTGCATGCTTTTATGGGCCATATGCTCCCATCAATATCATCTTTTATTTATAGCACATCCATACAAGTCATAAACATCATAAAACATCTCATGTTTCATCGGTTTAGCATCACACATCAGAAAAATAATGGTTTGCTCTCTAGTTCACTGTTTTAGCTTATTAATATGAATTTTGGATATTCATAATTAAATCTAGAAAAATCAAAATAAACAAATGATAGTTTTAGGAAATCCCTAAATGTCAAATAAATACTAAAAATCATTCTAGACCATGACAACATCAACTAGACCATGACAAACTACAGAAAAGTACCAAGGTCTAACTATTAGGTCTGCTGTCACAAGTTTTTTATATAAATTTTAAAAATTCGTAAGTAATTCCAAAAATTTTAAAATCAAGCAAACCATAACATTCAAAAAAGCTCTAGATGTCTACTCATGGCTAAAAACATATATAGATCAATTAGACATCAATTGGACCGAGAAAAACAATGGTATAGTAACAAAGTTTTGTCTGCACTACTAGTACTATCCTCCAACTTTAAAAATTTGGTTCTCTCTCTACAGAGCTCTAAATAAGGTGATCTTAGTGGCTATAGAAAGCTTATGGTGTCTAGTTTATACTGTAAATATCATAGGCATTGGACTTCATTTGACCCATGCATAACATAAAAACAAAATCTGACCATATGAATAGTACACATTACCATTCTACATAATTTGGCCACCTTTGAAAAATCATAATAAATTCTATAGAGCTCCAAATTAGGTGCTATTTGTCTCTGTGAAAAGCTCTTGATGAGCCCTAGTGTTTGGCCAAATTTCATGCAAAAAATATCCATTTGGTCAGACTTTGGTTCAGCTCATGATTTGGTCACTTTTGATTCTTAAAGTGGGTTCATAAGGCACCATTTGACCTTCTGCTTATTCTATAGCCACTTGAGAACGTCCCATAGCATAAATATAGCCTAAGGAAGTATGCCAAATGATCCAAATGATCATAGAGCTCAAACTCACCATGCCACTTGCATTCATACACAAGCACATACTAGCACAAGGGTGGTAAATTCTCACATTTCCATATATTTGGCTTCAAGACTCATACATAATAGACATAAACTTCTAAGGGCATTGGTTTAGCCTCACCATTTTCTTTGGGACTTTTGGATTTGCTTCACCCATTTTCAAGGGACTTTCGACTAAGCCTCACTGTTCTTGAGACTTTTGGCTCATCCTCACCCTTACTAAGGGACCTTTGGCATTACCATACCCATTTAAGCCAAAACACATTCATAAAACATATTTGAAGATCATCATGGTACATGGCATGTAAGTGATAACTAGAAATATTTCTCATGGCATAAACATACATACACACATCCAAGGATAAGAAAATATCCAAAAATGCATGAGAAAAGTTAGAGATCTACCTTGGAGCAAATGCACACACTTTTCTTTTAGAATTCTTCTCCCTCTTCTCGGCCAAGCCTTGTAACTTGGTGCCCTTGGTTCTCTTGGCCTAGGTACATCAAAAGAGATATGAATCACTTATGAGAACAAGCTTTGGCATCACACACACTCTATGTTAAGCTACTTTGTTCTATGGCTCCATTAAGGTTTTATACAAGACCTTATAAAGTAACTACAAGAATTCATGATCTTGGCTCCTATTTTTCATTCATTCTAGGTCTCTTGACTCCCTTTAGGTCATCACACATTCATTTTAAAGAGCCTAGGTATAAGTTGCTTCCTAATGTCTCATTATAGGGCTTACACCTCTATCTCACATTCCAAGGCTTCAAAATTTTTTTCAAGGCTTTCTTTGATGTTCTTGCATCATATCTAGTCCCATTCTAAGCTTGGAACAAATTAAAACTCTCCCTAGGTGGTCAGACTTGCTTAGACCAAGACAAGCACATGTTTTATGGCCCATGGAGTTGTCTTCATTTTCTTGAGGGGAATGGCTTATTTAAAGCTTTCTAGAGGTCTAGGAGACCCATACCATATCTTACATAAGCTAGAATATCTCTAGGAAAAATTATATTTTATCATTTGTTTCAAAACACCAAGTTGTGCCAACTTGAATTTCTTGCCTCTCTTTTTGATTCCACTTACTTATTCTAAATTTCCATACTCTAAATCACTTATTCTTCCCTTGATATGGTCAAAATTCAACTCCCTTTGGATGGGCTCTAAGTTGAACAAAATTCACATGGAGGAAAGGCAAGAAAAGAAGCATGAATGGCTAAGGGATTTACTTTGTTTCAATGTTTTTTCAAGAGTTCTCTCCATTACTTCACACCTCTCCTTGAGATTTTGAGCTCTCTCCTCTAGACCAGCCATAAACCAATCCCAATTGAGCCATTAAAACTATGGGAATGATAACAACTTTACCAAAGGAAGAGCATGGAAAAAGCCTTAATTCCTTACCTTTCTACAAGTCTTTCCCTCCTCTTTTGCTCTCTTCTTGGATGCCTCTTGGAGCTGGTCGTTCCTTTGATTTTAGGCAAAAATAAAGTGGGTTAGGGTGGAAAGAAAAGTGGAACATGACTTATAAGAAGCCAAAGGGTCACTTTTGTAACTTTTCCACTTTTCATTTTGGTCCCTAAACTATAGTTTCTCCATTTGACCTCATTTTAACTCCTTTTCAAAATCTGTCATAAAATTTAGGCTCTCTAACTTACAAAATGTCTTTGGTTTCACCTAAATTAGATTTAAAACTAATCCGAATCATTCAATTAAAATTTCAATCAACTAACAGCCGAAATCACTCACTAGAGGGGTTTCAACTATTCTGAAGGTTCCTATAATTTTTAGAGCCTTTAAGAATCTCAGAAAGCTCAAATTTTTATTTAACAAGATGTCTTATGAGTTTTCCAAAATTGCCAGAAGTTACAAAAATGTCTTAACTTTCTTTCACAAACTTTTTCTAACTCATCTGGCTCTATTTTTAGGGCACATTTAGCTTTGGATCCTTATTATTTAAAGTCTAGATTATTACTCTAACTTTATTGGACTTCAAATCATTCTATTTAGGGAACTTCCTTTTATATCTTATGAGTTCCATGCATTTACGGAGAAACCAGATGTTACAGTACAAAGATGTATCATGATTTAAAAGAAATATTTTGGTGGTTTGGGATGAAGAAAGACATAGCTGAATATGTGTCCAAATATTTAGTGCACCAGAAAGTTAAGATTGAACATCAAAAACCAGCATGGCTACTTTGTAACAACCAGAAAAAAAAAGCTGGAAAATTTTTGAAGGGTTAAAAATTTTCTAAGTCTGCTAGCTATAGCGAGAAATGGCCTAGCTATAGCGAATGTACCTGTTCGCTATAGCGAGAAATGGTCTAGCTATAGCAAGTGCGGGCATCTTATACAAAAACCACGGAGCTGCTTGCCGTAGCATGCGCCGTAGCAAAGGCAGAGGTCTGGGACTGATACGTGCTCACCGTAACGAGGGTTATTCTTTGCTATAGTGAGGGTTAGTCCAGAAAAGCATGAAAAAAGAGAATTTGACTTCTTAAAGAGTCTAGATTCATTCCTTTTCTTTTAACTGACCTAAGCTTCGACCAAAGGAGAGAAAAGAGCTGTGGATAGAGAGAGAAACCTAGAAGAGGAAGGAAGAACAAGAAAAAGATAAGATTTGCATGGTTTTTCTTCTTAGCATGTTGTTCTTCTCTCTTTGCCCTCTCTTCCTATGGTTTTGGTTATTGAAGTAGTTGGGCTTTGAGCTTGGTTCAGAAGAAGGAGAGTGGAAAACCCCTTTTGAAGAAGACCAAAACTCATATATCTTTACTTCTTCTTCTTTGCTTTCCTTTCTTGAGAGCTTGAAAGAGGAATGAGAGTTAGTGGAATTCTAGAGGGAGAAGACCTAGTTTCTCTTCATGAATAAAGTGTTAAGAGGGTAATTTCATGCTCTTTGTATGCCTAGGCTCAAGAGAAGCACTCCCATTTAGTGGTGATTATGAAATCAAGAAGGGAGAAGACAAATTGAAAGGGAAGGCTTGTGTTAGCCTATAAGGTAGCTTTCTCCACCTTCTCTTATGCATAAATGTGTGCTTACATTGTCTTGCATGTGCATGTATGTTTTAAACCATGAAAAGTATGCTAGCATGATGATGCCTTATGTATTTCAATGATGTATTATGTGATTGCTTTGGTTTGCTTGAGTATGAAAAAGCCAACAACCCTCTAGCCATGGTGAGGATGAGCCAAAAACCCTAAAGTTGGTTGAGATAAAGTAAAAAGTCTCCCAAAAGTGAGGTTGACTCCTAAGAGTAAGGTTGAATCTAAGAACCTCTTAAAGAATAGGTGAGGCAAGTCCAAAATCTACAAGTGAATGGGTGAGGCTAATCCACTTGCTTGGCAAGCCTTTGTATGTTATGTATGGCCTACTCAAATGTTGAAAATACTTTTCTTATGATTTCACATGCTAATATGCTTCACATGCTAATATGCCCCTGCATACATGTGTGAGACTTTATGTATGATTGAATGAGAGATGAGCTATTGAGATTCTTTGAATCTCACTCCCCCTCTCCATCATCCTAAGATGCTAGGTGGACCAAGTGAGACAAGAGATGGGAGCCACCAAGCGTGAAGCTAGAAAATTAGCAAAGGAGTTGTGAAATAGTTATGTTGTCACTATTTTGTAGTTAAATTAAAAGATGTACTCTAATGATGTACATGATGTAGCACATATGAATACTTGTAAATGAATGTATTTATCATATATGTATGAGAATTAGAACCATCTTGAATGATGTAGCAAGTTTTGTTATGAATAGCAAGATCTTGGCATTATGTACATGGTGCATGTTTTGGTATGGGAGAGTGAGTTTTGCAAATCTGGGTTGTTAGACATTTGAGCCATGTTTGATAGCCTATGTTGATGCTTTCCCATGTGCTCATAGAGCCTTAGAGGTAGGAGAAGCAAAGTTGAACCCTAATAGCCCTCTTGTAACATAAAAACTGGTCACTTTGCCCCATGATGTCCAAGTTTGACCAAATGACCTCTTCTTGCCTTGAAATTTGGCATGTGACTAGATACTGCCTAGAAATTTTTTGGAAGCCAAAGATAAGGTCATTTGGAGGTGTGTGTAATTTTCTATGATTTTTCAAAGTTGGTATCAGAATTTGGATTTACATAAGCACTATTCATTTGGTCAGTTGTGTACTTGTGTCATCCGAGGGGTAAACATGGTCCAATGGCTACGAAATTTTATAGACAGGAACTAGACGATCACATTGACTTGTAGCAACTAAAAGCACCTCAATTGGAGGTCTAGAGAGGAAGATATGAATTTTTGAAGTTTCTGCCTAGTATCAGTCATCTTGCCTGACCAGAAGTACGGTTCTATTGATTTCTGAGCGCTTGGCTTGATGAACTGATCTAGAGATATTTTTTCTCTCTATTTAACATCCACATATTTCCATATTGGTATCATTTGCATGCATTGGATTTTTGTGGAATTAGTTAAACATTTTTGAAGTTCATATCAGTAAACTATGACAGCATCAGGACCCACTCTGATCTCCAGATGATTTCGCATGTCAAACGCTTTATGTGTGGGATTTTAAGACTTCTTCATATTTTTAGTATGAATTATACATCATAAGATTTCCAAAATGACTAAGAGTGCATGTTTTAAATTTTTCTAGATTTAGTTATGAATTTCTCAAGTTTGCCCAGAAATGGGGCTAAGTCTGGCCGAGAAGAAATATGCAGGTCTCATGTCTCCCTTCTGTTTCCATGAGTTGTGAGCTAGTTTTTATGAGACAAACGAGTTGTAACAATGAGATTAAATATGAGGAGGCATAGTATGAACTCACACGAGACACATGACACTGAAATGAATTTTTAACCATAACGCCACGTAAGAAAGTGTATGAATCCAATAGAAGTTCTCACCTTATTCTTACTCTATCTCACATGAGCATGTTCATGGATGATGGGCATGAGTAGAAATGATGGTGTTACATACTTAAACCCTTAGATATTCTTAAATAGAAATGGGATAGCATTTCCATGGATTTTATTATGGGTTTACCTAGGACATCTTCAGGGAATGATGATATTTAGGTGATAGTGGACAAACTAACAAAGTCTATATATTTCTTGCCTATTAAAGCCACATATACCCTTGATAGGCTAGCACAATTATACATAAAAGAAATGATAAAATTATATGAAGTGGCCAATAGTATAGTGTAACGACACTAATTCTTAATTACCATAATTAGGCTTAATAGCATGATTAGTAATTGCAAATCAAAGTCTAAGGTCATTATGATTAATTAAAATAGGAGAAAGTAGGAAAAATTTGAACATTGATATCATTAGGGTCATTAGCTAAACAACAACAACTAATCAAGTCCACAAGTGACCGTAATTATCATTTAAGACTTTAGATTCACCTGTTGCTGATTTTAACTCACAAAACCTTATGTAAAGACTCCCAAGTCATTGTACAACATTAACATAGTGAAATTTAAGGTTTCTAAGCCAAAAATAAGAGTTTGGGAATCTTTTCCATGGCTTAGACCTTCCCTACTAAGGCTAAGTGGTTACTAGAACCTAAAAATCAAGTTTCGCATCTTGAGCCATGGCCGAAGATTTTCACACTATGGTGAAGTTGCTCTCAGGTTTAACTTCTCATAACTTCACAAGCCGTGGTGGATTAGACCCTTGCCATAATGGGCTTATATGGGTCTGTGGTGGAAAGACACCCTAGGACTTACTGTAGCAAATTTCTCGATTCGCATCGTGGCAGCTATACCTATGTTGCAGCGAAACTAGCTACTAGAACTTTCATTCCCTGATTCCTGCAACTTGTACCGCAACTAAAAAGTTTGCATCATGGCAAGGTTGCTCTTTGTTACCCTCCTTGGGTAACTTTTCATTTTATACTGTGACGAGACCCCTTACGCTGCGGTGCTCCTTGCCTCTGCCTAACACCTAGTCATGGCGTGACCTTTTTTTGCACTATTTCTTTCTAAGTTTCATCCCATACACTCCAACTCTCCCTTTAGTAACACTTCAAGGAAACTCTACCTTAATTTGTGAGGCTCTAAAAGCATTAGTCTATTTACCTAACTTACCTATCGTTACCAATTCAAGACTTAGGTGTTAATTCTTACTCATCTAACTACCATATATCAGCAAGTTCAAAGATTTATGACAGTAAAGGATTTATAAACTACCAACATTATTACTTAAACATAATTCCATTAAAGGTTCCATACGTCACTCGTTTAAGTCAACATCTAATGTGTCATATGATTATATTTCCAAAAAGTAAGCCATATTAGGGGATCAACAAAGTTTCATATTAGTCAACCCCTACTCCATGACAGCAAGAATGGTTCAATTACACATATCTACAAGGCTAATGCTAAATGGCTATAAGGCATCAAGTCATTCATCAATTATTAGTCGATTATAGTCATAATGTTTGATTCCATGGTAATTAGATTACATAATTAGTCCTTATACTTGGCAATTCATGATGCAATGCGACAAATACATAAAAACTAATATTCTTGTTACACAACCCAATTTGACAAGGTTTTTAAACCTATATGCTACCAAACCATACATTATGCTTCCATTAATTTCTCCTTGCCATGAAGAGGTCTAGTCTTTGAAAATGTTAGCTCACAATCGAGGTGAGATATACAATCTCAGTAACAAGAGTCAAATTCCATATGCATGTACAGATTAATTAACATGATGCAATTATATAGAAAACATACCAAAGGCATCAATATCATCAGTAAATGAACTAGTTGGACTACTAGTGACTACTATCCCATACCAACAATCACATCCCATATGTTAATGGCTATTAACACTGGGAAAGGCTCATCCATGGCACTAACTCTCTAATGAGCATAATCTGGCTCAATGCATTCGGGGGTCTGATCATAACTTAGTGCTTGATCGAAGTAAGATGCATGGGTGGCAGCCACACCATAGCTCTACTATAAACTCATAAAGTCCAATCACAACACAATTTAAGTAGCCAACTAATCATTTAGCATTACAAAATCATACATGTACAACAAATATCATGTTAACAAGAACATATACATGGAATTAGGAAATTAACGCCAGTTACCTCAATGAAGCCAATTACTCTTTCTTTAGCTACCATTATGATCTAAATACACACCAAGCCTAAGATAAGCATAGTTATCATTATTTCTAGCAACAAATCATATACCCAAAGAGTTGAACAATCAATAATTACCTAAATGTTACTTACCTAATCACCAATGAATTTAAATTTCGGGTTCTAGCTTCCCCACACCAGAAACCACCATAGTTCACTCTAATTTTTGGGTAATTTCACATGAAACCAAAGCCCATATCATAAGTCAACTACATGTGTCTCAAACTAGCAGAAAATGCATTAAAATGGAAAAAGGATACTTACCCAACAACACCCATAGCCTCTACCTCTGAAAATCCACCATGGAGGCACTAAGCAACAAGTTTTAGCTTTGGGTAAAGGATGAAAATGCTCCAAATGAGAACCCAATTAGTTTAAATAGAAGAGGAAGAATAGAGGATTAATTTATATAAAAGTTACCTTGACTAAATCTTACTCTAGGAGTGAGAAATGATAGAATTTTGCTGCTAACCTTAGCCTCCCCCTTGGACCTCCAAAATTTCCTTTTGCCTTTTATGTTTCTTGCAAAATGAAAGGGGAAGGCTGAAGAAAATTAGGGTTTAGATGGGTTATGGGTTGACCTAACAGCCCAAAATCCAAGTGGGTTTAGTCATATGCTTGTTAGGTCATAGATTATAAGGTTACATGGGTTATATATGAGAGTTGGGGCCTAGTTAAAAAGGTTCTTTAACATTTGGGTCTGCACAATTAAATATTGGGCCTTTAAGAGATAGAATTATGTAATACATGGTTTTTGTAAAAATAATAGAAACGAGCTAGATATAAGAGAGACTCCTCTAAAATAAGTCAGTTAATGCCAAATAAAACTAGGATAAAATTCTAAATATTAGAAAATGAGGAATCAATACTTAGGGTGCACAGCAACCAAAGCCAAAATAGCTAAAGAAAATCCTGACGAAAGGTAGTGGCATTTTTGTAATTTTGGATAACTTTTAGAAAACTCAAAAGAGGAATCTTTAAATGGAAAAATTGAGTTTCTTGGGGTTCTTAGAGGCCCTAAAAACTATAGGAACCATTAGAACAGTTAAAACCCCTCCGATTTATGTTTTAGAACGTTGGTAAACGCGAACATTGACCCTTTCGTTCGGGAAGGTTTTAGACCTGATTTGAGTGATTCTAAAAGCTATTTAAAAGTTATAGAATCTAAATTTTATGATGGAAAAGATAATTTTTGAAAAGGAGTTGAAATGAACCTAAAATGAAAAAGCCAAGAATGACGGACAAAATTAGCATTTTAAAAAGCTTCTTAAGAATCCCTAGCGATATATAGGTGCAGCCCCCCTTTTCCCTCACATTTGGCCAACCTAAATTCTATCCAAGACTAGGAAGAAATTCTACAAAAAGTGGCACACAAGAAGGAGTTTCAAGGGAGGAGAAAAACCTAGGAAAAGGTATGGAAAATCAAGGAATTTCTTGCTCTTTCCTTCATTGAACTTGTCCTCCTTTGTCTCCTCTTTCTTTCCATGGTTTTGATGCATTATTTGGATCTGTTTTGAGACATGCTCAAAGGGGAGAAGTTCCAAATTTCAAGAAGGAGTGAAAGCAAGGGAGAAAGCTCTTGAAAAGGTTAAGGAATCAAGGTAATTCCATAGCTTTCCTTGCTTCTTCTTTCTTGCTCTTCCATAGCTAGTTTTGGCCTTATATAGAACAAGCAAGAGGGAGGAAAATATAACATAAATGAAGCATGAAACCTAGGTTTTTAAGGGTGAGGAACAAGTAGATGCAAAGAAATTCCAAAAAGAACCATTAGTTTTCAAGTTCCCAAAACCTAAGGTTTTCTTTGCACCTTAGTATGCATGAAGCTTTCTAGTGATATTTCTAATTATCTTTTAAGTATATATGGGCTCTTGAGATGCTTAGACAGCCTCACATATGCTACTTCCTTGAAGGAAATGAAGCTAACTCCATGGGTCCTGAAATGAGCCTATGTCTTAGCCTAGACAAGAAGAGGTACCTAGGGAGAGTTTTAAATTTTTCTAAAGGTAAAAAGGGACTAAATATCATAAAAGACATCAAAGGAAGGCTTGGAAAAAAATTAAAAGCCTTGGTTTGGGTAATGGAAGTGTGATAAATACTAATTTCTATATGTTTTTACCCACAATTGAACGACACAATCGTCAAAGTGTAAGCTTCATAATAAGACCTAAAGAAACAACTTGTTCCTAGGCTCTTAGAAGTGAGTTTATGATAACTCCAAGAGGCTTAAATGGAGTCAAGAGATCTAAATGGAAGGAGAGAATGGAGTAAAGACCTTGAATTCTAGCACTTGCTTTATTTAGTCTGATATGGAACTATTATGTAACCATAGAACAAAGTGAGCTTCCATAGAGTGTGTGTGATGCTACAGCTTACTTCTATGATGTAATTATGTCCTATTTGATGTATTTAGGCCAAGGAAATCAAGCTTCACATAGTTACAAGTGTGTGGCTAAAAAAAGGAATGAATAGCTAAAGAAAAAGTGTGTGAATCTTACTTTAAAGTAGCTCTCTAACATTTCCTGCATACATAGCTTGTTATTTTCTTATCATTGAATGCTTGTGTGTATGGTTGAGCCATGAAAAATGTTTCTAGCCTATGCTTACATGTTATGGTACCTATGTTTCCTAAAATGTGTTTATGAATACTTTATGGCTTACATGGGTTTGGTTGTGCAAAAAGTCTCTTAGCATGGGTGAGAATGAGCCAAAAGTCCCTAAAAATGGTTAAGACAAAGCCAAGAGTCTCAAGAAGAGTGAGGCTTAGTCAAAAGTTCCTTGAAAGTGGGTAAGGCAATTCCGAAAGTCCTAAGAAAGATGAGTGAGGCTAGACTAATGCCCTTATGAGCTTATGCTTGTTATGTATGAGTTATCTAACAAGGAAAATGTCTTGAGCATGTTCACTAGTTGCTTGAATATCATGCATGCATTCTTTGACTTGTTTATGCATCCATTATGTATGTTTGAAAGGGTTAAGAGCTATTGGGATTCTTTGAATCTCACTCTTTTGTCACACATGTCTAGCCATGTCTAAGTGAGCCAAGTAAACAAGGAAATGGAAGCCAACAAGCATGAGAAGCGAGATTATGACAATAAGATAGAGAAATGGCTTGTTTAATTGTATTTTGATGTCAAACTATGTACCTATGAGATATATCTATGTTGTAAACCCTTGAGCATGTTTTAATATATGTACAAACAGTGTATGTATTAATATGGAAGCTAGATGAATGAGGATGTGAGATTTTGCCACTCCTTTGCCATTATGTAATTTAATGTTCTTGTATATATATAGATGTGGTGTGACAACCCTACCTTCTAATCATTGTAATTATGGTTAAATGTAGGATTAATAATTAATTATCAAGGTTTGAGTGGTTACAATCTATCACATGGTGAAAATATAGGAAAAATTTAAACCTTGATGTTAGGGTCATCATCATACCACCACACAAATCAAATTTTGCATAAAAGGAATCCTACTACCCTAAGGGGTTTATGATACAACCATTCATCAGTTTCAATACCCAATGACCTTCCACAAGTACTCCTATATCATCTCATACCATTACCGATGGAGAAATTGGGGTTTCTAAGTTCAAAAGAGTAGGTTGGGGACTTACGCCATGACCTAAACCTTCCCCGCCACGGCCAAGTTACTCTCTAGAATCACTAGACAAATTTAACAAATCTCGCCACGACGAGTTGGACCTTCGCCGCGGCCAACCTATGTGGCGCCGCGGCAGAACGCCTCCTGGAACTATTGCTCTCAACTCTCAGGATTTTCGCCGTGGCACGAATATAACGCCTCCTGGAACTACTGCTCTCAACTCTCAGGATTCTCGCCTCGGCGCAATATATTCGCGCCGCGGCGAGTTTTGCTTCTGTCCAACCCTTATTTAATTTTCTTGACTCGCACCGCGGCAGGACATAATGTGCCGCAGCGAGTTTTGGTTCTGTTACCCTCCTGGGTGATTTTTTTCACTTTGCGCCGTGGCGAGATTGGTTATGCCGCGGTGCCTTTCGGCTCTGTCTCTCCTTTGGCCGCGGCAAAGCCTTCTTAGCTGCGGCGGAACTCCTTTCTGTGACCATATTACCCAAATTTCGCCCTCTACACTCCACATATCATCTTAGAAACACTCTAGGTCCACCTACCCTTGTTTTATGTGGTCCTAATGGTGTTTATCTACCCTATTTACCCATCAATCCATCCATTACCATTGCGAAACTTAAACACTACTTCCTACTTGTTCCACTAGCTCATATCAGCAAATGAAACAATATATGACAGCAAGATCACATGCATTAGCAGCAATTTACATCCCATGCAAATTCCATAGAGATTCCATTCAACAATAGCTTACATCCAAGGAATCATATGACTATGATTCCCATATAGTGATCCATATCACAATTTCAGCAAAACTATAAATATATAATACTATAAGTTCATACATTAATATTCAACTATAATGAGACTTGAATCCTTAACGGTTACATTTCAATCAAACAAAATATAAACGCCTACACTTGGCAACATGATTACATGATGATGCCATGTAAACTAATAACAAAGTGCATCTACCCTATTCTACTCAGACCAAGTGTAGCTCCCCACACCCGGCCTCAGCTTATGGATGTTCATCCACTTACTTACCCTTATCCTTACCCGAGGAACTTTCACCTGAAATATTAATCCCATAAAATAGGGTGAGATATAAATCTCAGTAACTAAGGCAATTCCATCATATATCCAATTTAATTAACATATAAGCATGAATCAAAATCAACATCAGAATCACATCCATCATATCAACAAATGAAACAATTAGGCTATCATGATTACTATCCATACTAGCAATCATATTATCACATGTTAAAGGCCATTAACACTGGGAGAGGCCCGTCCACGGCACCTACTCCTTATTGAGCATAACTGGGGCTCAGTGCATCTAGGTTTGATCATAACCCGGTGCTCGATCGAAGCACATGCATGGGTGGCAGCTACATCACAGCTCCACCATGGACTCACAAGGTCCAATCACAATTCAACAAATAGCCAATCAATTCATTCAACATTTCAAATCATTCATATACAGCAACATATGAAATTAAATCAAATATATACATGGAATTGATATAACTCGATTACGTCACTTGTAGACACTTGCAACAGTCACCAATGGTGCAGAAATCCTCCTATAACCATAGCATCATAGAATTATTACTGTAATTCATCATTAACAGTTACAATCAATACCCAAAGAATTTAAGATGCTAATGACTACCTAAGAATCACTTACTCAGTTACTATAAGTCCCAAATTCGGATTAAATTGTCCTCCACCAGAAAACTCAATATTCCACCCAAAATCCTAAGCAAATTCGTACATAATTAATACCCATTTTATAAATCAGCTACAGGGGTCTCAAATTAACAATTGAAGCATCATAATGGAGGGTTTAAACTCACCCAAGGTCAGCCATAACCTCACCCTATGAATTTTACTAAGAAAATTCCCAAATTCTCACATTTTAGATTTTGGATAGAGTGAAAATGCTCCAAATGAAAAACTAATCAGACCAAATTAAAGAGGAAGATGAGGGGATTAAGTTGTATAACTATTACCTTGGCTGAATCTTGCTCTAAATGTGAGAAAATATAGAATTAGTGCCCCCAACCCTAGCCTCCTCTCCAAGCTCCGAATTTTCTCTTTGTGTTTTGTGTTTCAGCAAGTGTGAGGGAGAGGCTGGTGTACTAGGGTTTTAGTTGGGTTTAAGTTGGGTCAAATGTGGGTCATGGGTTGCTCCAAGATCCATCTCTTAATGGGCTTTAGATTTTTGCTTGTTGGGCCAGTTTTTAGAGTGTTGGGCTGCAGAATTTTGTTGGGCCAGCTTTTATACATTGGGTTACTGAAGTTTAATCAAATTTGAGCCAAGTTTGAAGAACTTAAGAATGTGGGTCTGCACAAGGGTTATTGGGCCCACTCAGAAGAGTCTATACAAGGTGGATTTTGGGCCTCCATCACACTAAATTGGGTTGGGTTTGCACCTAACCCATTGGGCCTCTATTAGCCTCTTATCATTATCTATTAATTTAAGCCTAGATAAGATTTCTATCTCAATTAAATTCAACCCATATTAATTATTCCTAATTAATCTAATTCGTGATTAACACCTTAATTAATTATGGGGTGTTACATGTGGCAAGGTGATATTGAACTCTATGGTGATTTAGATCATTTTTCATGCTTTTAAGTATAGTTTTTATGCTTTTTAACTTGCCCAAGTGGTTGTGGAAAGCAAGAAGGGCCATTTGGTGTCTTGAGATGCCATTTTAAACTTCAATTTTAACTAAATGATGTGTTGCACCAAAATATGACCAAATGAATGACTTTTTCCATGAAATCTGTCTAGAGAATAGGTATCATCTGGGTATTTTCATAAAGCCAAAGATCACTCAATTTGAATTTCTAAAGAATTTATTATGATTTTTCAAAGTTGGCTAAATTATGCAGAAATGGTGTAGTTACTATTTATTTGGTCAGTTTTTTTCTCTATGTCACACATAGGTAAATGAAGTTCAATGCCCATGAAATTTTATAGGCATCAACTAGACATCATAAAATTTCCAAAGCCACTGAGATCACCTCAATTGGAGTTCTATAGAGGGAGATATAAATTTTTGAAGTTGCATAATAGTACCAATAATGCTGCTTGACCTATGTTACTGTTCTATCGATTTCTAGTGGCTTAAGGCTTTGGCATTGGTTTGGACTTATTTTTAGTCAAAGATAGATATCCACAACTTTCCAGAATAGTATGGTTTGCTTGATTTTGATTTTTCTAGAATTAGTTATAAATTTCTAAATTTTGTATCAGAAAATTGAATTTTGAACTTAAGAGCAAACCATGGAATTTGTGTGGTGTTGCTTCAAACCTAAAGTGAATGAGATTAAATGTGATGAGTATCACTTGTATGGATGTGCTATGACTATAAAATGAAATGGATGAGTTCACATAGTCCATGGAGCATAAGATGAGGAAATGAAACTTTACATAACACAAATATATACATTAAATATTCAATATGTTTTTATGTAAGATATGTTCTTCCTTGAAATGGTGTTCTAGCATGCATGTTATGAATAAGATAGCTTATCGTACTAATATGTAAGGGTAAAGAGACTAAGGTGTTACATTTATTAGTATCAGAGCAAAGGTTCAAGCACTTTGATGTGATTTATGGCTTGAGAACAAGAGATTTCCATTATGTATAAGCTATTTGTGAATGAAATGAGTGTGTAAAGGTGGCTTATGTTCATGAATTATGTTGAGATAAGTTTGATTTATTTCAGAAAGATGGCGAACACCTAGATAGGTGGGCCCTCTAGAGAGGCTCGAGTAGAGGTAGAGCCTAGTGATTCGATGGCTAGAGCCTTTCAGGCTATTATGGCTTGGCTAGATCAGCAACAAGCCATGATTATGCAGGTTCAATAATGGCTTGCATAGCATGACAATAAGTAACATCTAGTCTTCTGAAAACGAGAGAAAACATGAAAAACATAACGTACGATTTCTCTGTAAATGAACAAAATTTACCAGATACAAAAGGAAGTCCCCCAAGATAATGTAGTTAGGGTCCCAAAAAAATTGGGAAGCATTCTAGGTTCCTAAAAATGAGAATTCTAGGCTCAAACGAAAAGAAAAATGAAGTTAGAATGAAAAAATAATTTCTTATGAAAAGCTTACGAAACATAATAGAATTTTTGTAATTTTGAGCAAATTTTAGAATTTACATAGGAAATCTTTTTAAATGAAATTTTTGAGTTTCCTAGGGTTCTTAGAGGCCCTAAAAACCATAAAAAGACTAGGGATAGCTAAAGCCCCTCTGGTGGACGTTTTCTAATGTTGGTGTACCCAAACTTTGATGAATTCATTTGGGAAGGTTTTTAACTATAATTTGAGTGATTTCAAAGGCATTTTACTAAATTGGGAACCTAAATTTCATAATGGAAAAGATGGTTTTCAAAAAGGAGCTAAAACAAAGAAGAAATGAAAATGCCAAAAACAAAGGACAAAATGAGAATTTTTGAAAAGTGTAACTTCCTCCCACCTATATATATAATGCACCCTTCTTCTCCCTTCATTATGCACGACCATGTTCTGCCTAAAACTAGAGGAAAACCCTAGGGGATGAGGTGCATAAGAGGAGGAAGAAAACGAGGAGAAATTCAAGGTAGAAAGATATGGATTTTCATGGTTTTTCATGCTCTTTCTCTTCCAAACCTCTTCTCCTTCATTCTCCTTTATTTCCTATGATTATAATGAAGTATATGGATTTGTTTTAAAGGATAAATTGAGGGGAAAATTCGGATTTGAAGAAAGGAGCTCAAAGAACACAAGATTCAAGTGAGAAAAAGCAAGAAAATAAGGTAATTTCTCTTCCTATGGTTATCATCTTTGGTTCCCTCCTCCCCCATTTTGCCTAACATGAGAACAACCTGGGAGGAGATAATTTTTAGGCAGAACCAAGTATGAATCTAAGGAAAAAGGGTGTGAAGATTAAAAATATGCAAAGGGAATTATAAAAAAGCTATTAGATTGTGTGCACCTTCCAAAATCTAATTTCATATGATAATTCCTAGGCCTAATTAAGAGTTTAAATGGGCTCCTAAGATCCTAAAAATGCTCCCCACATGCTTCCTCCTTCAAGAAAACCAAGCAAAATCCATGGAGGCCAATAAGCTTCATAGTCTCGACCTAGATGGGTTCTCCTAGCTAGGGAGAGTTTTAAATTTTTCTAAACCCATTCTTGAGTCATATATGATGAATGAAAATGAGGGAAGGCCTTGGGAAAAATTTAAAACCCATAAAAAGTTAGTTGGTGCTTTAGGTTCCATATTATGACCTAAAGAAGCAACATGATATTAGGCCCTTTGTTTTAATTATGTGATGACTCCAAGAGGCTTAAAAGGAGTCAAAAATCATATTTCAAAGGAAAGAATGAAGTCTATAATTTATTTGAGGGGTGTTGCTTTATTAGGTGCAATTATGGACTATAATAAAGTTGTAGGCCAACCTAGTGTCTAAACAAATTATATAGTCTTAGAATTGAGTTCATGAACCTAATTGGCTTTCATAAATTGTGTCTAGGCCAAGAGCAACCATCTCTACAAGTTTTTGTGTGTGTGGCCGAAAGAAGAAGCCTTGATTCAAGAAGGAAAGTGTGTGATTATATATAAGGTAGCTCTCTCTACCTTCTCTCGTGCATGGATGTATGCTTAACTTGTCTTAGAATGTGTGTATGTGTATTTTTAAGCCATGAAAAGTATGATAGCATGATTTTATATGCCATGATTTATTGATGACATATTATGTTTCATATGATGTTTTGATATGTGCTTGGGTTTATTTGAGTGTGGTGAGGCCAAGAACCCTTAGCTGTGGTGAGGATGAGCTAAGAACTCTTAAGATTGGTTAAGACAAAACAAAGAGTTTTTCAAAAGCAAAGTGGGCTTCCAAGAGTATGGTTAAGTCTAATAATGCATTAAAGAATGGGTGAGGTAAGTCTAACATCCACAAGAAATTGGATGAGGCCAATCTATTTGCTTGGTAAGCCTTTGTATGCTATGTATGACTTTCTTAAATGATGAAAATGCTTCTTGAATGTTTGCACATGTCCATATGACCATACATGCATTTATGAGACTTGTTTGCATCCATTATGTATGATTGAATGGGAGATGGGTTATTGGGATTCTTTGAATCTCATTCCCTCCTCTCCAATGATCTCACATGCTAGGTGGACTAAATGGACAAGGTAATGGAAGCCAACCACCTTAAAGAGAAGAGTTTGACACCAACATACTTAGCCTTTGCTTTTTAAAATCATAATGATGTCAAATGTTGAAACCCCTTGATGTATAGAGTCTATGACCCCTTAGACATGTGTAATTATGATAATATGTGATGTATAAATGAATGAATATGGTGTGTGACCACTAGAATGAAATTTGGACATGTTGTGGCATTATAGCTTCCTTAATACTAATATGGAATTATACATAAGTGTGGATGAGAAGCTCAAAATGAGAGGCATGGAGTTTGGGACCATTTGGGAAGCTTACACAAGTCTTAACTATGCTTTTAGACTTGCCCAAAAGGTGCCAAACTCAAAGGAAAGCCATTTGGTTACTTTGGTACCTCATATGGAGCCAAAATTGACCATAATGGAACCTTATGTCACTTTTTAGCCAAATGTGCTCTTCTTGATATGAGATTTGGCATGCAATTAGAGATTTTTGGGAAGCTAAAGAACATAATTTTTGGAGGTCTACAAAATATTTGATGAATTTTCAAAGTTGGCAATTTTTCTGATTTTGGTCTGCTGCACTATTCATTTGGTCCGAAAATGAAACCTATCACACAGGGCTCAAATGATGTCCAATTGCCATGAAAATTTATACAAAGAAACTAAACATTCACAGTGACTTATTCTAACTGGAAGCACCTCATTTAGAGGTCTAGAGAGGAAGATATGAATTCTTAAAGATTCTATCTAGTATCAGGACCCTTACCTGACCACAGTTACTGTTCCATCAAATTCTGAGGTCTGGGTTGCTTTAACTAGTCTAGAGCTACTTTTTTCCCTCTAGTTAACATCCATAGATTTCTAGATTGGCATTATTTGCATATATTGGATTTTTTTGGAATTAATTGGACATTTTCAATGTTTGCTACAGAAATTTGTGACAGCATCAGTGATAGTTTGACCTCTGGATCTTTTCGGATGTCAAATGTCCTCTGTGATGGATTTTATGGTCTGTTCATATTTTTTGTATAAATTAGACATCCATAGCTTTGTATAATGATTAAGAATTCATGGTTTCAATATTTCTAGAATTAGTTATGAATTTTCAAAGTTTGGTCAGAAAAGGGGCCAATTCTTGCTGAAATTTAATATGCATATTTTAAGCTTTCCTTCATGATTCTTGAGATGTAGACCATATTTTATCATGAAAATGAGTTATATTCATGTAATTAAATATGAGAATGCATGGTATGTGCTCACACGGTCCATGTGACACTGAACGGAATTTTTATATATGACGTAATGAGAAAATAATCATTATTTTATATGCCATTCCTTGTGATTTTCATGAAGTGCATGGCATGAGGCATTCTAATTACATAAGAGAGGCTAAGATATTATAGTGTTACACAATGAGGGCCCTACACCTTCTCCGCCATAGCCATCATAGCACTCAGATCATCTCGGCCATTCAAGAGTGACTCACTCAAGTCCACAACAATAGATATAATAGATGCCACAGACTCCACCAGCTCAAATGCCTCTAGTCCTTGAGCAGCCTTCCATGAGGCGAGTCATAGCATAGTTTAAGAAGTTTAGGCCTCCTACCTTTGATGGTGAGCTGAGTATAGAGAAAGTTAAGGCTTAGATTATGCAACTGGAGAAAATATTCAGGGTCATGGAATGCACGTCTGAGCAGAAGGCTGTAATGGTCATTTTTTAGTAAGAGAAAGAGGCAGATTATTGGTGGTGGAGCACTGAATCGATTATCAAGTCAAGGAACCTCTTAATTAATTGAAAGACATTCTTACAAGTATTTTATGAGCAATATTTCCTAGTTCTATTTGAGATGTGGAAGAGTCCGAATTTGTACTTCTGAGACAGACTAAGGGGATATTTGTGGACCAATATGTGGCTAATTTTGTGGAGCTCTCCAAATATTCCTCTTATTTGTAGAAACATGATGACGAGAGGTGGAGAGTAGAAAAATTAGAAAAGGGGCTCCTACTAAAGTCAGAGATAGATGGTGCCCCAGAGAATCAAGAATTTTAATGCCCTTATTGAGGTATGTAGAGTTACTATGGCAAATTTAAGAATGATGCATCTCGCCTCGAGTGTTAGACCTCCCCTCCCAGAGAGTAAGAGGCCATGTGAGGAGACACTGGCTATTAGTAGCAACAAGAGAGGTGGCAGAGGCCAGTGGAATAGGAAAGGTAAAAATAAAAGAATACTAGTAGAGTCAGTTCCACTATAATAGCTTGTGCTTAGTATGGCAGGAATCATGGGAACATACCATACTACATGGGTCAGAATGTATGTTTCAGGTGTGGTAGGCCAAGGCACATATCCAGGGACTGCACTTGGCCTGTGCCACAGAGAGAGGTAGCTCCTACACCTAGACCGCAGACCTAGGATAGAGTTTTTGCCTTGACATAGCAAGAGGCTAGCAGGTCCTCGAGTCTGATCCAAGGTACTATTAAGATTAATGATTATTCTATACTTGCATTGTTTGATTCGGGTGCTAGCCAGTCTTTCATATCTTATGACTATGCTAAGAGGTTGGGTCTGAGCATGTGTACCTTACCATATAATTTACATGTATCCACTCCCACAAAAAATAGAGCCATTACCTCCTATGCTTGTTTGAATTATGTAGTCCAGTTTAACCATTGTTTTACCACACTTGATTTGATATGTATGCCCCTTACTGATATTGAATTGATCATTGGAATGAACTAGATGTCTGCTAATAATGCTATATTTAACTGTTACCACAAATGTTTTTCTTTGCCTAAATGTAGAACTATACCTAGTATTCAGATTGAGCTAGCTTTTATGACCACCTCTCAGGCTGAAGGTTTTCTAGAGCATGGTTATCAGGGATTTTTAGTATTCTTTTCCCTATAAACTGAGATAGAAGAGAGCATAGAAGAGATACCTATAGAGAGAGAATTTTTAGAGGCATTTCCTAGAGAAATTAGTGGATTACCCCTTGATCAAGAAGTAGAATTCCCCATAGATATTGTATCTGGGGTAGGTCCAGTATCTAAGACCCCATATAGGATGGCTCCTACTGAGCTAGCAGAACTTAGAAATAGATAGAAGAGCTTTTAAAGAAGGTTTTATTAGACCCAGTGTTTCACCATGGGGAGCTCCAATCCTATTCGTAAAGAAGAAAGGCGAGAGTCTTAAATTATACATAGATTACAAAGAGCTCAATAAGATCACAGTTAAGAATAAATACACCCTACACATGATAGATAACCTCTTAGACTAGTTAATAGGAGCATCAATTTTCTCTAAGATAGACCTTAAGTCAGGATATCATCAGCTCAGGATTAAAGTGAGGATATTCCTAAGATAGCATTCAGGACTAGATACGGGCATTATGAGTTTTTAGTTATGCCCTTTAGGTTGACGAATGCACCTAGAGTATTTATAGATTACATGAATAGGGTGTTTAGGCCATATCTAGATAGGTTTGTAGTTGTATTCATAGATGACATTCTTATCTAGCCTTAGAGACCTTGAGAGAAAAATAGTTGTATGCTAAACTTAGTAAATGTGAGTTTTGGCTCACTGAGATTCAATTCTTAGGCCATGTGATTTCCCAGGCAGGGGTCGTAGTAGATCCCCACAAGGTAGAGGCAGTATTACAGTGGGAGAGACCTAGGATAGTGACAAATATTAAGAGTTTCCTAGGTTTAGCAAGTTATGACAAGAGGTTTATCCAAGGCTTTTCTCAGATAGTGATGCCATTGACTAGGCTCGCTAGAAAGAATGTACCTTTTGTATGGGATGAGAAGTGTGAGCAGAGTTTTCAAGAGTTCAAGCATAGACTAACCACAGCCCCAGTTTTAGTACTTCCTGACTCGAGAGAGAGTTTTGTAATTTATAGTAATACCTTAAAGAAAGGGGTTAAGATGTGTGCTTATATAGGGAGGTGGAGTGGTAGCTTATACTTCTAGACAGTTAAAACCACATGAAAAAATTATCCCACTTATGACTTAGAGCTAGCAGTAGTAGTGTTTACTCTTAAGAAAAGGAGACACTATTTGTATAGGAAAGCCATAGAAATTTATAGTGACCATAAAATCCTTAAATACCTATTTGAACAGAAAGAATTAAATATGAGATAGCGGAGATGGTTAGAATTCCTAAAGGATTATGATTTCACCTTGAAATACCATCTTGGTAAGGCTAACATGGTAGCTAATGCCCTAAGTAGGAAATCCACACATATGGCCTACATGATGTTAAAAGAGCAGGAATTGATTGAGAGGTTCAAGGATATGAATCTCTCTTGTTAGGTGCATTCAAGGAAAATGTTAATGAGTGAAATCCAAAAAAAAAAGTGACTTGATTAGCCAAGTTAGCAATGCTTAGCAAAAAGATGATTATATGAGAAAAAAGAGAGCCCAAATATCCCAGGGTGGTGTGTTAAACTTTAATTTGTCTGAGGATGAAATAATAAGATATGGGAATAGGCTATATGTGCCTAAAGAGTCTAAATTAAGAGAAAAGATATTAAAAGAGGCACACAAAAGTAGATACACCATTCATCTAGGTAGTAACAAGATGTACCATGATTTAAAGAAAATGTTTTAGTAGTCTAGGATGAAAACAAATATAGCAGCGTATGTCTCTTAGTGTTTAGTATGCCAGAAAGTTAAAATCGAACACCAAAGACCAGTTGGGTTACTTCATCCCCTAGATATCTTTTGAGAGGAAATGAGATAGTGTAGTAATAGATTTTGTCATGGGTTTACCCAAGACATCATCGGGGTACGATACCACAAGGGTGATAATGGATAGATTAACTTAATCAATGCACTTTTTAGCAATGAAAGCCACTTACACCCTAGACAAATTAGCCCATCTATACATCAAGGACATAGTGAGTTTACACGATGTACTTAGGAGCATAGTATTAGATAGAGATCCCATATTCACCTTGTAACATTCGGTTCTTTGAAAACCAGAGAAAATGTGAGAAATGTAACGTATGGTTTCTCCGTAAACGAACGAAATTCACTGGATATAAAAGAAAGTCCTCCGAAATGAGATAGTTAAGGTCCCAAAAAATTTAGGAAGCATTATAGACTTCTAAAAATGAGAATCTCAAGCTCAGACAAAAAGAAAAAAGGAGTTAGAATGAAGAAACGAAATTGTGGCGAAAACTAACGAAACGTAATGACATTTTTGTAAATAAGTGTAACTTTTGGAAAAACATATAGGAAGGATTTTTAAATGAAATTTTTTAGTTGCCCAGGATTCTTAAAGGCCTTGAAAACTATGGAAAGCCCTGGGACAGTTAAATCCCCTCTGATGGATGTTTTTCAACGTCAATTAACCCAAACTTTGATCGATTCATTTGGTAAGGTTTTAACTCCAAATTGAGTTATTCCAAAGGTATTTTATTAAATTAGGAATCTAAATTTTATAATGGAAAACATAATTCTAAAAAAGGAGCTAAAACAAAACTGAAACAAAATTGCCATTACAGAAGGACAAAATTGGAATTTTTGTAAAAGTGTGTTTCTAGAAGCTCCCACACACTTCTCCTTTCTTCTCCCATCTTCTTAAGCACGAAATTTATGCCCAAAATATAGAATATGATCTGCTTTCTTAGGCTCACAAGAAGGGGAAGAAAAGGAAGAGAAAATTTAAGAAAAAAGTATGGATTCTTGGTAGTTTTCTATGTTTTCTTCCATCCAAACCTCCTCTTCTCCATTCTCCTTTGTTTCTTTTGATTCAAATGAAGCTTTCAAATCTTTTTTAAGGCAGATATTAAGGGAAAATTTTGAATTTGAAGAGAGGAGCTTGGAGAAAGCAAGATTCAAGTGAAAAAAAGCAAGAAAACTAGGTAATTTCTCTTCCTATGGTTGCTACCTTTGGTTCCTCTCCTCCTCCATTTTGCCTAACATGAGAAACCCTAGGAGGACTTGATTTTTAGGTAGAACTAAGGATGAATCTAAGAAAAAAGAGTGTGGAGATTAAGAATATGCAAAGGGAATTAACAAAAACCCATTAGATTTCAAGATGCAATTTCTAAGGCTTCAATTACACCTTATAAAATCTGATTTTGTATGATGATTTTTAGGCATAAATAAGAGTTTAAATGTGCTCCCAAGATCCCTAAGAGGATCCCCACACGCATCCTCCCTTGAAAAAACAAAGCAAACTCCAAGAAACCTCATTTCCTCTATAGCCTCAGCCTAAAGGGGTTTGTGTAGTTAGGGAGAGTTTTAAATTTTTCTAAGCCCATTCTTGAGTCATATATGATGAATGAAAATGAGGGGAGTCCTTGGGAAAAATTCAAAACCTATAAAAAGTGAGTTAGTACTTTATGCTCCATAATATGACTTAAAGAAGTAACATGTAGCTAGACTCTTAGTTTTAATTGTGTGATGACTCCAAGAGGATTAAAAGGAGTCAAGAATCATATTTGAAAGGAAATAATAGAGCCTAAAATTTATTTGAGAGGTGTTGCTTTATTAGGTGTATTTATGGAACCATAATAAGGTTTATAGATCAAGCTAGTGCCTAAGCAAGTTGTATGGTTTTAGAATTAATTTCATGAACCTAATTGGCTCCATAAATTGTGTTTAGGCCAAGAGAAAACATCCCCACACTTTTATGTGTGTGGCCGAAGGAGGGAGCTTTGATTCAAGAGAAAAAGTGTGTAATTGTATCCAAGATAGCTCTCTTCACCTTCTGTCATACATGGATGTGTGCTTAGCTTGTCTTAGAATGTATGTATGTTTATTTTCAAGTGATGAAAAGTATGCTAGCATAATTTTATATGCCATGGTTTCATGATGACATTGAGTTCAAGAATCTCTTAAAGAATGGGTGAGGCAAGTCCAATATTCACAAGAAATTGGGTGGGACCAATCCACTTGCTTGGCAAGCCTTTGTATGCTATGTGTGACTTTTTCAAATGCTAAGAATGCTCCTTGAATGGTTACACATGTCCACATGCCATGCATGCATTTATGAGACTTGTTTGCATCCATTATGTATGATTGAATGGGAGATGAGCTATTGGGATTCTTTGAATCTCATCCCTTCCTCTCCAATGACCTAACATGCTAGGGGGACCAAGAGAGCAAGGTAATGGAAGCCAATTACCTTGAAAATGAGAGTATGACATCCAAGAACATGAATTTTGCTACTTTAAGGCCATACAATTGGCAAATGATGTGATTAATGAATGTATATGTAATATAATGTTATAAACATTTGTAATTATGATAATATGTCATGTATGAATGATATAATATGTTATATAGCCATTAGAATGTGATTTAGGTATAGGATGGCAAACTAGCTTCATTAAGGGTATTATGCAATTGTGTATAAATATAGATGAGATGGCCAAAAGGAGATGCATGAGGGTTGGGACCATTTGGGTAGCTCACACAAGTCCTAATTATACTTTTAGACTTGGCCAAGACATGTCAAACCCCAAGGAAAACCATTTGAACATTTTGGTATCTCATATAGAGCCAAAATTGACTATAATGGAACCCTATGTCACTTTTTGTCCAAATGAACTCTTCTTGATCTAAGATTTGGCATGCAATTAGAGCTTGTTGAGATATTTTTGGGAAGATAAAGAACATAATTTTTGGAGGTCTATAGAATATTCGATGAATTTTCAAAGTAAAAAAATTTTCTGATTTTGGTCATGTCACTGTTCCTACTGGTTCGAAAATGAAATCTGTCATATAGGACTCAAATGACGTCCAATTGCTACAAAATTTTGCACATAGAAACTAGACATTCATATAGTTATGTCAACTAGAAGTACCTCATTTTGATGTCTAAAAAGGGGGATATGAATTTTTAAAGATTTTATCTAGTATTAAGAACTCTAGCCAACCTCTGTTAATGTTTGACTAGATTTCGAGATCAGGGCATGCCTAAACTAGTCTAGAGTTATTTTTTCCCTCTAAATAACATCCACATATTTCTAGATTGTTATCATTTTCATGGATTGGAGTTTTGTGGAATTAAGTAGATATTTTTGAATTTTGCTACAGAAATTTATGATAGCACCAGTTGGCAGTTTGATCTCTGGACCATTTCAAATGTCAAATATCCTCTATGATGGATGTTATGGTTTAGAAATATTTTTAGTATGAATTAAACATCTGTAGCTTCCTAGAATGGCCAAGAATGCATGATTTAAATTTTTCTAGAATTAGTTATGATTTTCCAAAGTTATGACAGAAAAGTGGAAAAATCTGGCCAAAAATATGTATGTATATTTCATGCTTCCCTTTGAGTTTCTTGAGATGTAGGCCACATTTGATGATGCAAATAAGTCATATTCATGTAATTAAATATGAGAATATAATGTATGAGCTCACATAGTCCATGTGACACCAAATGGAATTTTCATATGTGACGCAACGCAAAGAAATGTATTATTTTAATGGATTTTTCTCACTTCCTTCATGGGATGTATCATATGAGCATGCAAATGTGGATGAAATGAGTTAGAAATATAAGGTATTACACACCTCAACTTTCTAGAGATCATTACAGAATACCTTAGGAACCAAGTTAAGATTCAATACAGCCTATCACCCTGAAACAGATGGTCAAACAGAGATAACCATTCAAATCTTAGAAGACATGTTGAGGCCTTATGTTCTAGAGTTGAAAGGGAACTGGGATACCTATTTGCCTCTAACAAAGTTTGTCTACAATAACAGTTACATGCTAGTACGCAGATAGCACTGTATGAGGCACTATATGAGAGAAAGTATAGGTCTCCAGTATGTTAGGTTGAGCTTCAAGAGAGGAACCTTATAGGCCCAGAGTTAGTGGACCAAACCTTTAGACAAATAAAAACTATTAGAAAGAAACTCTTAACAACACAAAGTAGACAAAAGAGTTACACAGATAAGAGGAGAAGACCGTTAGAGTTGGAGATAGGAGACCATGTCTTTGTGAGAGTGTCTCTAGTCACAAGAATAGATAAATCCATTAAAAGTAGAAAGCTTAATCCAAAATACATAGGTCCATTCTAGATTCTTAATAAAGTTAGACCTATGGCCTACAGACTTGCTCTTCCCTTAAACCTAAGCTAGATGCACAATGTATTCCATGTACTGAGCTAGATACACGATGTATTCCATGTATTCCAACTTAAAAAGAACCAGCCCAACCCCTCACATGTTATAGAATATAAGAATGTGCAATTACAGGACAACCTATCTTATATAGTATCACCAGATCAAATCGTGGACATTAGACTCAAGTAGTTACGGAATCAAACGATATTGCTAGTGAAAGTGGTTTGGAAAGGGCTATCTCCTGAGGAAGCGACCTAGGAGCTGGAAGAAAAGATGAGGAAGAGGTATCCAGAGCTATTCCCATGAGGTATACATCTAAATTTTGAGGATGAAATTTTATTTAAGGGGATAGAAATGTAACACTCGATTTTTGTAAAAATGACAAAAACAGGCCAGTTATAAAAGAGAATCCTCTAAAATGAGTCAATTAATATCAAATAAAATTAGAATAAAATTTTAAATATTAGAAAATGAGGAATCAAGGCTCAGGGTGCCCAGAAACCAAAGCCAGAATAGCTAAAGAAAATCCTAATGAAATGAAATGGCATTTTCTCAATTTTGGGTAACTTTTAGAAAACTCAAAGGAGGGATCTTTAAATGAAAAAATAGAGTTTCCTGGGGTTCCCAAAGGCTCTAAAAACTATAGGAACCCTTAGAACAATTTAAACCCTTCCGATTTACGTTTTAGAATGTTGGTGAATCCAAACTTTGACCCTTTTGTTTGGGAAGGTTTTAGACCCGATTTGAGTGATTCCAAAGGCTATTTAGAGGTTAGAAAACCTAAATTTTATGATGGAAAAGATAATTTTCAAAAAAAATTTGAAATGAGCCTAAAACAAAAAAGCCAAGTATGATGGACAAAATTGACATTTTAAAAAGCTTCTTAACAATCCCTAGCAATATATAGGTGGCACCCCCCTTCTCCCTCACATTTGGCCAACCTAAATTATATCCAAGACCAAGGAGAAGTTCTACAAAAAGTGGCACACAAGAGGGAGCATCAAGGGAGGAGAAAAACCTAAGAAAAGGTATGGAAAATCAAGGAATTTCTTGCTCCTTCCTTCATTGAACTTGTCCTCCTTCTTCTCCTCTTTCTTTCCATGGTTTTAATGCATGATTTGGATCTGTTTTGAGCTATGTTCAGAGGATAAAAGTTCAAATTTTCAAGAAGGAGTGAAAGCAAGGGAGAAAGCTCTTGAAAAGGCTAAGGAATCAAGGTAATTCTATGGCTTTCCTTGCTTCTTCTTTCTTCCTCTTCCATAGCTAGTTTTGGCCTCATATAGAACAAGCAAGAGGGAGGAAAATCTGACCTAAACGAAGCATGAAACCTAGGTTTTTAAAGTGTGAGGAACAAGTAGATGCAAAGAAATTCCAAAAAGAACCAATAGTTTTCAAGTTCCCAAAACCTAGGGTTTCCTTTGCACCTTAGTATGCATGAAGCTTTCTAGTGATATTTCTAATCGTCTATGAGTATATATGGGTTCTTGAGATGCCTAGAAAGCCTCACATATGCCACTTCCTTCAAGGAAATGAAGCTAACTCCATGGGTCCCTAAATGAGCCTATGTCTTAACTTAGACAAGAAAAGGTGCTTAGGGAGAGTTTTAAATTTTTCTAAAGGTTGAAAGGGACTAAATATCATAAAAGAATATCAAATGAAGGTTGGGAAAAAATTTAGAAGCCTTAGTTTGGGTGATGGAAGTGTAAGCTCCATAATAAGACTATTAGAAACAACTTATGTCTAGGCTCTTGGGAGTGAGTTTGTGATGACTCCAAGAGGCTTAAATGGAGTCAAGAGACCTAGATGGAAGGAAAGAATGGAGCCAAGACCATGAATTCTAGCACTTACTTCATTAGGTCTCATATGGAACTATTATGTAGCCATAGAATAAAGTGAGCTTACATAGAGTGTGTGTGATGGTACAACTTGCTTCCATGATGTAATTGTGTCCTATTTGATGTGTTTAGGCTAAGGAAATCAAGCTTCATCTAGTTGCAAGTGTATGGCCAAAAAGGGGAAGGAATAGCTAGAGAAAAAGTGTGTGAATCTTGCTTCGAGGTAGCTCTCTAACCTTTCTCACATGCATACTTGGTTGTTTTCTTGTCATTGAGTGCTTGTATGTATGTTTGAGCCATGAGAAATATTTTTAGCCTATGCTTACATGTTATGATACCATTATGTTTCTTGAAATGTGTTTATGAATACTTTATGGCTTGCATAGGTTTGGTTGTGCTAAAAGTCCCTTAGCATAGGTGAGAATGAGCCAAAAGTCCCTAGAAATGGGTGAGATAAAGCCAAAAGTCTCAAGAAAAGTGAGGCTTAGCCAAAAGTCCTTTGAAAGTGGGTAAGGCAATTTCAAAAGTCCTAAGAAAGATGGGTGAGGCTAGACCAATGCCCTTGTGAGGTTATACTTGTTATATATAAGTTATTTGACAAGGAAAATGTCTTGAGCATGTTCACTAGTTGCTTGAATATCGTGCATGCATTCTTTGACTTGTTTATGCATCCATTATGTATGTTTGAAAGGGTTAAGAGCTATTAGGATTCTTTAAATCTCACTCTTCCAACATACATGTTTAGCCATGTCTAAGTAAGCTAAGTAAACAAGGAAATGGTGGGCAACAAGCATGAGAAGCAAGATTATAAGAACAAGATAAAGATATGGCTTGTTTAATTATATTTTGATGTCAAACTATGTAACTATGAGATGTATCTATGATGTAAACCCTTGAGCATGTTTTAATATATGTACAAATAGTGTATATATCAATATGGAAGCTAGATGAATGAGAATGTAAGATTTTACCACTCCTTTGCCATTATGTAACTTGATGTTCTTGTATATATATGGATGTGGCAAGGTGAGATTGAGCTCCATGATGATTTGGATCATTTGGCATGCTTTTTTGTATGGTGTTTATGCTTTTAAACTTGACCAAGTGGTTATGGAAAGCAAGCAGGGTGATTTGGTGTCATGAGATGCCATTTTAAACTTCAATTTTGACCAAATGGTGTGCTGAACCAAAATATAATCAAATAAATGACTTTTTTCATGAAATTTGGCTAGCAAGTAGGTGTCATCTAGATCTTTTCATAGATCCAAAGATCACTTAATTTGGAGCTCTATAGAATTTATTATGATTTTTTAAATTTTGCCAAAATATGCAGAAATGGTACGGTTACTATTCATTTGTCAATTTCCTTCTCTGTGTCACATGTGGTCAAATGAAATCCAATATTCATGATATTTTAAGAATTAACTAGATATTATTAGTTTTCCATAGCCACTAAGATCACCTCAATTGGAGTTCTATAAAGGGAGATATGAATTTTTGAAGTTGTATAACAATACCAGTAATGTGACTTAACCTATGTTACTGTTCCATCCATTTCTAGTTACTTAAGGCTACTACATTGGTCTAAACTTTTTTTTATCAAAAGTAGACATCCACAGCTTTCCAAAATGGTATGGTTTGCTTGATTTTAATTTTTCTAGAATTAGTTATAAATTTCTAAATTTGTGTCAAAAAACTGAATTCTGAACCCGAGAGCAAACCATGGAATTTGTGTGATGCAGCTTCAAACTTGAAGTGAAGCTTGTATGGATGTGCTATGACTACAAAATGATGTGGATGAGTTCACATGGTCCATGGAGTACAAGATGAGGAAATGAAACCTTACGTAACACAAATATATAAATTAAATATTTAATATTTTTTTATGTAAGGTATGTTCTTCCTTGAAATGATGCTCCATTTTGCATGTTATGAATGAGATAGCTTATGGTACTAATATATAAGGGTAAAGAGACTAAGGTATTACAATTTAGATCTCCCTAAAGCTAAGATTAGACTTCTACACTTAATCCAAAGTAGTAATTAAATTAATTATAAAGTCCAATCTTATGTCCCTCCTTTCTCTTAATTAATTTTCCTAATTATACCCAAATTAACAATTTAGTCCTCTTTAAGTTCCACCTCACCTTTCCATGTACTTAGTTTTATTAATTACCTAGATTAATTTTCTAATCGTCATAATTATCCTTTATAAATTTCGAGGTGTTACATATAGTGTCAGATCGAGATCCTAGATTTACTTATAATTCTCAAAAGTCATTGAAAGAGGCTTTAGGGACTAAATTAAGGTTTATCCTAACATACTAGCCCCAAGCAAATGGTCAGACAAAGAGGACCATTCAAACTTTATAAGATATGTTAAGGGTTTGTGTGCCAAAGATAAAAGGAAATTGTGTAACATTCCAAAAATTAGGATTTTTTAATTATTTAGTATTTTATGTAATAAATTTATTAAACTTTAATAAGATGAATTTGAATGAAGTAACTTTATATATGAAAAGTGTAAGATGAATAAGACCCATAGAAATTTTTGAGATTTTAGGGGGATCCAGAAGGCCCAGAGGCAAAATCATTATTTGTCACTTAGACAAACCTTAAAAGAATGAAGAATTAAGAACTAGCCCAATATATATATATATATCAATAGTTAGGAAATAATACACAGAAAATTATAAAATTATGAAATCATTAAGACCAAAAAATGACCTTAAACAATTAAAAATTTATATGGAGACTAATTAAACCCCTAAGGTAAAGTTAACTGTTTTAGGAGATTCTGTGCAAAAAGATCTATTGGATAGTGGTAACAAAATCCATAAATGTGGAGTTAAGACAAAGATATAAGTTAAAACGAACAAAGGTGCTTGTCTATTATGTTACTATTGGGGGGCAAAACGGTCATTTAAATCCTAAAATAATAAAATATTAGAAAAATAAATAATAAAATATATGGTTAAAGACATTAAATGGGACCTATGTAAGCCCAAACAATATTAAAATATAGTTGAGAATTCAAAGAATGTAGACTAAATAAAATATTATGAAGAACCTATAATAGGAGATATCAGCGAAATAGTGGCATTTTTTGCAAGCTGATGTGGCACCATGGGCAAGGAGCAGGACATGTGGCACTATATATGTGAAGAAGATTATGGAGACTACATGAACTACGAAGTGTAGTATTTGGTCTCTCTAGAATTGGACTGAAACTGATGATATTACAAAAGAGGACCCCAAAATGAAATGATTAGATGTTAAACAAAATTAGATTAATAACCTAGACATTTAGTAATGAGAATACAAAGCTAATGATGGCCTAAAATCAAAGCAAAAGCTAAACAAGGAAGCTAAAAATGTAGTGGTATTTTCATAATTTCTCAACTTTTTGAAAACTCAAAGAAGAAAGTTTTAAATGATAAAATTAAGTTTCTCAAGGTTTTCAAAGGTCCTAAAAATCATAGGAACCCTTAGAATAGTTAAAATCCCTCCGATGTATGATTTAGGATGTCGGTTGACCTGAACTTTGATTGAATAGTTTGATAAAGTTTTAAACCTAATTTAGGTGAAACCAAAAGCATTTTATGAATTAAAATTTTCATATGGAAAAGACAGTTCTAAAAAAGGAGCTAAGATGAGTGAAAACGAGAAAAATGAAATTGAAGGGCAATACAGTAACTATAAAAAATGTAATAACTTAACCCCTTTGACGGTTGTGTTGAGCAACATCAAAATAAACTAGGTTGAAAAATATATAGTTAGTGGTGCAATCGAGATCATCTCCCTAGGAAATAGAATTCATTGTTTAATTAGATTTTTCAAATGTAAAAGAACTCTATAAATTACCTAATTAAAAGGGGGGTTTTACCTAAATTTAACTAACTAAAATTTAATTGAAATAAAATTCCTAATCACTACCTAATTACATGAACTATGGGGTGAATGATAGGCATGTGACTAGCTTTGGATTTGTCCCTTGGTATGCACTATCCTTATCCTAATTCAATTGTGATTAATTCTAGTCTAAGAGTCCTTAATTGTGTTCATGGCAAATGATCTTGAATTATCATTCAAGATTTA